>VUYV01000015.1:4238001-4370051 GCA_008711295.1 Anarhynchus alexandrinus | reverse complement strand
AAAAAAAAAAAAAAAAAAAATTGAAACCATTCTTTTTTTTTTACCTTTAAACTAAAAGTGCAACCAAAGACAGTTTGCATATGATCACTAGGAAAGTAGGGAAAACACATTTTATCCACCTGGCCTTAAAAGTCTTGATACCTCAGCTGAGAAATTTTCATTTTCTTTTTTATATTTTTTCTTCATTCTGCCTTATAACTGTACTTTCCCAACCTTTAATACTCTTGCAAAGACTTGAAGACATTTTTTGACATCCACATTCTTACTGCTTTTCTTTTAGCCATTGAAATCATGAAGTGGATGGAAGAAAAAACAATAAAAAAATCCCGAGCCCCAGACACTCACTGACACCGAGACACAAGCTATGCTACCCAGCCATACACCATATGACACATGAAAGGTCTGGACAATACTGTACAGACAAGGTCAGGCTGGGTTTATATGGAAGAAGTTAATTACAAATGAGAGAAGAAGTCCTTAGAGTCTCCGTAACTGTGGTGGTTTTTCTGTTCCCTTGTCAGAGAGTTTAGCAGAGTTTTCTGCCTTTGCCTGTCTTATCACATTATTTCAAGCTGAATTATAGTCATGCTCTGAAAATCAGCACTTAACTCCTGCAAATCTCAGCCTAATGCAAGACAGTTTCCTCACTACTGTCCTCAAACAAGCAGGTACCTACCGCCACTCTTCCTGTAGCTTAGCCATAGCCTCCAGCAGGTAAGTCGCGTGTGTGAACACTCACAAACTGTCTAAATTTTGATCCACGTACAATGTCTCTCTTGCAACGGCCATCAAACAAAAATCATGATGATGCTTTGTTCAGGGAGAGAATGACATTTTACCATCAGCACTTCAAATCAGTGTTCTCTGGTTACTCTGTGCTTGTTCACCTGGCATGGCTGACACGAAGGCGCTTCCAGTGCCTCCTGCTCAGAAAATAAAATTTGGTGCTTCATGACTGCTTTGTCTGCCTGAGATTTTAGAAGGTCCTACAGGAATGTATAGAAAAAGACTTTGCTTTTTAAAGGTTTTTGGATATGGACATATACTTCGTAAACCATCAGAAAAATCCTCATGAAATAGTGTTTAGACTTTTTGGTATCTAGCCTTTCAGATTATAAACAGCTCTGGGAAGATCCTGTTTTGTGTGGCTGGTGTTACTACTTACCAGAGAGAAGTTCTGGTTTTCTGGTTCCTACCATGCAGTAGGAAATCTCACAGCAGTGAAGAAAACAATGTAGCTGGAAATAAAAACCTAGATAGTGATATCTCTCATTAGCATCTGGCATCCTGCACAAAGTTCTGTACTAACTTTTGAGAATAAGAAAAGCTGTGGGTAATGAGGATGGAATTAGGCTGGAAACTCAGAGCGGAAATATGAGCCCAGACTTTGTATGTCCCATATGGGCAGCACCACAGCCAGACTGAGGTTCCTGAACTACACAGAAAAGTTCAAAATTCAGCTGTCTTCCTTGTACAGACAATATCTTCTTTGTGGTCCAGACTTGCATAAGACCTTATACAGCTCATCATGGATGGTTAAAGTTTCCTCTCCACCCAGTTTTACCCAAAGTCTGAGACTGTATACTTAGCCATGTCATAGTACAATTGCAACGAATGGCTGACAGTAGAACAGCAACAACAATTTTAACAAAAACAACCAAAAAATCTGCCTCCCTTATTTCCTGGCTTTGCACTTGGCAATGCCTGGCAATGTCTTTCCAGCTTAGACGATCTAAATATTCTCCAAATGGAATATTGCCCCCTGTCATGCAGAGGGACACAACAGAGAGCTTCTGCTCAGAGCCACTGCAATGGATATAGTGGACTAATTTCACCATGGACAAAGCTGCTTTGCTGCCACAGAAATTGTGTTATGACTCCTTTTGCATATTTTGCTTTACCCTTCTCATACCTTATTATTACCCCAGCAGTCCTATAACTTTCCATGCACAGCTCTCTTGCTCAAGGACCAAGAGAAAGGCACAATAGTTGGTCAGACCAGATTACATCAGTTTGAATGACCTGAAAACAAAAAAAAGAAAAAAGGACAGGAATCTGTTATTACACCATGTCCACACTGGCACACAGCACAGTTCCAGTTCATGACAGGTAAACGCGTATTTTGTCATGTCCTGTGTTATGTGTGCAAATGTCTTACAGAGCTGGCGACATCTGTGCCGTGCTCTCATAGCCTGTGCTTCTGGACATGATCTTACTTGGCTGATGCTGTGCTTCGTTATGTACCGTCTTGCCGAGCTGCTGATGTGCTTTATTAAATCAACATTACCTGAGTTCCACAGACCTGTGGAGAGGATCTCCAACTGTCCGTTTCCTTACTTGAACTGTTTGCTGTGCGTTAGATCTAGCTAAACGGTCTGACACCTTTTGCTTTTGTTCTCATAAAGCAGAATGACAGAGGGGAAACGCCAAGCTTAGAAACTTGGTGGGGGGGGGGAGAAGGGGGAAAAAAAAAAAAAAAAAAAAAAAAAAAAAAGAAAGCCTTGGGAGTCCAGCAGTCCAGGACTTTATGGATTTGATGCTGAATAACTGGGAAAATACAGAAATCAGCAGTGGAAACAGAACTGGAAGCTCTGAAGCAGGAATATGTTTGTGAACAGGTAACAAGCTTTTACCGCGTGAAAAAATGACGTTGCAACAGGGTTTGAAAAGAACCTGGCCTCATCAAACGTGCTAGTTTGACAGTTTTGAGAGCTTCCTTGTGCCAATCCTGTCAAACTGGAGCAGGAGCAGAAGAATAGGCAAAGCGTGTGAGCTGCTAGTTAACACACTCGCCTTCAGTCCCACATGGAGATTTCAAATTGTCCCTCCTTAGATGTTTTGCATCAGGGTTTTGCTGCCTAAATTCTTTCTTTTCTGATCTCTGTGACCTACACATGTACCTCTTTCCTCTTGAGGCTGACGTGATCACAGGCTGAAGCAAGTAAGAACTGCCCAGCACTGAGGAGGGAAATTATGTCTCTAACTACTGCAGATTGAATGTTAAGTTAAGAGAAGATAAAATAAAGTTAAAGTCTGATTAGTGACCAGTTAGAAATAATTAGTGCAAAAGATGCAATACGGTACCATCAGCACCAGCCCACTCTCTGAATAATCCAAACAATTTGCCCTGATTAGAAACACCAGCAAGATGACATTTTTAGAGCATCACCTCAACTCAGCTTTTTCCTCAATCAAGACATGTATCTCCATGACTGGGAAAAATAAGGTGTGCAGCAAATTAGCAAGAGTTTGCATTGTGATTATTGCAGTTGATACTCATCTGAGAATCAAGAGCTCCGAGTCCTCTCCTTACCACTAATATGCCATTTTTTTCCCCATTTACAAGTACGTTCTTTGGAAACAACATCAGATGTGAGTTTAAAGGACAGGAGATAGGGACGGCAAATCAAATTTAGGTTTTGGGACTCTTCTTTAAGCTAAATTATCCCTTACCAGCAGCTGCTGATTCTCATGTCTCCTGCACAAACAACTGCCACTGGCTGCTTTCTGTGTTGGGGCCATTCTCAAACCCTGTAGCAACACCTGCACGTGTACGGTGAGAAGAGCAGCTCAGCTCCTTATTTCAGCCCATCAAGAATTCACTTGTCTGAGCTGTTCTCACTGAATCAGCCTCTCCTCATCTCCTATCAGGAAAGGACATTCAGTCAGCTGGACCATGCTGAATGAACAGGTACGCCATCGAAGTATTTCTACTCCAGGATAAAAAGGGATCTTCTTATGTCTTAGTGTTTAAACTGAATGAGAAATTAGAAGCGTAGCTTTGAGAGAGTACGCCAGTGTGGTGCTTGCACCAGTGTGACAGTAACCATATTGCTGTACCAGTACAACCAGCAGAAATTTTTTCACAGTGCTTGAAACCATAGACCCTGTAGTCCACGTGGGGATGTCTGACTATAAGGCTTCGTGAATAGCGAGAAAATGCTATCCCTTCTGACATGATTTCCCTCTGCGGTAACTTCCATTAAAATACATTGGTGTTAAGTATTAAATAAGGACATAGCAATTCAGAGGACAACAGGAGACTCTGATTTGCCTGTTTAGCTCCCACTCTTCTCTCAGTATTACCCACAGAGGTAGCTGATAGATACCTGGATAAGGTATCAGGACTTTTTCTTGACTCTTCATTATGTTACTGACATATGGGGTCTCATTTGCTACCGTTGCAAACTGACCACAGCGCTTCCCTAGTATCCCCCCCAGAGCCGTGATGAGTTAATGGGCATTTGCAAAGTTCTCTGGGATCCTTGTCTGAGAAACACTCCGAAGAGCATGCGTAGGTGTATCTGAACAAAGTTATACATTGAGTCTGAGCATTTAGCACACTTATCAAAGAGGTGATCATTTATATTTTTTCAGTCAGCTGACAGAGACCTGTGCATTCAGTGAACAACCAAGTTCTGGATCATCTTCTGGAAGTCCTTGTCTGTTTTTATTTAATACAGGCATAGACTGATAAAATTTGTTTTTAACTTCCTAGAAAGTGGCTAACATTAGGTGGGACATAACATGGAGGTGGAAAACATATAATTCATTTGCATATGCAAAGCTGGCACAAAGAAATGGTGATTTCCAAGGAGAGGTTTGAAAACAGAGATGCTTTACAGTCTGATTTACAAAGAAATTGGAGTATTCATAATGTTTGTTGCTAAATTGAATTGAGTATTTGATACAATATGTTTCTGAAAGAAGAAGGGAAAATATTTTCAAAGAAGTTTGAGTATCTTTCATGTTATGTGGGAGCTAATCAGGGCACTGTAATGTTCCTATTAAGAATATGGGGGAAATGAAGAATATTTAAATGGAAAATAAATAGATAATAGTTTATCCATATAATTATAGTAGTGAAATAATTAGTGATAAACTCCTTACAGGGATCATACCTGTCATTAAAAAAACAGCAGTCTCAAATATCATCATTTTTTGACAAAGCCATTTCCTGAAAGAGGGGAAAAATGATTAAAAACTTCAATTCACAAAGTGACTTTTATTTTGACAATAAATAACATACAAGTCACATTGTAAAATGAGACCCTTAATCATTTTCTGCCATGTTATTTGTCAAAATATAGACAGGAAAAAATGATCACTCATAAATAAAAGGTAACTTTCTTTTGCCATTTGCAGGGTGGGGGAGTAAATGCAGTGTTTGTTGAAGTTCTTAGAGGGGAAGGAGAGGGAAATAAATAGCTGAAGTTTGGAGAAGAAAAAAACAACTCTAATAAACTCAGTCTGATCAACCATATTGAGTAATCAAAAATTTATTCTTTGTGGAACCTGTGGGGGAAAATAGCATTTTTATTGGAATATTAACACTGAAAGATTTGAAAGCATCATACAGGGAAGGTACTTTTCAAAGCCCTACTCTAATTGCCTATGATGTATAATCTCAGCCTAATTTAATGTTAATTGGATTTCCCAATGTCATTGTCCAAATGGCATTTTTTGTTTAGTTTTTAGCTGCTTTCAGCTGTTGGATGAAGTCAGAGAAAAGCTTGCACGCTGAACATTTGTTTCCAAAAAGCGTGAGTGGGTAGAAAACAGTATTATACAAATAAGAACAAAGAATGGGGTTGTTTCTCTATTATTTTTGGAAATTTATATGTAAGATTTTTTTTTTTTTAAGGACAAGTTTTAGGACTAAGGACAGCATCCTGCAACTGAAACACTTTTTAGCTGATTTCTATAGGGTTTGGTACTTATGGCAACTGCAGCCCTGACCTTTTACTTTCTTTACACACTCTTTAATGGAAAAGTAGAAAGGAGTTGGCAGTAAAACAATTTTTGTTTAGTTTTTGGGCAAAGGATTACAGCTTGCATGTAGTAAGAAATCAGCATCAGTTAATAATTTCCAGCGTTTTCCAGTACATGATCACAACTCTGTTACATGATTTACAAGTTTTAGTGACCCCAAAAACGTCATTCTTGCTATGAATATAACTTGAAAGTTCAAAGACTTCAACTGACAGCTCCAGTGCTAGCACTGGTCTGAATGAACCGTTTAACTGGTATGTTCCATTCATTGCACATACTAAATCAGTCACTCCAAACTATATTGTCAGGACCAAAAATTTAACAAGAGAAGGGAGCTTTGCCCATAATCATTCTGCCTTTTCCATATCTGCATTAGAAGAAGAAGAAAAAAAAAAAAATTAAAAAAAAAGGGATGCCTGCTTAAGAATTTGTTTTATTACAGAAAATGACATGCAGACTTTACCTAGAAAGGAAAAAGGAAAGCAGGAGGGGAGGGCAGGTGGCAGAGGCAGAGAGAAAGGAAAACATGGACGTTTATAGAGTCACTAGTCCAAAGAGCTTTCAGTACCATGCAAATATAAATTAATAACAATTTCAATTATATGGGGTTTGTTCCTCCTTGAAAAAAAACAGAAATATTAACTACATAGTTCTCACTGAACATTCATGAAGCAAATTATTTGCTTTGTGTGCATTTTACAGGTAGCCAGTTTCAGTTTGTATAAGGAGCAAAATACTGGAATTCTTTACAAAAATACATAAATTTACAGATTCTCATGTTCTGGAAATGCTGTTAAAGATATCAGGTTTAGCTGAAACTGTCTGAATTAATAACAATTTTACTGTCGGTTGACATGTCATCATGATCTCATGTAGTGTCATAACAGCACTATAGGACAGACTTGTTTAGGCTTTTTGTTGAGTAAGGTGAGAACTAAGAAGGGAATGAAAATCGGCACGGAAACAGCCCAGTGGCAGAGCCGGAGATGCAACGTCAGTGTCCTGAATTTATGTTTTTGGTTGTTCCAGTCCAAAGTGGTTGTTTCACAATTGATAATACATTGAAGTTACACATAAATTAACACGTGGGGAAATGCCTGAAGCGGGGTAAAGACAGACAGATGGTAAAATCTCAGTGCTGAAGTTGACAGGCATTCTGTCATAGATTTCTGTTAGGCCATAAGATGCTGATGCATCATATAGTACTTATTACTACAGTATATTTCATTTTAGTGGTTACTATCACTATTTATATGTTCTATGTCAGTATGTGAAGAAAACTCTTTGACCAGAGGATGGGTGCAAGAATAGACTTGGTTTCATCTTTCAATGGGCGTGAACTTCAGGAAGTCCTTTTGCAGTAGCTGTATCACTTAAGGAACAGCAGAGTCCACATAGTAAGTCTGGGGAAGAATCATCTCTATTATTTTCTCTGGTCAGATTTCTCTAAGGGAAACCCTTACTTCCATCCCAACTTTCAGAAGGAAAGAAAAGGACCAAGATGAGGAGAGAGCATCTATCTTCTGTTGCAGAGCTTACTGAGAAGGTCCAAGGTGTTTCCAGCTGAATTTGGTGAAGCTATATCTTCTGAAACAACTTAGAAGAACAGGACATTATGTTTAACCCCAGATAAAGCAACAGGACTCAGAAATCTTCCTCCATTTCTACTGCTACCACATTCAGCGAATCTTAGAGACTCGGGGAGTAAGTGTCTCCCCAAGGAGAGTTTCACCTGGGTAGGTTAATTACACTGCCCACAATGCACCTATGATACTCAGCTCTTTTTGAAAGTACTGTCCCTCCAGGGTGGGCCATCAGGCCTTCGACACTTAGATTTGGATGCTGAATCCATAAAGACTAATGAGTCATGCAGGCTGGAGCTCAAGTCTGTTATTCCTCTTGAATAGCTCTCGGGCATTTTGTTTTCATTGCAGGTGAACTTAAGCAACAAGCATGTTTTTGTTTGCCTAGCAAGGAAAATGCATCTGCTAAAGACGTGTGCATCTTTTTTAAGTGTGTCAATTTATATGCAAAGTAGTTTAGCACTTGTGCCCATGGACAGCTGCCAACACAGCCCTTAGCATCCCAGGTCTGGACAGCCAGATCCCAGATTCTTCTTCCTTCTCCTTTCTCTCTTTCTGTTCGTCTCTTTTTTTTTCCATATCCCTTCTGAACTGATTTGGAAAATAATGCTCCCAGTTTCACCCAGCAATATTTAAACCTCTTCCTGTGCAGATGGTTTTATAGAGGTCTGAATAGAAATGAGTTGAGACATCTCAGAACAGCCGTAGTCTATCATAAAGAGCAGCAGAAGATACCTAAGATTCTGCATAATGCAGCACACTTGGCATTCTTAGTGAAAAAGAAGCCAAGACTTGTCCTGGCGCTGAGAAATTCTTTCTCTTAATGTGATAAAGATTGGTCCCTTTGGGTCAAGGTAGTGGTACATTAAGTGGGAAAGAGTAAAACCTACCTTCTGCCCATCTATATTTAACCTGTCCTACAAATGATAAGAAGATTTCATTCTTCTCTGTTCTCCCTTTTTTCGCCTTTCTTCTCAAACACTGAATTTATCATTTAAATGTGTAAAAAGATAAACCAGATGTTATAGTTATTAACTTTTGGAATCAACTATAATCTTCCTATTAAATCCTTCCATCCAGGTACAGGCAATTATTTGCTTGATCTAAAGGTGCAGAAAATGTAGACACACAGGGTTTCAGAAAGTCCAGTTTAATAAGACAGGTGGGTAACTAATAATGTGGAAAATTACCTGCAGATTGAGGATATTGGGAATGACTAATGGCCAAAACTAAGCGAGTAAATTAGTTGCAAAATGATACCATTTGCAGTAGTTGTGTGAGTAGGGGACTGGATGGCACAGTGGCATGTGGCAGTGATCTGAGCTTGAATATGGCCCAAATTCAGGAAAACATGCCATTAACTTACGGCTTTTTTATTTTTATTTTTTTTCTTATAATTTTTGTAATTATTATTATTCTTTCCATGCACTCTGTGCTATTTATATATATGCCTGTTTAATAGCACAGGCACAGGAGCCTAGTTAGCTTTGCAAAGTTTAACAACAAAGTTGTCATCAAGGTCATTGAAACTGAGACTTTAGTTTGCTTTACAAGCCAAACAGAGCTCAGGTAAGCAAAACACTTAGTTCATTGGGGAAGAGTCTGAAATGCAGAGAAAGGAGAATTTCAAAGAGATTTTCCCCCTAATTTAAGATATTCCATAAGTTTCTGATTCTAAAAGGCATTCAAATGTTGGCTTCAATGGGACCATTTATGTACTCAGAATTAGCCACATGCCTAAGTATTTGGGGTTTGAATTACCTACCCCAAAATATGTGGTTTGACAGTCTGGCCATGGGAAATGTCCAGATGATTTTAGCAAGAGATTAGCCCATGAAGGGCCAGCTGGACTGATTCCCTTGAAGACAAAATTATGTTCTCCTAAAATCTAAGTACTTTCACGCTTCTCATCACTTAGAGACCTAAACATGTCCCAGACCTTTATGAAAGTATTTTTTTAATTCTTCATAAAGAAAGAGCTATTACCACTTGGCTGTAAATGGAGAATTACAAAAGAGAGAGTGAGCAACATACTTAAGATCACAAAGGAAGCTAGTGGCAGAAGTGAGAACTGAACCTCCATATCTGTCTATCTGATCTTAGATTTGCCCACCTCTCTGAGATACAGATTACATATTATTTCTGATGGGGCTAGTAACATGATGAATGATTTTATAGTACCAGCTGTGATGGTACTTATTCTTAGAGAGTATTTTTAAATATAATATAATGATCTAATAATCCACTGTATTAGCTTTTTCCACTATGACCATCCTGTGTTACCTTTATAGACAGCCAGGAGTACCCAGAATACCCTGAGAACTACATATAATAATTGAAAGTATTGAAACATGTCTCCAATGTCTTTAAGTTCCCAAAAACCTTTTTTAAAATATTTTTTGCAGGTGGAACCAAGCTGAGTTTACAGTTTTCTTTAATTTTTAATACTATTGCAGTTTCTCTGGAAGCTCTGTTTTTATAAAGCTGAAGGGTAGAAAAAAACATGCACTCTGAAATTTATATGCATCTTTTAGAAAAATCTACCCTCTGGAATTTGACTAGAACAAGAAACACACACATACACACATTAATATACACATACCTTCACATTCTTGTGTAGGTCTCTATGTCACAGGAAGGCAAGATGAATCTTACCCTATGCAAAAAAAATCTAGAAAAAATTATTTTATAAGGAAAGTTAAGTTAAAGAAATATAATTGCTTGTAGTCATTGAGGAAAGAATATACCAAAATTAACACTAGTAATAGAAACAATAGTTTCAGTTATGTCCTCTACCAGTTGGAGTTGTGCTCCAGCTATTTCTCACCTTCTCCCACTGCTGAAAATGACCTCCCTCTCCGATTTACCCTCCATGCTCCTCATGTGGATGCTCCTTAAGGACCCACTCTAGGTTACCAGAGATCCACTCTTTAAACTGGTTAATATTTAAACACAGCTTAAGTGATTTCTCCAGGGCCCAAACTCTATTCTGCAAAGCCTTACTGTTATCTTTGAAAGACTGAGATAATTAATGCTGAAGAATGGAAGCCTGCAAAAGCAAAGGCCAGCAGGAAGAAGACCTCCCCCAAAGCTTGAGGTGCCTTTGCAGAACTGCTTCACCGCTCTGCAGAGTGAAGAGGAAAGACCAGTCACATCAGGAGAGGTGCTGGAGCTGAGTAGGGCAGCCCCATCTGCTCTCCATATAACAACCAGTGCAACTCAGAAAAGGCAGTGGGGCATAGTAGTAGGCGACTCTCTTCTGAGATGTACAGAGGCACCCATTTGCTGACCCGATGCACTCTCTAGAGAGGCGTGCTGCTTACTGAGGACTCGTATCAGGGATGTCACCGAGAGACTATCAAACCTCCTGCAGTCCTCTGACTATTATCTGCTGCTGTTGTTTTGCTTGGGAACCAGTAATACTGCCAGAAGCAGCCTGAGGAGTATCAAGAAGGACTACAGAGCCCTGGGAGTGGTGGTCAGGGACTCTGGGGCGCAGGCAGTTTTTCATCAGTCCTCCCAGTCAAAGGGAACAGGTTTGATAGGGCCAGTCAAATCTGGGGAGTCAACAAATGGTTACAGGACTGGTGCCACAGCCAGGGGTACAGGCTTTTTAGGAAGGACAGGTAGGGGAGAGGAGGAGGGGGTGATGCCCTCTATGTCAATGACCAGCTGGAGTGCATCTGCCTGGCAATGGATGAGGAGCTGACCGAGAGCTTATGGGTCAGGATTAAAGGGAGGGCAGGGACAGCTGACATTACACTGGGAGTCTGCTACAGGCCACCTTTGGCCTCAGTGACCATGATATGGTGGAGTTCAAAGATCCTTAGGACAGCGAGGAGGGCACACAGCAAGCTCACTACCTCAGAAGAGCAGATCTTAGACTCTTCTGGGATCTGCTTGCAAGAGTACCATGGGATAAATCCCTGCAGTGAAGAGGGACCCAAGAAAGCTGGTTAATATTCAAGGATCACCTCCTCCAAGCTCAGGAATGATGCATCCCTACGAAAAGAAAGTCAAGCAAAAACACCATGAGGCCTGCATGGATGAACAAGTAGCTTCTGGACAATCTCAAACAGAAAAAGGAAGGCTACAGAGGGTGGAAGCAAGGACAAGTAGCCTGGGAGGAATACAGAGAAATTGTCTGAGCAACCAGTGATCAGGTTAGGAAGACAGAGTTAAATCTGGCCAGGGACATCAAGGGCAACAAGAAAAGCTTCTACAGGTACATCAGTGATACAAGGAAGATGAGGAAAAATGTGGGTCCTCTTTGGAAGGAAATGGGAGACTTGGTTACCTGGGATATGGAGAAGGATGAGATATTCAACAACTTTTTTGCCTGTCTTCACTGACAAGTGCTCTAGCCACACCACACAAGTCACAGAAGGAAAAGGCAGGGTCTGGGAGAATGAGGTAATGCCCACTGTAGGAGAAGATCAGGTTCTAGACCATCTAAGGAACCTGATGTTGCACAGATACATGGGACTTGATGAGATATATCCAGAGGTTCTGAGGGAACTGGCGGATGAAGTTGCTAAGCCACTACCCATCATATTTTGAGAAGTCATTGCAGTTGGAAACTGATGGGAAAAGGGCAAACCTAACCCCCCTTTTCAAAAAGGAAAAAAAGGAAGACCCGGGTAACTACAGGTCAGTCAGTCTCACCTCTGTGCCTGGCAAGATCATGGAGCAGATCCTCCTGGAAACTCTGCTGAGGCACATGGAAAATAAGGAGGTGATTTGTGGCAGCCAACATGGCTTCACTAAGGGCAAGTCATGCCTGACAAATTTGGTAGCCTTTTACAACAGGATTACAGTGTTGGTGGACAAGGGAAGAGCAACTGACATCAACTACCTGTACTTGTGCAAAGCATTTGTTATTCTCCTGCACAACGTCATTGTCTAAAAATTGGAGAGACATGGATCTGATGGATGGACCACTTGGCCGATAAGGAATTGGCCTGATGGTCACACTCAAAGTATTGCGGTCAATGGCAACCAGTGACGAGTGGCATTCCTCAGGGGTCAGTATTGGGACCTGTGTTGTTTAACATCTTTGTCAGTGACATGGACAGTGGGATTGAGTGCACCCTCAGCAAGTTCTCTGATGACACCAAGCAGTGTGGAGCAGTTGACATGCTAGAGGGAAGGGATGCCATCCAGAAGGACCCGGAGAGGCTTGAGGTGTGGGCCCGTGTGAACCTCCTGAAGTTCAACAAGGCCAAGTGCAAGATCCTGCATGTGGGTTGGGGCAATCCCAAGCACAAATAGAGGCTGGGTCAAGAATAGATTGAGAGCAGCCCTGAGGAGAAGAACTTGGAGGTGTTGGTTGATGAGAAGCTCAACATGAGCTGGCAATATCCACTTGCAGCCCAGAAAGCCAGCTGCATCCTGGGCTGCATCAAAAGACGCGTGGCCAGCAGGGTGAGGGAGGTGATTCTGCCCCTCTACTCTACTCTGGTGAGACCCCACATGGAATATTGCATCCAGCTCTGGGGCCCCAACATAAGAAGGACATGTACCTGTTGGAGCAAGCCCAAGGGAAGGCCACAAAGATGTTCAGAGGGCTGGAGCACCTCTCCTATGAAGACAGGCTGAGAGAGTTGGGGTTGTTCAGGCTGGAGAAGACAAGGCTCTGGGGAGACCTCCTAGCAGCCTTATAGTACTTAAAGGGGGCCTACAGGAAAGATGGGAAGTGATTCTTTATCAGGGAGCGTAGAAATAGGATGAGGGGTTCCAGTTTTAAACTGAAAGAGGGGAGATTTAGATTAGATATTAGAAAGAAATTCTTTACTGTGAGGGTGGTGAGGCACTGGAACAGGTTGCCCACAGAAGCTGTGGCTATCCCATCCCTGGAGGTGTTCAAGGCCAGGTTGGATGGGGCTTTGAGCACCCTGGTCTAGCGGAAGGTGTCCCTGCCCATGGTGGGGGAGGTTGAACTAGATGATCTTTAAGATCTCTTCCAACCCAGACCATTCCATGATTCTATGATAATTTCTCAGGAGCTTTTACAGTAACGGTCACATACAGTAATATTAAAATACAATTCTTAGGGGCTGAACTTCCCATATAGGCTCTTATCTGGTTTTGGGTGGTGACTGTCTCTGTGTTCTTACCTTTCTCTCTAATCTTCTACCTTTATTTTTATCACAAGATGTCTTTAAGACTGACCTTTTACTCGCTATAAGATTTTTTTCCTACAGAACACTTGTGGTTTTCTTTATATACAGGTGCCATAAGAAAAGTGGGCAATTTGATTTCATATCTAGTAACAAGGGAAGCAAAATCCTGTAGCTTTCAGCTTTTCAGGACCCAATTTATATCTTTTGACTAAGTGGCATTTATAAAAAACATATCCAAAGACCAAGACAAGTTTTAAAACAGCAAAGAGGGAATTGTTAATTACACAGAGGTCTGGCCTTCTAGTGAGTAGTACCTATAAAACACAGAAATATAACTCTACTGTACCTATAAAAATATTGCCGTCATGTTTTGACCTTGTAAATACGTTGGAGACACAAATTCAAGAAACTATTGGCACAAAATTAGTCAGATTTCCACAGGAAGACTTTCTATTGAAGTAATTTGTCGTGGATCTAGTGACTACAGTGACTGTAATCATTTACACTAGCACGGTCTAATCAGTTGTATGTGATAACACACGTCACATCTGCCTGGCCTATTCATTTTCCTTGAAGAAGAAAAAAAAAAAAAAAAGGGTATTTTAGCTGTAAATGCAACTGGAACAGCCAGCCTACTTTATACCTGCCACTGCCCAACATAGACAACCCAACCAATGCTGTTAAAAATGGGAAGAAAATGTCTTTTTGTGCTGTAAAATGTACAGGGTGCTGAGCTGAACAGGTCCTATCTATAAGAGAGAGCAGGAGGACAGGATTTGTGTGCTCCACAGGGAACAGATGCTGCAGCTGTGGCAGAGAGGGTGGCTGCTGCTGAAGCCCATAGGGAGATAGCATATGGGTCAGAGGTTTCCAAAAGTCTGGGAGTGAGAGCAGTCAAAATTGGGCTAACAGACTAATGAGCTAGCTGGCAGTTACTGAAATTCTTGCTGCAACTTCCCAGAGGAATTGTAAATACTGTGGTTTTGGTTAGCTTGGTTGTAGGGATTTCCATCATGACCATGAAACCAGCTAGGCAATTTTTATCTGCAGCCATTGAAATGAACACACTCCTGTTTCCATCTGATCTTTCCTGGGACCAAAATTATCCTGCAGTGGGTGGGTTCCACTCTTCAGGGCAGTGCCACAGCTGTGGGGTAGAAACAAAATAGAAATGGTCATTCCACCCTTCAAGGACGTAAAACAGGGACAAAAGCCCTTCTACTACATACATTTTATGGAATTCATTGCTTCTATCCCCTCACCTCCCATAACCCTTCTTGACATCAGCAAAAATTATTAGTTTTGCTCTTCAATGTCATGCCTCTTGGTTACCTCTAATTGAAATGGAGGCATTCTGAGTGGCAAAATCAGTTACAAATCTCTTCAAGTGCCCCTTTTGTATAATTTATCATGGGATTCAGAGCTTTTGAGCTTGGATCATTTAGTTCTCAGGAGTCTTTAATACTTGATCACGTTTTGTGGTGGGACAGTACTTGGTATACTTGGTGGAATATGAAGATAACTGAAAATTTATTTACTGTATCAAATGCTGATGTTGCCAGAAGACTGGTTTGAGATGAGGATTACCTTTCACAGCAAATTAACTGCAAGGAACAACTTAATTTGAAGGAACTGCAGACAAGAAAGAAAGAAAGAAGGAAAAAAGTAACACCCCGTAGGTATTGAATAAAAAGGTACTTTAACTGTCTTGTTTAAATGAGTTCTTTCATCATGAACAAGGAAAAAGATGTTTTAATAAGAAATAAAGTTATTAAAATCTTTTGATCAGGATAGAGAATGACACAGTAAAACTTACCTTCATGAGAGGTTATCTTCCTGACCAGGAAATCATCCTGTTTGCTTCTTTTGGAAATGGCATGTAAATGCTGGTCTGTGATCCACACCCCGTGGTCACTGTGGATACTTTTTAAAGCCAGTGGAAGTAGCCATGGTAGAATTTTATCTTTGTTAAGCACATTTCTCTATGAAGTATGAATTTATCTACCTACCTGCAACTTCTGTACCATTATTCCTCACTCTTTTTTTCAGTTACTAGTATCAGAGGCAATTTTTCTTGAGGACTGGGAATATCAAAGTGAATTTAAAGGTCTATTTCTGTTTCAGTATGTGTGTAAAGACACTGGGCATAACATCTCTTCTGTCATGAATTCTCTGTGTAGGCTTGATCAGATCCTTTAGGTACATCACTTACGGATCATGTGGTGACTTCAGTAGGTGCTGGGCATATCGGTATATCTTAAAGCATGTGGACCTTTGGGCTTTACTGCCTAGTAGAAATTAAAGTCTTAGTTCGTTTTGCTGTCATCAGGGGCATTGTGGTATATTTAAAAATACAGAGAAGGTTTCAGATATGCATATATCACTGTGATAAAAGAAATCCCTGAACTGTAAATGAAAGTACCAAGTTTAGCATTTTTAGTTTTTTTTTTTTTCTTTTCCCAGCATTGCCCATGAGTAATAAAATAATGGCTATGCCATTATTTAACAGAGCACAGAATAATTCAATAAGATTAAGAAATGTTAATGTTCACCTGGATTAAGAATATAAAAGTTACTCTTGCTTTTGGGACTGGACACCCAGTAGACCTGCGAGCAATGTTGATTTCCCATACATTTGAAACTGTAGTAGTAACCTACACTTCAGTCTCTTTGTAGAGAATAACTTCCGTTTGAACATTTCATTCAGATTACACCACTGAGAGGTACCAGTATGTCTTTCACACTGAAGCCTTTGGGGAAAGTAAACAAATGGACAAAATATTGAGAAAAAATTGCTGTTGCAAATCACAGAATCATAGAATGGTTTGGGTTGGAAGGGATCTTAAAGGTCATCTAGTCCAAACCTCCTGCCATGGGCAGGGACATCTTCAACAAGAGCAGGGCGTTCAAAGCCCCATCCAACCTGACCTTGAACCCTTCCAGTGATCAGGCATCCATAACTTCTACATGCAACCTGTTCCAGTGTCTCACCACCCTCATCTTCTTCCTTAAACACAATCTACATCCACCCTCTTGCAGTATAAAACCATTTCCCCTAGTCCTGTTACTACAGACTTGGTAAAAAGAAAGGTATATTTTTCTTATAAGCCCCTTTAAGTACTGAAAGGCTGCAATACAGTCTCCCCCGAGACTCCCCTCCTCCTTCGGTTCCTCCCAACCCTCTCAGCCTGTCTTCACAGGAGAGGTGCTCCAGCCCTCTCTCCTCTGGACTCACTCCAACAGGTCCACGTCCTTCTTATGCTGGGGGGCCCGGAGCTGGACACAGTGCTCCAGTGGGGGTCTCACAAGAGCAGAGCAAAGGGGCAGAATCACCCCCCTCGCCCTGCTGGCCACGTTTCTTTTGATGCAGCCCAGGATATGGTTGGCTTTCCGGGCTGTGAGTGCGCATTCTTGGCTTATATCCACCTTCAAAGCACCAATTTTGGAGGGGGGGGGGGTGTTATTTGTCAATGTCTTCATTGTATACAGTTAAATATATAATGCAATTTACTATCACATGAAGAGAAATTATTACAAACTTTATATATATACGTGTATATATGTATACTTATCCAGAAAATGGCACTTCTTATATGTATATATCTTTGAAAAAGAAGATAAGACTTTGTTTCCTTCCATTTCCTCACTTAGCTTTGAATTTTTTATCCTGCTAAACCAGTGTTTATCACTTTCCCAAGTAACGGCTGAGCAACAAACACGGGGAAAGGCGGCACCACTGGTTTTGTTTGTTAACTTAACTATCTTTTTGAATTCACAGTGTGTAGGCACAGTTTAAGCATTTCCCATATAGCATTACAGTGTGAAACAGCAGAGGGGGGGAAAACAGGCAGACATCACCCAGAGAGCAGTGATATTGAGAATAACTGGGAAAAAGCCATCTTCTTCATGCTAAGACTCACAAACTAATTCTACGGGGAAAAAAAAAAAAAAAGGTAAATATTTGCTGCAAGTTTTCTTGGAAGCTGCAGGAGTGTAAAACTATCACTTTCTACAGCTTTAATATTTATTTCTTTGTAATTTTTTTGAGCATAATTTAAAAGAAAAAACAAAAAACCATGTTATTCCTCAAAGCTAAGATTGCATACCAAGTTTAACTTTGCATCTAAAAAAAAGCTCACTGAAGTGAGGAAAAAACAAAATGTACACCAGTCTATGAGGAAAGAAAATTCTTTCTCCTCCATATTTCCAGTAACAAGTATGGGACAATAACTGAAAATGGAAAGCACTCTTGGGAACTCCGTGTGCATTGGAAATTGGGTAAGGAATTTGGACTCAATAATGAGAGGAAAAAGTTGTATGCCTTATGCCAATACACCCTAAAATATTACCTCCAAGCATGGCTCAGACTTCTCTAGGCCTAATGAAACACAGAATGATAGAAAATTGTTCTGGGGAAGATACAAATTAGTCATATTTTCCAGTAACTTTTCAAAAGGCAAAATCAAATATATTGGTCATTCTTGCCAGTTACACGCGTAACGTTTATAAAACTCCAGTAGTGAAGCCCTAACCCTGCAGAAGAAATGCAATGTAAACTATTTTCCCTTTTCAAAAAGCCTTCCTAGTTTTCATTCTTTTTTTTTTTTTTTTCCTGTCTGGCCATATGTAGTGTGGAAAAACAGAGCAGATTATTCACTTCCTGTTTGCATATTTAAAGTATTGGAAGGTTTTTATCAGGTTCCACATCAGTCTTTTCTTTAGCATAAACTTTGCTCTTTTCTCACTGATCATGATTCCTAGACATTTGATCATCCTTGTTGCTTTTGAATCCTCAGCAGGTGCCTTAAGGCAGTTTTATGCCCACTTTGATGCAATAGAAGTGCAACTTAAAAGGAGCTCAGGCTCTCACATATATCTTTATATCTTTTAGGATAATAAATAATAATGATCCATATTCACATTGCACTTTGCATTTGCAAGCTACTCTACAAACATTAATTAATTAGTCCTCATGGCTCTCCTGTGTGATAGCAGTAATAAAGCTTTGCATGAATATGGCACCTTTGAGCTAAGCTTCTTAGATAACTTTAAAAATATTAATGAATATCCAATCTATTTATATATTACTGCTCACAGCAGTGCAAAATAGGAGGCAAATGGTATTGTACACACTTTACATTTATCACAACTGAGACCAAGAACTTTTTGAGTCAGAGTTCCAGAGCTGATGTCCATCTCAGGCTTGTGCAAAACAGCACTGTTAGATGTTGGCACACACCCTAAGGGATTACACTGTATGTGATTTTCTCTAACCACTTTACCATATTTTGTACGGCAAGGATGGTCATTTGCAGGAAGGTTTTCCTCCTCCAATATCTAGTCTGCAGATGTATGGGCTTTAGGAGCAGTTTGAACCAACTAGATCATCCAGCAGATTAGCTTAACCAGGTTCACTAGGTCGATAATATATCAAGGCAGGACAAAATTCTGCTAATAACACATACATATATATATATAACAATAAAATAATAATCATAGAATCATAGAGTGGTTTAGGTTGGAAGGGACCTTGAAGATCATCGAGTTCCAACCCCCCTGCCATAGGCAGGGACACCCCCCACTAGACCAGGCTGCCCAAGGCCACGTCCAGCCTGGCCTTGAACACCNCCCGGAGCCTTCTCTTCTCCAGGGCTGAACAGCCCCAACTCCTTCAGCCTCTCCTCATAGAAGAGGTGCTCCAGCCCTCAAATAATAAATAAATAAATAAATAAATAAATAAATAATAAAATGCTTTTCTATGGCTGTGTAAAAAGTAACAGAGATGTGTATATGTACTATGACTAAAAATTTTAAAAGAAATTTTTGAGTAAAGAAACTTTACATACACATTAGAAAATCACCAGTTTAGACTCACACTTTATGTACTTTTTTCCTACTTATTATTTGGATCTGTCAAGAAATTGCACGGCTGAGTATATAGTATTTCTTTGCATAGGTGGTCAGTATGTAACACAGCAAGCTCTTTTTAGGTCTCTGCAAAGAAAAATGAAATATTTGGGAAAATGAGAAGAAAGCATAGAAAAGCCATGACAATCCTCATGATGAACTCCTGGAAGATACTTCAGAAGAGCTGCTGAAAATTGTCCCAGAACTACTGGAAGATTTTCAGACACCGTAATACTGACAGCAGTTGGAAAAGTATATGAAATATTTGGGAGAAATATTTAGATGAGAGCGAGAGCTTAAATGAAGGGACAGTTCGTTAAACACTCTCATAAATAAAAGGTTATTTAATAAAAAACTTTTTTCCTGGGTTTTTTAATACTTATTCAGAGAAAATGTTCACTATCTTTTGACTCATGATTTTATTACTGTCAACTTCTGATTAGTTTTAGTTTTTTAGAATAAATGAATTCCTCCTCCAATGCCAGGTATTATTCTGCAAATGTGAACATGTATACGTAGCTCGTGGACAACAAGATCTGCTGGTAAGTGTTGCTTATATGCAGTAATTTTTGCTGTTCTTCATTTACTTTTCAGCATAACAAATGAGAGGTGGAGAGAAAAAGCAAGAGAAACCTAGCAAAGACAATAGACTAGATGGATCTTTTCTGGTCTGAATCTGTAAGATATTTACCATTTCTTACAGGGAATGAAGGAAGGTTTTGCTCCAATTCAGGATCAGCTACAAAAGAAAACAGAAGGAGAAAATTAAAAAAAAAACAAACACAAAAACTTGAAAGCAAGTTGAAATAGCCAAACCTACGCTTCAAAATAAAATCCCTGCCATTCTTCAGAACTAAGTTACCATTAAACAAGAACAACTCCTGTGGTATTATTTGCCTGTCATTTCCTGGTAAATCAGTGTCATTAGCATTGATTTTTTTAGAGGAGAGATTAAAAGAGGTTTAGTTAGAAGAGTAAGGCAGGAGTATATATTATCCAAGCCAATGTAGCTCTGGGTCTCAAAGATGACATTTCCCTCTCTGCTTCATTAACTTGCATAGCTTGTTGAGCTTTAGCTGTTTCTAATTAATTCTTTTACTGGCTTTTTTGAATGTGTATCATCTCTGGCAAACCATATAAAATGAAGAAATCTCTCTAAGGTTTTACCCTTTTAATTATTATTTTTATTGCTTAAATGAAGCTCCGGAATTGCAAATGTTGACATTTTAGTTGATTCTAGTCATTAGAGTTTTCAAAGGAGGAAAAAGGGGGAAAAGGCTAAGGAGAGGAGGGGGCAGTGCAGATAAAGTAATAAATAAATAAATAAATGAAATCACAAACTGAGCAGGATGCTCAGCAAATGCTGTGGAAAATGGAAAATAAACAGGTTTGTCAAAAGTGACCTCCATGATGGTTTTGCCTTTTTAAATACTAACAAGGAAGGAAGCATCATTAGAGGCAATTCCTCTCTGTCTTGTACACAGGCTGACAAGTAAATGAATGGAGTTTTGCACTCCTGCTTGTCATGTTGTTTTATTTGGGTAAAGCATAGCTAGCAAGTGTGGTGAGTACACACATACACATAAATACCCCTTCACACACAGTCATTCACATTTTTTTAAAAAAATAATGAGCATGAAAAGACATGCTAGAACATGGCTGGCCTTTTGGAGAAATAAATAAATAAACCCAAAACAAAACAAACCCAGAAACATAAGCAAAGCACATCTATTAGAATGAAACTGTGTTTTGTAAAACATGTGTCAGAAAAGTTTTAATGGATTCACACTTGGTTAATGCAATGCTCTGTCAACTAGTCCATTTGCTTGCCAGATCATCGTGCTGATTTCTAAGTTGATACTCTAAGAAACAGAACATTCAGCTTTGTTGTAAGGAGAAAATTATACCAGACTAAGCTGAATAATGATAAGCTAGGGAGTGAACTTGGTACGAAGTTTCAGACTAGATTTAAAGAAATCTTTTATGATGAGGGTGGTGAAACACTGGCCCAGGTTGCCCAGAGAGGTGGTAGATGCCACATCCCTGGGGATATTCAAGGTCAGGTTGGATGGGGCTCTGAGCAACAGGATCTAGTTGAAGATGTCCCTGCTCATTGCAGGGGGGTGGACTAGATGTCCCTTCTAACCCACACTATTCTACGATTCTATGTTGTGTCAGCTATTACCTGACTACCTGTTCTACTGCTTATACCATCATTCGTGTAAGGTAGGTTGTTTTCCCCCACCCCCTTATTGTTAATAAAATAAACAAAGAAGCAAAATTAAAGTCTTATCTAAAAGAAATTGTCACTGTTTAAAGCAGTTCTATCACTGTCTCAGACTCTCTCATTACTGCTACACTGATGAGCATGAAGTCATGCTAAAATCTCTCAATGAGACTTATCCACCAGAAGGACAGGAAGAAAAAGCAGGAGGCTAGATACAGCCAAGCATGAAATTTGCTGGCAGCCAATAGGGAAGATGAAGGGATAAGACAAGTATTTCATTATCTTGTGACCCAAGGGGTCTGCCATATTAGACAACACTACTACGCCTTTTCACTTTCAGATTCTTCCAAAGATCAGTGAGGACTTTTTGCAAGCAAGCAACTCAGTGAGGCCTGGCTGGAGGTAAATGGAATTTGTTTACAAAGCCATTATTTATTAGCATGGTGAATACATGGAATGTCTCTCTAATACATAGAGGAGGAACACCATTTTTCAAAGAAATTTGCTCCTGAAAGAAACCAGAAGTGGACAGATTCCCTGTGGAAAAGTATTTTTAATTTGCAATTTTGTACATCTATTGCAATTAGGTAAAACTGGTTTTCTCATGAATAGGTCAAGTGGTCTTTTTTGACTATGACTGGAATAGAATCCAAAAAACCATGCTCATAAATATTAATAAAAATATCAATTTTAATACAAATTTTGAGACCAAGTCTTTTGGCACACTTATCCAACCAGGGAAGGGAACAAATAAAACATGACTTCAACCAATCCAAAATGACCAATGTGGGGTCAAATGGGTGCTTTGGTAAAGGATTGCATGCCATCCCGTTTAAATGGAGTTATACTATCTTTCTATTGTGAGGATAAACAGCACACTAAAAGTAGTTTTATTTATTAAATTAAATTGCATCTGAGAAAATAATGGATGGCTAATGCACCCTTCAAAATAGAAATGGCTCAACTACCTATTGCTTTATTAAGATTTCAAATGCTTTTAACAATCTGATTCTTGAATCAGAACACCACCAAGCACCGTGCTTTGGGCAAACAAAGCTCTAAAGAAACCTTTCTAGAAAAGAATTACTTTCTTAGCTTTAGTAGTAATAAACAGCTTTGATGGGATCACCTCACTTAAATTTATCCACCTCATAGTTAAGCATGTAGTTTGGCTGCCATCAAGGCTCTCTTGACGGAGGGATTAGACACGTCTGAAAATGCAATTCATCCCAGCGTTGTTAGCTGCTTATTTTAGGATGGCGTGACCTACCTTTTGGGAATGGTCTCTCTTTCTATGTAACAGAAGGTGACTGTGAAAGTGGGAGAGCACAGGTTACTGTGAGCAGCAGTGAAGCTGGACGTTGTCTTCAAGTGACCAAGCAATCACTTCTTTGAGGCAGTGGTAGTGGGTGGATCAGATTTCAGGAGTTGGCTCTGTGGCCGAGTGTAAAGGTGAACTGTGTGGAGCAAACGACAGTAACACACAGGAGTTGTCACCACCTCAGAGGTGCAACCAGCAAAGAGAAAAGGAGAACTGAAAAATGAGAGAGGAGGCATGAGGCCATATGGGAGAGGAATTTTTCACTAGCTGAGCATGGATGGGTTTCCATGAGCTACCACAGACATACACAGCATGGCCTCTGTCTCCAAGGGGCCCCACATTGCTGTTATGTAAAAATGAAAATATTATTTTCATTTTTAGCAACAACACATACTTCAATTATTTTTTGATTTTGTGCTAATTACATTAGGACTCACACTGTGTTCTTGGAACCCAAACTGAACAGGTGCTCATGCCAGGAACTAAAAAATATGAATCTACTTCTTGTTCCACGATAAGATTTTGGGTGGACCAATTACTTGGGGTTCTTTTGAAGATACATAGAATTATAAATTTCAAATAAAGTTAAATCCTAAACCATTTGGGCAATTTTAGTCTTACTGCAAGCCTCCAGTCTGGGGAAATTGAGGCATTTCTCTTTCCCTTGAGGCGCTGGCACAGTGCAGGATGACTAGATACTCTGACAGGATTGAAATGGGAAGCATGTAACATTCCTGATCCTGAAAGAGTTAAAAATTTTGCGGTTTAAGTGGTTCAATAAACACAACATATGCAGGACTGAACAAGGACACCTGCTTATATCATATTTTACAGCAAATTTCCACAGATTAAAGAAAGTATGAGAAGGTCATGGTAAGGCAACTATAATAATATCACAATGGGTCAAAATGAAATCCCATTTATACTATATCTTGCCTCTGACTTTGGCCAGAAAGAATACCTTAAAAGTTATGGAAAAAGTATATAAAAAGAACAAATATGAAATAGTTTTTCATCAGAACTGTCCATCCAGCAAAAGGAATGTGGGAACCTCCTGTGCCAGAGGTTGAATCTGATTATCAGGTTCAATAGCCAAATGGAAAACTGAATTTCTAACTTTACCAAAGTCAGTAATCCGATTTGATTTAGAAAGCCTATGGGTGAAATTCTGCTTCTATGTAGAGCAACATGAATATGGAGTAACTTCAGATTTTTTGCCTTATAAAAAAAAAAGGAAAATAATTTGCCACTAAATAAACAAAACAACCTGAACAAAACATTTGAGCTCAGAAGCAACTTTTCATCTTGCTTCTATACCTTTCTTTAAAATGGGTTAGGCCAACATGTCTTCCAAGTGTGCTTCCTAACTCTTGCTTTTATTGCAGTATTGTATTTTTTCCCTGATCATTTGGCTGGCTTTGTACAATTGAGCTATAATGTGTGCAGTTGACCTTTCTTCATTTAAATGCTAATAGAGATCTTAGGAAAGGTGCTGCCATGCAAAAGGCCAACTAATTGTAATAGACTTACGACCTTTTGTTTGTTGAGCTGGTCAAACAAAGAAAGGGTTAATTAAAACTTATACAAAATGTTTACAGCCCAGGAGAAAAGGTCTGTGTGCTACATGTTAGGCTACCAGCTAAAGTCCTATTCCAGAGGTAACTATCCACTATGTACTTCCAACCATAAAACAGTCATCTTCTCTATCTGAATTCATTTTTATTGAAAAGATTTAAGGATCAGTTACAAGAACAACTCAGGCAGGGCTCTCATTTAGCCTTGCTGGTTGTCTGTGGGCCCACAGGGACCAGAAAGCACTTTACCCAGTAAAGTTGCAGCTGTTAAAGGGTAGAGATGGAAAAGATTTGCTCTAATTTAAGCATCAAAAAGATTTTTTTTTGTTTTGTTTTCACTACATAGGTTTCCTTTAGTATAGGGTATATGGGGAAAGGTTTTGGTAGCAGAGGGTCTGCAGGGGTGGCCTCTGTGAGAAGAGCACAGCCTTTTCCAGACAGCTCCACAGTAGACCCACTGCAGGCTACAGCTGAGCCCATCATCCAAGTTTGTGGTGCCTCTCTGAAACCATAAGTAAGAAAGGGCATAAAATGCAACACAGACAGAGGAAAAGGGGGAAAAGAGCAAGAAATAGCAGAGGGAACACCAAGGCCAGAGGAGGAGGAGGAGGGGGCTCTGTGGTGGAGCAGGTATGCCCTGCAGCTCTTGAAGGACACATCTTGGAGCAGAGGAAAATCATAAGAAGGAAGGGCCAATGGAGAGAAATTGCTACGAACTAACTAACCACCCCCCTGCACCACTTGTGTCCTCTCTGAAGGGGCTGAATGTAACCTGCTGTGGTGGCAATGGGGAAGGAGTCTGGTGAGAAAGAGTGATGCTGAAGCTGGGAAAGGGGGCAGAAAATTGTTTTCCCTACGTGTTTTAATGTTTCTTCCCTTTTTGTCATTGTTTTTGTTTCCCAATACCCAAATCAGTAATTAAATATTTATATTAACTGGCAACAAATTATGTTAATTCCCTCAAGTCGACTCTGTTTTGCCCGTGAAGTAACTGGTAAGTGATCTCCCTGCCTTTACCTTCAACCATGTTTTTTCTCACTCTCTTTCTCCCCATTTTTTCCTCTGTGGGGAGTGAGGGATCAGCTGTGTGGGTACTCAGCTGCCAGCCTGGGCCAACCCACACCACCTTTGTAAATTATAGAGAGAAACAGGCAACTCCAGAGTGCAAGAAAACTGATCCTAAAAAAAGGGTTTTAGATCAGATGAATCAGCCTCTTTAAGAAATTTGGGGTTCAGGGGGGACGTTTCTAGGCAAGGCTGGTCAACCTGTCCTCAGGTTTCACCAGCTATTCTGTGTCAGTCCATAATTTTGTGGACAAACACAGCAGGAAAAATAATCAAAAAGTGCATCATGTCCAATGTTTTCTTTATTTTCTGTGGCTTCTGTCCTCTATTATTGTTAAACAATTGAACAGCTCTTTATGAAAAAACTCCATGTCTGGCTATGCTGTTGTATAGGTTATTAACATTTTTTTTTTTGCGCTTCAAAATCTTTTATTGAATTGTGATGAAAAATAGTGACAACACCTTCAGCATTAAGGAAGAGGAAGATGGGGAGAGGTGGGACTGCAAAACAAATTTTGTCAGGGTTTATGGTTGACATCTATCAAAGTTTGCACATTTCTGTTGATATGTTTAGGGATATATGTATATTTAAATGTAACTATATAAGTTATCTAGTCTTCTGATAAGAAAAGACTGATAAGTCCCAGGCTTATTAGTTTAATCCTCAGGAATAATTACTTCTTCTGCAGAATATAGACTGATATGTCTATCCTGAACCTCAGCAAAGGAATTCTTGAAAATCATTGCCCTGTAGTCACAAATGATAATACGATACTTTGGGGTGATCTAGGAGAAAAGAACAGCAGCCGTTATGTCCAAGGTGAGGTATTATGGTGCACGAGAAACCCTACCCGGTGCTTGAAGAGAAGTTTCTAGTCTCTGGGGCACTGTGGATCTCTGATAACAGGCCCTTCTCAGGCTATAAATTATCTTTTAAAAATATGTCTGAAAAGAAAAGTGTGGAGAATCGTAACACTGACTTGGTATTTCAGGGACTTGAGTTGTGAACACAGAAAATTTCATGACCTGATTTTTTGGAAGCAGATGAGTCACATACACTATAAGGCTTAAACAGTTCAGGTCATTTGCAATTCACAGTGCCTGTAGTTTAAAATTAGCGTGGGTTTTGGAGAGCCTTTAATATTCATAATCTGACCCAATATTGAAATGTTCTTTAGAAAGATAGAGATTTAAGGGGAAATAATATGAAGTGATATCAGGAGAATTTGCAAAGGAGCTTTAATAGACTAATTCCAAGTGCATTAGCTGCATTTCTGATCAGAAAATATTGAAATGTATCTAGCTTACCTTGAGATTCTAGACTAGTTATTCTATTTCTATAATTACCAACAGTGATTCAGCATATATTTCAAATACCTCAGTTCTTGGATAGATTTACTTCACTATACTTTCAACATTGTACAGACAAAAATAGAAAAACAGCACCAGGGAGAAAAGTGAGGTTATTTTTTTTTTCTGTGTCAGGTGGGTGTTTAAAGAAAGAGGGATACTTTTTAACCAGGTAGGATAAAATATTAAAGGTCTAATTAATGCCATACTAAATTCCTATACCAAATCCTTTGCCTAGAAGCTGGGATGTCTAAAAAGTGAGCATATTGTGCAGCAAGCCAGCCGTGGGTTGTGACACCTGCTCCCGATTTCTGAGAAGTGGACTGAGATCATCAAACTAACTTTCACCTAGATTCTGTTAAATTGGTAACAACCGTAATACACTTTCTTGGTTTGGAATCTAGACTTGTTTTCAACAGGACAGAAGAGGAAATCTCTCTACATGTGAAAAGTTTTCTCCATCAGAAGTCCTTTGTGCTACTCGGGCATCTGCAAGCACATTCTTACATTGAAAATGGGCAGAGAATTTGGGTGAAAAATGTCACTCAAATGCCTGCTTACTACAGATTTTTCCACAGAGCAAACACTGAGGGTTTAAAAGCAAAAGGAAGCTAAATGGCCTTTATGATTGTTTGGTGAAGCAAAGATTACAGGTATTGAGTTATCAGACACAAATGGTGGAATGACTTCATGATTCACTGACGCTTTCCACTTTCTTATGGAGCTTTATTCTTGATTAGGTAATCTGTTGGTTTATGCTTTCACTCGGATGGAAACAGGCTTATGATATGAGTCTACAAGGCAGAATAAATCCTTGTTGGACTGCTACAGAAGCAGAAGATTCATTAGGAAACTAGCAGCTTCCTAATATGATGTGTTTGACTCTCACATCTCAGCCTTCTTTTAGCTGGTACTTGAAGTGCCCTTGTGGGCAGTTAGGGTCAGAAAAACACTCAACAAACTTTACCTATACCTGACTTATATTCATTTTTCTTCATAAATATATGACCTGTGCTTCTCCACAGCAACTTTCATCTGAAGATCTCACAGTTCTTTACTTTATGCAATTGAGAGCAACTTCTTGGGAAACATATGTGTTCCTTTCACTTGTTCAGTAAATAAAATGTAGTCAGCGTGATCAGATACTTGCCTTTTAAGAAAAACTGTGTCATAGAAGGTCAAAGTAAATGATCATAGCAGTCTTGAACATGTACACTATGCCTCTTGCAGCCCAGATTTTATTGTGAGAGATAAGAAGACTTTGAGAGATACAAATAAAAATAAATTGCTGTGCATTTTAAACCAATGACTGTGCTAACTTCAGTGAAGGTGTGCTGAAATATTATCACTTCAGGAGTCAAACCAGCAGTAATACACCATCTTAACTTGCAGTCATGCTTAAGGTATGAGAAGTTCTGCTAGCTCGTTTTAGTTGTATTTGTTTCTTTTTCTTTGTGTCAGTTTTTAATTTGGAAATGTAAGGTGGTTCAATTTAGCAGTCCTGTGAAATCAAATGAAACATGATGATTCCTTCACTTGGAGTGAATCCTTATGCCTTTATCTGAAAAGACAGATTTTATTCCACTGACATGAAAAACAAAGCAAGGTTTCAGAATGTCACTGGGTTACCTTTGATCTTCCATTCTCCGAAATGTCAGGCACTTCTTGTGCTTCTTTTGGGTCACAAGAGAACTTTTGAGGCAATTTAGAGACATTCAGGGCACACATTTATGTGCTATAGGAAAAGTCAGTAGCAGTTAGTTACCCACCAGGAACTTCCTTGACTGTGGATCAGAAGTCATGTTCTTTATGATATTTGACCACATAGAGATTAAAGCATCCAATGACCTGATCATCTGTAACAAGCACTTTCATAATTGATTGCTCCTCAGGCTTTTTTTTTTTCTGGAAGAACCATGAGTAAATCAGGATATTTTAACTGACTGGCAATTTCCTGCTAATTATGAGGTCCATTCTATATACATTTTACATGGAAATAGCTTTTCTTCTGATGATAACCATCAATCATTGCTGCAAGAAAATACATTTCTGTTTCAGAAGTGAAACCTACCTATGTAAAGATTAGAAAGGCACTGACTTATACCAGCCACCTAAACATTGCCTGATAATTCCCATTATGAGCCTATGACTATATCTGTTTACACCAGATGAGTACCTGATCCATCAGTTTTGTTTGCTGAGCAAAAGACTTGTGAGGATTTTATTTCATAATTTTCTTCCTCGAGTTCCCAAGGATATTAATATGTATGGATATTTAATAGTAATCAAATTGTTTGCACTAACTGCAGGGAATTGGCATCACTGTCCTTTTTTGCTTGGTAGGCTGTTATTTTAACTGCACAAACAACCAGAGCTCAGAGAAAGTACAACAAAGAGATCAGAAATGATGGTGAGGTCTTCATTTTAATTGAAAGCAAACCAGAAGGGCTACAAAGGTGGCAGCAGACTCTGAATGAATAAAAGAGTAAACAAACAAACAAAAAAAGATGAAAAAAATGGCCTTTTTGACAGAGAAAATTATTTTTTCCGGGGCTGATGCTCTTAACTTTGGACACAGAGAATAAGTCAGTAGTGGGCAACCTCTCTGACACATGAGAGCATGTGTTTGAGCTGTTTTCAGATGCTTCAGAATATCGATGAATTGTTCAGGAGCACAGAAGAGTCACATGTAAGGAAAGTAGAACTCTATGGCTACAGTTTCAATTCTATATTTTTTTTATATATATATGCAATAAGAAAGACAATAAAATAACACTCTGAAACCTAATCAGTAAAGATGGATCTCACTAACATTAAGAAATACTATACCCATTGATCAATTGCAAAGAGCTTGTTTTTCTCACAACTTGTGAGAAATAGCCAATATATTCACAATGAGAGGAGAACAGTCCATTCCTGGAGGACTTTATCCCACAGCTGAAGGAGACTGTTGTACTCAACACTTCTACCCCTCTCTCCATCTTTGGCTTTGGGATCATTTACTGCTATGGTCTCCTCCCAGGATTTCTGTCTACACTAGCAAATTTGGCAGTTCTAAGAACCATTCTTGACCACTGGAAGTCAGTAGTCATTCTGTGAAATTGTCACAGCGGTCTATACCAGGATTTTGGAACAAACCTATTAGCACTCTCCCAAAGAATTCTTGACCATGGCTCAAGACTTGGTGCCAGCCAAGGACCACTTGCAAAAGGCAATTCAGAAACAGACACATCATTTTGAAGGGTGAGAGGATTTAATAGCTTGGATATGGCACTCTGTGACAGTGATTCTTACTGTCAGGTACATTTCCAAGCATGTATGGCTTTAATGGAGAGAAAAAATGCAAGGAAATTAGATATAAGGTAGAAGATTCTTTACAGTAACAATGATGCAGGCCTGACCTATGTGATCTAGCTTTTAATCTGAGAAGGAATTTAGAATTGGAGCTCTCTTCAAATATAAATTGTCCTATGTATAATTTACTAGAATAGATGTAGCCATAAACCCCTCCAAGTCTTCTCTATTCTCCATTCCAGCTTTCCGGGACAGCAAGAGGAGATTGTCCTGTTCTTCCTCCAGACTCTTCCTCTATGCCCTTCTAGAGTTGTGCAGACATATTTGCTCCTGCTCAGGGAAGAAAAGACAGGATAAGGCTGAGGAGATCTCCACAAGCATAACAGATGTTTTTCCAGGACCTTTGTACCTGGGAAAATGCTTTATTATCTTTGCTTTTTCTTTTTTTTCTTTTTTGACTGGACAACATTTCTGGGCAAAAGACAACTGTGGCCAGGTGATTCTTATATGAAATTCATCCTGCTAAAGCCATTTATTACAGATATACCTAAAAGAAATTTAGGAATTTTGGTGCATTGTGTTCATATTTTGACCAGGTTACAGCACAGCTAGCATTTGCATTTGCAGAGAGTTGCTATCAGTTCCTTTGTGCAATTATCTTTCTCATCTGTTTCCTTAGTGACCTGCCTTGTTTGAAGAAACTTAGCAAAACTCCCGCCTACTGGAAATAAAAGAAAGCAAAAAATAGCTCTGTGCTTCTGTGATGGTTGGCAAAGGAAGAAGAAAGTCTCTCACTCCAGTCTGTCTTATCACAATGAATCCCAAGAGCTAGGGAACAGAATGGAAAACAGTGCTTATGTTTGATTTTTCCATTACCAATCTCCAAATACACACTCAAGACTGAAGGCCTGAAACTGTAATTGCATATGTAAAAATACTCAAAGAATTAGTAGCATTGATTGCAGACGGCAATAAAGCTTTCAGTTCAGTATTTCAATGGGGTTTTACCTCACAGGCCAGCAATTTTCTTTAAATCATGGCAATTAATTTATAACCTAATTAAAGAAATGGCAAGATCTGCATATGAACACGTTTCCTTGGAATAAACTTCACTCTTTCAAGGAAAATAATGCCTTTTTGTGGTTTGTATTGCAATTAAGGGAAATCCCTACAACTTTTTATAGAACCTTCCAACTGTAGATGTCAAAGTACACTACATAAAATAGCAATGTTTTTTCATCAATATATGCAGAACTATGACCACAAGCAAAAATATTTAAAGCTTAACATGGAGATATTTTCATTCATGAAGCCACAGAATAATGAAGGTAGATGTGACTTCTGGAGTTCATCTTGTCCAAACCCTCACTCAAAGCAGGACCAACTTCAAATTTACATTAGGTTGCTGAGGGTTTTGTTTTGTTTTCTTCTTTTGATTTCCTTATTTCGTCATTTCACCTTTCTATCCCATTCTTCAGATACTTCTCTTTCTTTTCTCCCAGCTCTAATTTATATTTTACATTTTTTCTCATCTTTTCCTCTGTATTGTTTTTTCTGCTTTTTTTTGTTTCCTCATTTTTCAAATGGTCCTTCATCTCCGTCTTTCATTCACCAATATTTCATTTCTCCTGTCTTCCTTGATTTCCTGTCTAATCCTTCTGCCCCTTTTCCCTTCCTTGAAGTTCTTTTATCTTTTTTTTGTCTTTCACTCCTTTATTCTATGCTACTTCTCTGACAGTCTTGTCCCCTAATCGTCTCCTCTTCAAATAATTTAAAGGATCTGTAATGCAACAAGTATTTTTAATGATTGTGGCTCTCATAAAAGTTGGTAAAGGACAAATATTTTACCGTAAATCTTCATATCCACTTCACAGTCCTTCTCCCTTTGCATTTGCTACCATGACAGTCATCATCTTCCCTTGCCACTTCCACAGAAGATGTGAGGCAAGTTCAGCATTGATTAGATTATATAGCTACAATCTCTATAGGACAACAAGAGCCATTTGAACTGTGCCTCCAAACTGTCTAGTGGTAGATTTATAAAGAGCTTGTGTATACACAAAGAATGTGTATAATGGGACATATTTCACCTCCCTGAATAACCTCCCATCTTCTGATAATGACTGGTCCTCCAGAGCTGAAAATTATATTTAAATCAACAATAATTAATAGCCATGGTTAGATGCATCCATTACATCAACACATTTTTGCATATGTTGATACTTCCATTTTCCACAACATACAGCAGCAACCACTTCCTCAGTGACTTGTTTCAAAAACTAGTTCTTTTGATTTTAACCTTTGCCTGATAATTTCTCTTGTTCTTGTGTTCTGAGAAATAATGAACGATCACTCTCTATTCAGTTTTTCTGCATTAATTAAGTCATGGAACTCCATGCCACAAGATCTTGTCAAATCTGAATGTCCGTATGGTTTCAAGGGGAGACTGGACAAGGTCATTGAGGATAATTACATTTGTAGAACCCATCTCCACCACAAAAAAAAAAAAAAAAAAAAAAAAAGAGCTGCAATTATTGCAGGCTTGGGAAGTAGCAAGAAAAATATCACATACACTAACCCTGATCTTATACTCATTACTGGACATCTATTTTTGGCCAAAGACAGGGTATTGTTTTAGATGAGCCTTTGGTACGATACACTGTAGCTGATCTTACGTTCGTATCCATGATTTCATCTCTCCCTTATCACTCTTCAAACATACTACTGAAATTTTTAGCTAAGTTTTTGACAGGGCATCATTTTGACATCCCCTTCTGTATCATAGAAGGCATCTTCATGAAGAGCCTTGTATAAGCTTGAGAGAAGGGGAGAATGTGCTAATTATCTAATGGCAATCTATGGGATCACCTGGCCTAATTGAGATATATAGTCCTTTGTTAAGTGGGTCGGCCACGGGTCAAGAGAACAGGTGGTTGAGCACAATTTCATAACTGCCTGTTTAATATTTGGCTCTGAAATTTCCCTGAAGTTGTCGGGGAGGAGGAACGGGATCATTATCAAAGATTGTTTGGAGAGGCAGAATCTATACTGGTGGGGAAACTGCTAATTACCATCTAATCTTTCCAATTTGGGCAGCAATAAAATTTAAATAAGATTGGCAAGTAGCAGGATGGCTTTCAGAGGCTGTCCCCACCACTGTTTTTGTCCCCATAGCCTGACGTCAGATGCAAAGCTTCAGTCTGGATGTTCTTCTACTGCTTCATAAATTATGACTGTTTAGCTGTGCATAATTACAAGGCACTGGATTGAATAGGATTAAGACTGAAATTGTCGGTTTTCTAAACATATTAGCAAACCTTGGAATTTGGATCAATATGTGTAGCTTTTTTTTTTTTAATTCACAAACAGTTCTTTGCATTCCCAAAGTATTTGCGTTATCATATTATGCTTTATAAATTATGTAAGATTTATGAAAAGCCCCTAAGTTGGCCACTGAAAACTCTTGGCAGCATGAATTATAAATGGCAGCATGCAATATGGGCAGCATGGATTTACAATTAGTCACTGCTTCATCATGCAGCCATTTCAAATGTATGCAATACTTTGTGCCACACACCATTTGTGCCACGCACCCAGCTAAGGTGTTAGGTGTCGTGCATGTGCAAATGAATGCAGCTAGAAGTCTGTGTAAGATTTACTGGAGATGTTATTACCCATGTTTATCTATTCCTCAGTTAATTTTATTTTTAAATACAATAAAACCAGCTCTCACTAGCAATGACAATGTCATGTTAGACTCTGTAATGTGGTAAGAAAAGATGATGCTAGAGGATTGGCAGAAAAGTAGTGTAGCCATGTGCACCTGAACCATGTTCAAAATCAAAACAGTAGAAAATGTGCTTTTTCTTCCTAACAATAACAGAAATCCAAATTTAGTTTCAGGTTTGTTTGAATTAGAAATTGGTAAGGATTTTGTTTTTTAAATTTAATTTAGGGAAAGGTATCAAAATGCTTGACACAATGGTGACTCGTTAATCTATATTTTATTCTAACACACTTCATAAACTCAACTTTGGCTAAGAAGTCTACACTTTGTCTACACTAAGACTGCCGCTTAGGTGGTAGCAGGAATATAATTAACTACCATAGTTCAAACAGGAGAGGAAAAATCTTGTTTCCTTTCCTTCTTTCCTCCCTTCCTCCCTTCCTTCTTTCCTTCCTTCTTTCCTTCCTTCCTTCTTTCCTCCCTCCCTTCCTTCCTTCCTTTCTTCCTTCCTTCTTTCCTCCCTTCCTCCCTTCCTTCTTTCTTTCCTCCCTTCCTTCCTGCCTTCCTTCCTTTCTTCCTCCCTTCCTTCCTGCCTTCCTTCCTTTCTTCCTCCCTTCCTTCCTTCCTTCTTTCCTTCCTTCCTCCCTTCCTTCCCTCATTCCCTCCTTCGTCCCTCCCTCATTTTGTGTTTTGAGGGTTTTTTTTTCTGTTGAGTTTGGAAGCAGATGTAGGTAGGTAACAAACCTTGCCCAAACTCTTAATACAACCTTATATTTTTCATTTTAGTATCTTACTTTGAACATCATTTTTCTACATTAATCTTACACCAGTAATTTACAGTGATGTATTTATTCAAGTTTCTTTTATGTGATCATAGCAAGTTTTCAAAAGATATTTGTATGAACAATCTTATTTTTATAGTCTTGACAAACTCATGTTTTCTTGCAGGGTTCCCAAAATATTCAGATCCTCAAATAAATGCTCCTGATGAGTGACTCCATTTTTGTTTCCACCAAGAAGCTTCAGTGTTGTTCCTAACCTGGCTTCCCAGATAGGTTTTGTAGAACATTTCTCATTCGATGGTAACAGCAGAAAAAGAGCTGATGCAGTTGGTATTCCATTAGAGAAGCATCCTGCTATGAGTCAGCAAGTGAAAGAGTCAGGGCATTCATTAATGGAGTTGTCATGTTAAAGGATGATTATCTGCCAAATTTCTGGCAAGGCCAAGGAGGTCTTTTAAAAGAAAGTCACAGGACAGGTAGCCATTCATTTTCTCTGTGGTTTTAGTGTACTACGTGGTTGGGTTCATCATTTTTAGTTTTATCTTTTGAAAAATTAAGTACAATTGCTGCTCTCCTGCATTGTAAGAGGGAAAAAAATAAAACAAAAGGAAAAGAATCCTGACAAACATGTAGTGGGGGAAAAAAAACCCTACAGTATCGTCAAGAATAACATAACTTCCACTATTTCTATCTTGAGTTTTACATCTAACGGAGATTAAGCCTTCATGGGAATAATGAAGGCAAAATCAGTGGTGTGCTATACAAGATTCCAGCTTTTATTATGGAAATTATTTTACAGATCTATGAGACAGATTTTAAAACACGACCAATTTTTTTCAGTTACCTTTATTTCTCAGTGTCTATGAAGAACATATAATTCAAAAGGACCTTCCTTAAACTATTCTGAAAGGTGATATCCAAAATCTGAATTGCTAGATGGATTGAGTGTGATCATTACAAACTTCCAAAAATGTTGGACATAATGACGATGCCATTTCTGTTATGACAGTATAATGCAAACATACTTACTTACCATGGCTTTTTCTCCAAATATAAAAAAATATTTATTATTATTATTATTATATTCATATTTGCCAGTCTTTATAGGTACATACCCAATAAATAACAAAAGGCCAAGAGGAAGAAAACAGTTGAACTAACATAGAAGTCCCTTAGATATCTCTTACTAAACATAATATAATGAAAACAAATGGACATTTTGATTAAATAGATATCATTAATGCAGCATGTTATGATCTGAACTCAGAGTTTAATTATCTAATTAAGAGCAAAGGAGCATCATTAAGGTCTATGGAATCATATAATTCATTTTAGGGGAAAAACAGAGGAAAAAAAGCAGTCCCCTCAATTGTAAACTCTCATCGGCATGTAGCACCTGGGAGTAAATCTTGCTGCAAGATGTCAAGCCTAGCTATATTGTACAGCAGGTGGTGGATGAATCAGACCAGCTTCATGAAGAATTGCAGAGGAAAGGAGTGTCATTAATGGGTAGAGCTCCAGACTGGGAATAAGGTATCCTGAGTCCTACAAACAGTTCCCTGTCTGACACTTGGCAAATCACTCAGCATCAGTTTGCTTAACTGTAGAAGAATCACGTGTCATTTAAGCCCTTGAAGACCTTACATAGGTTTGTTGGTCTGCTGCTGGAACAAGTTGACAGTTGAGGGCAAGGAACATCCCTAAAGTCATCTCAGACCGGATGAAAGCAAAGAACAGGAGCCATGCACTGCCACTTACCAGCATAATCATAGAAACAGAGACTGGTTTGGGTTGGAAGGGACCTTGAAGATCATCCAGTTCCAAGCCCACTGCCATTGCCAGGGACACCTTCCACTGGACCAGGTCACTCAAAGCCCCATCTAACCTGGCCTTGTACACCTCCAGGGATGGGGCATCCACAGCTTCCCTCAGCAACCTGTTCCAGTGCCTTACCACCCTCACAGTAGAGAATTTCTTTCTAATTTCTAATACAAATCTACCTTCTTTCAGTTTAAAACTGTTACCCCTCATCCTATCTCGACGCTCCCTGATAAAGAGTCCCTCCCCATCCTCCCTGTAGACCCCTTTAGGTACTGGAAGGCCGCTATAAGGTCTCCCCGGAGCTTTCTCTTCTCCAGGCTGAACAAACCCAAATCTCTCAGCCTCTCTTCATAGGAGAGGTGCTCCAGCACTCTGATCATCTTTGTGGCCTTCCTTTGGACGTGCTCCAACAAGTCCATGTCCTTCTTATGTTGGGGCCCCAGAGCTGGATGCAGTACTCCATGTGAGGTCTCATGAGTGGAGCAAAGGGGCAGAATCACCTTCCTCTCCCTGCTGGCCACGCTTCTTTTGATGCAGCCCAGGATGCGGCTGGCTTTCTGGGCTGCGATCGCAAATTGCCAGCTCATGTTGAGCTTCTCATCAACCAACACCTCCAAGTTCTTCTCCTCAGGGCTGCTCTCAATCTATTCTCTGCCCAGCCTATATTTGTGCTTGGGATTGCCCTGACCCACATGCAGGACCTTGTACTTGGCCTTGTTGAACTTCATGAGGCTTGCAAAGGCCCACTTCTCAGGACTGTCAAGGTCCCTCTGGATGGATAATGTAGTCTGGGATTACATTATATGGACATATAACATACCAAGGAGTCACAGAGTTTGAATTCAGTACAGGCATATTTTTGCATGAGGCATACTGATTCTTTAAAATCTTTCCTTTCAAGTTTGCCTATTCATTCATTGCCTATTGCATTCATTACATGAATGCAGTTCCCTTATGAACTATGGAGCCATACACACCCTTTCTTCTTTCTGTGGAAATAGATGTACGGGAGGAAGGTGAAATGATCATATGTTAAGGTATGATTGGATTAATTTACCCCCTGAGAATGGCTACTGGGGTTTTTGATGATGTTTGCAAGAGGCAGGCAGATAATGATGTCACTGCAGATTTCCTCCCATAAGTTCATTGATTAGCAAAGATACCTAAACCTTCATGGTGGCCCTAATGAGAAGGGTTGGGACATTAAATCAATGTGATTCTTTTTGCTTTTCAGGGTCCTGAAAAACAAAAATATTTGTTTCACTGATGGTTTATTTTGAGGGTGCAAATAAAAAGAAGCCAATTATGAAGCTCAGTAATGTAGAGAGAACATAACTGTTTCTAATGCCTCTGCAGCACAAGAGATAGGTCCAGTTTTCAATCTGTGAGAGATCTAGTTCCCAGTTATGGATGTGACCTACTTTTATGAATCTTGAGTTGTATGTATCCCCTATCATATCCCATTATTGTGCACACAAAGTTGGAATTCTGATGATGAATTTCAAGACATAATGAGGAAACCTGCAGTATGGGGAAATTTGACCACATCTACAAAATGTGCACCAAAAAGGGGGTTTTGCGGTCATTCTCTGTTTTCTAGTTACGCCTCAATCTACAGTTTAGACATAACTAGTAAATATATCATGTCAGCTGCTATGAAGGAATTCAGGGTAAACACAACACGTTATGCTGAGGTGTCAAATAATGGGTAAGAGAAAAGAAAAATTTAAAACTTGATTCAGAAGATGACAGGTATAATGAATGAAGATAAGAGACTAGAGAATAACTTTTTTTAAATAATAGCTCAACAGGAGACCACTGAAGTGAAAACAGCTGCTGAGACTATTACATGGAAAACAGCTTGAAACAGCTACAGCTGCATATATTTGTTATGAGGAAAGGATTTCAAATGTATGGAAAAGTCCATCCAGAGAACAGTTGGGGACAGATGTAGCCAAGGCAAAGCTGGATCTGCAGAGGGAATTGAAGAGTCTGGTTGGTTTCAGAAGCTGAGATTTAAATAGCAGAAGTTTGTATGAATGGTCCATTATCTGGACTGAATAATGAGCCATGGCTTTGGGGGCAGGGAATTTGCTGCCTGAGTATCTGAAACCAGGTGTTGCTGTTTTTTTCTGTGGCTAGTACCATCTGTTCTGTGCCCAACAGAACACTTCAGCCCAAATCATTTATTTTACGGCTACGGATGCAAAGGTGAGTGATGCCCTATGGAAGGCAATTGTAACATGGCATGGGGGGAGTACAGAGCATGACTGTGGATGAATATTCAGACAAGTCTGGAGTGTGGAGACCTATTATAAAAGCATCAGACTATATGGCCCACTTTTTCTCTATATGAAACCTCTGCAGGTGACTGGACCCTGCACTCCCAGCCTGCTACTAAGTTCTGTTTGTTGACTAGTGAGCTGGCAAATACGAACTGGGAAAGCTTGTGCCAGGTCTTTGCAGATGTTTGTGAGCTGCTGCTGATTCATCTTCAGGATGTACCACCTGCCGGTGATGGTAGTTTGGAGCATGGCTTCATGAGGAAGGGAGAATGTACAGCACAGGGAGATTTTTGTGATTTTTTTCATCCACTCCTTAGCATTCTTATTCCCATCACTCTCTATCACCAGAAATACTGAACAAGAAGAGGTATTTTCTAATGAGTGCCTTTGCTTATATCCTATTCATACCTATCAACAATTTCCCTGAATTTCTTGGGAGTTTCTCCATTTTTTTCATTAGGCCACAGAAGCACTCATTGCAGTTTTATGCACTGCAGTTTACAGCTGTACCCAGCATGAACGTTGTACAGCTGGTCCAGCATATAACTTCCTAACTTCCCACTGCTGACGACCTCATTTCCTCATCCTCAATCAGTTTAGCTTCTCCAACTTCTCTACAAGCAATACTAGCTAAAACATTACAACAAAGGGAGTTGTTATAAGTAACTAACAAACCAGAATTATATCCAAACTTTGTCATTTTTGACATTTAAAAATTTTCCCAAGGTAAGAAATCCTTCATTAAAACAAACAGACAAGCAAGCCTTCTCATACCAGGTACTCTTACAAATGGGTATTACGAAATTAAGTATGTTCTTAAGATTTTTACAGATGCCAGAATAGATATTAGAGGCAAATTTATTACATTTAATTTATGGACGGTGTGTAAGTGGCTGGCCAGATGAGGAACCAGGAGAATCTGAAGATATGAAGGTAGAAGTACTGTGTTTCCAAGGTTTTTTTCTTACTAGACATAGAGTTATCATGTTTTCAGGCTCCCAGATTTGCAACAGGTACCTTGAAGTTGTAGGTTTCCAGGGACCCCAGCAGCAGAAATTTAAACTGACATAAATAAGACCATAGGTCTCACTGTTTCTAGCAACTCAATTTTTCAGTTAAGAGTTTGGAAGTGTTGAAAACCTTCCAGAATCCCAGACTTCTTCATGCATATTTGGAAGTTTAGGCTGAACATTTTATCAGGTTATTTTCTTCTGGGGCTTGAGGACTTTCAAGGTCCTGACTCCATAGAAAGAACATTAGGAATTTCAAGAACTGAATTCTTGAGACTTTCTTACTACTGATCACGTAATCTAGTTAAGAATAAGCTTGTGTGTCTTCAAGACTGTCTTTGAGCCACAGAAATTGAAAGCATCAAGCACTCAGGGTTTCAGGCTCATCTCGGGTAAAAATCTAGAAAAACATTAACATCTTGCCTCCAGGGAAGAAATCATTGACCTTGAGGCATCAGGTTCTTCAGTAGCCACCCATGTATCAAGAATCAGCTACAGTCCGCAATACCTAGCTGCTCTCTACCATTAACTCTCACTGTAATCCTTCATTTCCCAGAAGATGTAGTCCAGAAGTCATATTTAATAATGTTAGTACTTTCCAATTTGGATCATTATTGGATTCAGAGCAAATAAATACCACTTCCCCTTTAAATGAAGAAACAGAAATCCTGTGATAGTACAGCACATTTAGGTTTAGAAGTTTGTCTGAAGACTCTCAGTTGTAATCTGTAGATATAGATTTTTTCCTATTCCAGGCAAGTCTTAGGAATTTTTAGAAGAATGTTTTAGTAATCAGGATGAAACAGAGCATACTTAAATGCAATTTATTTTTTTCCTTTACACACTTCTCCATACACACGTAAACAATCATTAGTTACACTCTAATTCCCATATCTTGAATTCTGTTAACATAAGTATTTCCATCTCTTGTTTCATTTTCTTGTTGAGGTATTTACATCATTACTGTTGTTGTTGACATTATTCTGCTTAATGTCTGCCTAAAATTTATAGAAACTTACCCTTCACTAGATTTTAAATCTGGATCACGAAAACTCTCAATGCTAAGGTATTGGGTCTTGAAACAACTTACAAGTCTGCTAACTGTGGAGCAAAAAAGAGGAGCCCATTTTCAGATGACAGAGCATACTTAAATACTACAATCACTGACTGTTTTCCACGTTCCTGGGAGGAAAGCAAGACACAGTCAGCTGATTCTGCAACCAGAGAAATTACCCTGTAAAACAGAGATTGCAACGGGGATTTGTTGGAAGTGTTTTTCTTTTTTGTAAGGATAAAAGAGAAAGAGACTGGTGATTTATGGAGGTTATGAAATCCACATCCTTGAAGATTTTTAAAAACAGGTTTGATAAACATTCCTTAAGAGTTGTCTGGCCATGTGATTTGTCCTTAGACCTCAGAGACCAACTAGGTAAGCTCTGGAGGTCAGTTCCAACGCTGAATCTCTATGGTTCTATGTAAATAAGACATGAAGGGAACATCCTGACTGTTCTGAATTTACTTTGGCTATCTATGGTCCTGTCAATTGCCAGCTTACTGAAGCCCTTGTACCAACACAACATTACGCTCTGGGATGTATTGCATTTTGAAAATTATGTTTATTCTGTTAAGTTGTACAGAGTGAAAGAAGAATAAAAAAAAATAAACTCAGCAAACTTTCAACAGAGCCTGCTTACACACAAAGCAGAAATCATCGTGCAGAGTTATTAAGAAACATAGAAAACACATCATCTTCTGGAAAACACTATGCCTTGAATTGTTGAATAACTCTACATTTTAATGTGCAAATTCGTTCCTTGGCTTTTTGTTGAAAGGATCAAACCATTTGGCATTTTGTCTGAGACATAAATGCATTACGAAGATGCAGTATAATTTATTAAAATGTATAAAGGGAACAAAGAATAGGATTAATTTTCTTCTTTTTTAATTCCAGGGGCACCACTAGGGCATTTAATATGGGTTAAACCAGATTCAAAGAGCTTTTCATTAGACATTTAACATAAATGACTAAGAGCTTAATCAGCACATACCATTTAAATGCATTGAATGGAGGAATTGGACTGTACATTGCATTATAATTTATAGAGTTTTGTTTTTGATTACATAAGGGAAATACATTTTTTATGCCTTAAAAGCATTCTTTTGTGATGTCAAAAAAAATGTATAGTATTATTGTTCAGAAAATGGTGTTTCAATTTGGTAGCGAAGCCTAAAGTCACCCAAGTGGAAAAGATAACTAGCAAATTCCTCAAAGTCCTGTAGTTTGTGGGTTTTCTCTTCAAAATGTCCTTTTCTTCTGGGCCTGATAATGAACATCGCCTCTGCTTTCCACCCTATGTCGCTTGTACATTCTTTTTAACGGCTTTAAAAAAATTGACTTCTGAATACCTCTGGAATGCAGTTTAAACAGAATTAGAGAGAGCATCACTATGCTGGGCTTGCAGCATGGAAGCAGAGCAATGCTGAAAACGTGTTTTGTTTCCTTTTTTCAATCATTTAGTGATAGTATAAAAGTAATTCAGTCCCCACTTAAACAATACCTGGGGTAACTCTGTGTGTATCATCTGTTCCATCAGAGATGATTATAGGAAATTAAAGTGCTGCAGAGGCAAAAGTGGCTCCCATTTTAAGGAACTTTATCAAAATGTTAAGGAAGGATAATATTCTAAAGAGCTTACTTTTTAGTTTCTGTTTGCCTTCAGCAATACTGTCTATTACAATCGCTCTTCAAATTGCAGTTAGTTTCCTTTCTAACAAAAGGCATTGTTTTTTCCCCTCTCTTCTCTTATATCTTTGCAGAAGACAATAAAGCATCTCTTCTTATCCAGAAACACTGAGAGCTCTTATCAGCAGAAAGGTAAGAAAAAGGAAATATCTCAGCAATGGAGATTTTTTTTGTACTGTGTTTTATTTTTTTTTAGTAGGTCAGCAAAAGAAAAAAGAAGTCCCATTTTCTGAGATGCTATCCCTTATTGTTAGAAGGAGAGCTTGAAATCAAGATAAAGCTCTTATTCTCTGAGAATGCAGTCACCCTAAAATGCATATCTCCATCTCACACTTGGTCCTTTTTTCTTCCTCTTTTTTCTTTCTCTGTCTTTCTTTCTCTTCCTGTGTTGTCTTCTTCATGTTCTTTTTTTTTCCTATTAAAATAATGTTAATGTAAATTTTATTATTGCGGATTTTCTTCCTCCTGACAGATCCTATCTTTAGTACTGGAAAAACAGGAGCAAAACCAGACTTTGATAAACGAAAGATCTATTTTTCATATACACACACACAAAAATATACGTATATATAACTCTACATCTGCATAATTATATATATGTTGTTTAAATATATAAACATAAATATGTGTGTAAGTATATATATGTAGGTATATATATTTGTATATGTTTCTTTATATGAACATAAGGATATAAAGAAGCTCTTAGAAGCTGGAATTCAGCTCTCATTACAGAGGCTAGTTGCATAATGCTCTCAGTGTCATCCATTTACCTATATTTAAGATTGTAATGAATTAAGTAACATGATTGACATCTGCCTGGTGTGGCTCCTTCTTTCTCTCATCCTCTCTCCAGTCAAAGCTGTACATGCCCAGAATATTACTTCATTTTTGTGTCTTTTATTTTCATCCTTAAAATATTTACCCAAACTGAGATGGTGGGGCAAAATCAGGTAGTTTGACCTGACCACCAAACATAGTAAAATCTGTGCAAGTTCTTAAATCATACCACAGTTTGTTCCATTCTCTCAAATTTCTAAGATATCTTTGTCTTTTGCACAGATGTGACAGTGGACAAAGTGTACAGTTCTACATCCTGCTTAGTCCTCTCTAAGTACAGAACGATGCTGAAAAGGACAGCTGTATAGATTTTCTCCATCTCCAGAAATATTCCTTCTTTGCACTGGGGCTGGGAATATCAGGGCAGCAGGAGAGTCAGGTGCAAAAAAAACATCTGACTTTGTTTGCCTCCCCAACCCCCAAGTAATAATTGTGTATCAGATCAAGACTATGCTCACCTACTAACTGATGTCTAAAAATTAGTTATCAATATCTGAACTAATATTGATAAGGACTCTTTTTAATCATGGGAAAGAATTCCAGATGAAGTTTCTTTAAGCCTATTTTAGACACTTGTCCTGGAGTGAGAGTACTTGCTCTTTGGAGGTAGCAGTTTTCATGCATTGTTTCAAAGGGATGACTCCCTCAGAGTTAGCTGTCTAAGCTAGGGCAGACAAATCCCACCTGTTGACTTTCTTTATAGCCAGTACTCAGCAACTGAATCATCCTCACTGAAATTATCAGGATAATGTTTAAATCTGTTCACAGAATCCCAGCTGTCACTTTGCTGAGGAACAGCTAAGAAGGGGGAAAATGTGAAAAAAAAAAAAAAGCACATAGCTTTAAAACATCAAAACAGCAATGCTCTCTGCTAGAACATCCAAAAAAGCCTGGAATCAAACTAAACCACTAATGCTTTCTTTCTAGATTTCAGCTAAGACTGGTTCTAAACAAAAGCTACTGCACCTGTTCAAATGCTAAGAGTGTCCTGGAGAAGTGGGTAGGAGCCAGCCAGCAGCTAACGTCTGCTGAGAGTGAAGAGAGGGAAACGCCTCAGCTCTCATTGACATGTGTTCATCTGTCAACACCTACTTCTTTTAGCTCCATTGATACATTCACTGATGTAGTAGAAGGAAGACAACAGAAGCAAAGTCCCCTACTGAGACACCTTGAGTAAGATTTACTTATAACCCTTTGCTGGCTGCTCTGGTTCCCTTTCAGCATACAAGTACTCATGTCTTCACCCTACATACAGTCAGTAGCCAGAGGCTGACTCCAAAAATCAAGTCCTGGAAATCTGATGACCTTCGGAAATGCCCAGTTTCTCCACTGGCAATAACTGAGAGCTCTAGCAAATTACCTGGGTTATTTGAATCACATCTAAATCAAAGGCATTTCATTTTAAAGTGATGTCAAAAGTAATCTGATCATTTTGGTTGTATCAATACTCAGATAAGCATACAAAAAAGGGCTAATTATGGACGTAAATGTTTGTATGATCGGGTGAATAGTTAGAAAAGAATTAAAAATAAAGAGAGATGTTTAAAAGCCATCTGTGTCACTGGGAAATCTAATTATACGGGTTTAGCAATTGGAAGATGTTTGCCAGGGAGACTTGGTCCACAGGTCTTTGAAGTTATGAGGGCTAGTGCCAGCGAGTATTGACGATCGCACCTCAAGATGAGCACGAGCATCGTTTGTATCCATCAACCAGTCACCTCACCTGCCGGCCCTGATTCAGCCTTTACCATGGCACCACCGCCACTCTGATCAAGGGCGATATTGCCACAGACTTCGGCAGAAGAAAGACGTACCTCCTTCTCCGCTGTGCGGTTTTCATACGGCCTGTGTGATCCTACGCCATCACGCAAAATCGTAGCCAGTTTCTACAGGACGCGGCCTATGCAGTCGCTCCTGCCCGTATAAACACGCACCAGCAGACACACGGATACGTGTGTACGGAGACACCACAGAGGCTGCGGGGGGGGGGCTCGCTGAGGAGAGGTTGGGGGTTGCCTTGTGCCAGACACAGCCGGTTCCAGCCGGTGCCAGCCGGTTCCAGCCGCCTCCACAACAGCCCCACCCGCGGGGCTCAGCTGAGCCTGTCAGCAGGGCTGGGTTCCACCTCTGGGAAAAAAAATACCTAAGAAAGCACAAAAATGCCAGTTGGGCAGAGGAGTGAGGAGAAAAAAATGGAAAAATAAAACATTACAAATACCACGAACAGAGCAGGAGGAGGGGCAGAGGTGCTCCAGGCCCCAGGGCAGAGATTCTGGGGCAGCCGGTGGGACAGGACCGTGGTGGAGCTGGTACCTACACTGAAGCCTGTGGAGGACTCCATGCTGGAGCAAGTGGATATTCCTGAAGGAGACCATAGCACGTGGGAAGGATCTACTCTGGAGCAGGGAAAAAGCGTGAGAAAGAAGGAGCAGCAGTGAGAAACCACTGTGTACGGACCGCAACCATGCGCGGCGCCCTGCACCGCTCGGGGGAGGCGGGTGGAGGGGCTCAGAGCGAAGGGGTGAAGTTGAGCCTGGAAAAAGGGGTGGTGGGAAGAGAAGCATTGTTTTAATTTTTCTTCTTTGGCCTCAGTTTCTCACCACTTAAATCTGTTTTGACTGTCAATAGATTAAATTAATTTTCCCCAAGCAAAGTCTGTTTTGCCTGTGATGGTAATCGGTAATGATCTCCCTGTCCTTATCTTGACCCGCCAGCTTTTTTATCCCATTTTTCCCCCCTGTCCCACTGAGGAGGGGAGTGAGGAGCAGCTGGGTGGGTGTTTGGCAGCTGGCCAAGGTCGGCTCTCTACAAAGACCGGCATAAATTTGTCTATTACCTATTGAAACATATCAGACTGCTTAAGATTGGATGACCAGCTACCTATACTTTAGCATTTAGTGCCTCTTTATGTGCTTACACAAATTTGCCTAAGGTTTCTGAGCACCCGTAGCTGGTGTTCACTTCAGGGACATTCGAAGTTGTGAGATACTTCTGAAAATAACACCATTTCCACTAAATTCCTTGAGAGTTTGAGCAGATATTTAATTCCAGGCAAACGTTTTGCAAAATTTGACCTTCTGGTATTAAAGGGTGTTCTGCTAGTGAAACACAATAACAGATTTTTAAATAATAAAAATAATTTAAAAAATAAATTGTTCTTGTGTGACTAAGCTTGAGAACATTTGTTTTCAATGCACCAATAAAGCAATAATTGTCAAAACCATTCAGCTTTTAGCTGATTAAGATGCTACTCATCGTTGTTTGCTATAATTTGGGGGTTTGGTTTTAGTTAGTTTTTGGTTTGGTTTGGTTTGGTTTTTGTTGTTTTTTTTTTTTTAATGGTCACATATCAAGTATGTGTGTGTGCATTTTTGGCTTTGCTTGGTTCATAGTTGATTTTTACACTTGTCTTGATAAATTATCAAGGGATCTCTTTATAAATATCTTCTTTGTTTCTCCTAAGCACAATATTAGTAAGGGGTTTTTTCATTAAGTTCACTTTTATGCATTAAAAGGGGAGGGGGGACCCACCGCATTTTGTGATTTCAAAATGATTTTTTCCTTTTCTGCATGTTTTTTTCTTGCTCATCACTTAGATTTTTTTCACTCCCATGTTGCTATTTTGTCAGTAATGACAATATGGAAATCCATACATATTGGTATTCCAATAGAGATTTGCCTAGCCAAACAGAAGCAAAAAATTATGTGAATACAAATGTATTAACTGCAAAGATAAATCACAACCTGCAGGCAACTTGAATAAGCTGAGGAAAGAGAGGAAAAGATGTGGGGTGGGGAGTGCAGCTTGAAACCAGCTGGAGTCGGAAGATGGAACATCACACACAGAAATCAGGAAACATTTATAAGCATAACTTTTTAGTATCACACAAGCAGAAAATGCAGAGTGATTGAAAAGCAAGCAGGCCCACAACCACACTGCAATGGAGAAGTTTTATCGTCTTTGGAAATCATCTGTGCTCATTGTCAGGCTTTTTACAACTCTACCTTGGTTTGGGGGTCTTTTTCTTCCTTCTTCTTCTTCTTCTTCTTCTTATAAAAAAGTTTAAAAAATATGAACTTAGGAAAAGCCAATTTCATGTGCTGTTAATTTAATTCCCAACATAAAACCTTACTTCTTCTGATGGAAAATGAAATTACCCTTTCTACATCCGTTTTATCTGTCAATTAAATTCTTTTTTCTCCCCTTTCCTCCCCTCAAAGAAAAAAGAACATGCACATTATTGGTTATATTTTCTGTGCTTGCAACAAAATGAAAATGGGAAGAGGTGGCATTAACTACAGTAAGTACACAAAACCTGCTTGATTATCATGTAAAGATGCTGGAATGACAACCCTGGAGACTTTGAATTTCCTTTGTGAGGTTGTAGATGTCTAGGCTAATTTTCATTTTCCATTTGTCCTGGTATTGCATGGCAAAGCAGTTTTAATAATGGGACTCTTAGCAGTGTTAACTATTAACCTTTCTATTTCGTGGTATCTTAAAGAAATGGCTTTTGGAGGCAGCTTTCTCTGCCTGAATCTGTATGTGAATAAAGATAGGAAAATGAAATGCATCTTTTGGGCAGAAAGAAAGGACATTCACTGTGATCCATTCTGTATGATTAATTTCAGGATGATATTTGTCTCTGCTTCATGTTGTCATTATTTGACAGTTATGAAAAAAATCACCTTCTTTGGTCTCGCTTGGTTATTATTTGTATTACCTTAGAGCCGATTGGAAAATAGTATTTGAAAAAACATCAGCTTTTCAAAATTGAAAAGAAAAAAAAAAATTGAGGCAGTTTTCTTTGTTTGTTCAATTTTTGAATGAACACAAAAACGCCTTCCAGGACAAAAACAAAACAAAACCGATCCTTTTAATTTTTTAACAGCAGTGCTGGAAAGAGAAGAAAGCAAATGCCATTTTTTGAGTAATAGAAACCCCTGTATCTCAACTGTAGTAGTTTGTCTTGCACATGAAGATCTCAAATATTCTAATCTTTATGTGGGGCAAATAGGTAGACCATAGGTAAGCTAACTATAAGGCACTTTTGCTTTGCAGGTATTTTGCAGCTATGGTGGGGACTAGCAAAGTACTAGAGTTTGGGTGCTGAGGGGCATCTCCTGGTGAACCTTTTCATTGCAGCTTAAGATGTTACCACAACTCAACTTATCCACCATCCTCCTCTGCTTACCGCTACAGAGTGGGTTGCAGAAGCACCTGCTTTTCAGCTGTGTCAGTTGGAAGTAAAGTTGCACTAAACTACATGAATGGACTTAACTGTGAGCTGAAATTATGAGGTACAGCTAGATTTTTCTTTTCTGTTACATTTTTAGAGGGAGAATAGCTTAGAGGCTGTGAGCCAGAGGGCTGAGCAACTGTATGTCTTAAAACCTCTGCAACCAGATTTGCCAGAGGACATCTATCTGCTCTCTCAGAACAATTTTCAAGGAGAATATTCTGCTCCACTGCCCTTTGTCTTCACTGACCTTGAGAAGAAGTGCAAGTGACTGTTAAATACTTTCTGCTCACACCCGTAAGAGATTGGGGAAGTTTAATGCTAAGTTCTTTATGATGCTCAGGAATGCAGTGAGGGGCATTTGCTGGGCAGGCTTCCTCTAATCTGGAGAGTCTTTGCATTGCTGAATGTTTCTGAGGGTCTAAATAAATAATACTGAATTTTATGTCCAATGGTATAAACACGTCCAAAGAGAACTGGTTCAGTTCTGCCACAGCAGAGGGATCTGAGGCATGATTTTCCTCTCACTTGTATCTGTAAAAATCAAGTACAACTCTGTTAAAGTCAAAACTAGAATTATATCAGAGGAAAGCCAAAGTGATTGAGAGAAAAATCAAGCCTACAGCCTATAAAGTGCAAGTATAAACAGCATCACTTTTTTTTTGAACTTGACTACATACACCTGGAAGGCATTCAAAGCATGCACTTGCAGTTATTTGTTACTCCTGGAATGATTAAAGTAAATCACATTGTTTGATATGAAAAATATGTTGTACACACACTTCTATTTTTCTCACTGCTCTGCCCTCCATGCTGCATTTTGTAGCGTAATCAAAATGCAAAATACATTTTGAAAAATTAAATGAGAGACACATGTGTGAATCATGAGGTTTATTTGCATGTTTGGCCCTTCAATTCATTAGGGATTTTAGTTTTTCCAGGAGGGAAACTGTCACATTTACATATTCTTAGACAGGCATGCAAATATTAGTCAGAAACTATAGTTTATTCAATACATTACAAGCTCCTGGGCTGCCAAACAGTAATTTCAGTTCTTGAGTAATATACGTTTTTGGAAACCTGGCATAATAACACTGTATTATAGTATTGCCCACTAGGACCACTTACGATTTTGTCAGGTTTTCCATTATCAAGCCTTACATTCTGGGCCACGTACATCGTACACCAGCTGTATAAATTTGTTATCTGACATGCACGGTCTCAGTCCCAGAGCAAATTTCTTTTGCAAATTTCAGAAAGCAAAATCACAGAAGCTTATTCAGAAGTTCCAGCTGGACCAAAGGAGACACAGCACCAAAAGAAAGAAAACCAACTAGTATAAGTCCTTTATGTCAATTTTTGTGGTTCTGCGATCTAATGTGTTGCAGGGGTTTGCTGCTGCAGATGCAAATATACACCTCAAAGAATTTACACAATGAAAATACACTGTCAGTAATATTTGTCAATTGGAAGGGAGTGTCTGCAGTCTATCTGGGAAGTGGGCTGTAGTGTTTTAAATGCCATTGTTTGGAATAAATTAATGAATTGGTGTAACTGAACTGGGATTACTCCAGTGTGTACTGAAGAAAATAGTTTACATCAGCTGAGTTCCCTTCTCCTTCTCCTCTATCTCAAGTGGAGGCTATTATAACTGTTAAAAATTCCCAGGGGTAAATTCAGGCCTGGTTAGAGACAAGGTCACTGCTAAGGTCAAGAATCCACTGGAGCAAAAATAGCTTACCAGGTTGATATAAGTCCCAGAGGTTTCTGTAGCCAGTGTCAGAGGAACAGTGTGATTAGTATCACATGAAGCTACCTTTGGCTTTCAGCCTGGATGCCCCAGGACATATTTACATTTACTTAGGCTGGCCTTAGGTCTGGGTGAAGCTTAAACTCATGTTTCTGGCTTTTTCAGCATGCAAAGAAAGTTGAAAACTTTATAATGAAAACCTGAACTCACAGCTGAAGAAGATAGGTATCCTTATAGAAATACATTGGGGGAACATATTGATTGAACCATAGGGACTGAATTAAGCAATAAACTCTTCCAGTTAATACTAAAGGGTAGGAAAAGTTGACCTATGTGTAAATTGTTCTTGTTCTTTGGACTAAAATATTAAGGACCACAATATTTGGTACAAATCATCACAAGACCTTTGTACTCCATGCAATTATTCTAATCCCTTTTTCACTACACCATTTGGGGAACTAGGACCGGATGATTTCTGCCATTCACAAAATTTATGTAATACATTGACATAAAAGCAATTCTGTAGATTTTGAGCTCTATCAGGAAGGCTGCACAGAACCCCTTGGCATGGCTAAAAGGAACAAAATTGATAGCTTGTGGACATCTGATACATGTTTGAAAAAAGATGTGGTTTTTTCCTAGCAGGAGAATTGTAAAATGATCCTGCTTTTCATACACCATAACTTTTGTCCATTAAGACTGCATAAGGTTTCTTAGTATGCAGAGGGGCTATGCATGTGGAAATCTGCTGTTTTCTAAATCCACATTGATAGGATAGATTGTAAACTCTTTGAAGGGGACTGTTAACAGTCTATCATGTTCATGATCCGTGGGTTTAGGACTTCTGAATGCACAGTGGCAGAGTACTCTAATGATCCATTATACTGTATCAATGATATGTAGATTATGGGCTGATTGTAGATATTTGAACTATGCCTTACAATCCATAGTGTGGTTCTTTGAGGATTTGTTAAAGTCACTGAGGGTCAGTGCACTTTGACATGACTCCAAAGAGGAACCAAGAATTAGAGCTTGCCAAAATTTCACTGCATTAAGGGCATGATCATGCTGTCCTGATTCCAGCATAGTCCAAACACTACTTACCTCAAATAAGCTTGCTTGGGAAATGATCTTATCCTGGGCACAGCAAAACAGATCTCAGTGTGAAGTAAAGGCTCAAGAATTTTCGTGGGAGGAGTCTTGGGAGGGTCTTAGCAGCTCACACTGGTTTCTGTGCTGCAACAGCTAGACATATATTGAAGCCTCATTTAGCTAATGTATGTCAGTGCTACATAGATTATGTACTTTTGGGCAGAGATCAAGAAAGGTATTCAAATGAGTCTGGATCTAACGATTACTTTTCTCCTTTATTTTATATAATTAGTGTAGTAATACCCCATAATACAGTTCTCTGAAATTCATTGATAGGTTGAATTTACATAAATTACAATAACACAAGTTTTAGAGAGGCAGTGTGATTGATTGAATATTAGTGCATTGTTGTATTTTGGTTTCTGCTCTTCACCTGCAGGATAACCGTAGGCTACTCATCGTTTCCCCTTCCATTCCTGACTTGTCTTTTTTATATTTTTATGTTGTTTGTGAAGAGCTCATCACAGCTTGGTTTATCACTAACTACTGTGTAGACAGTGTCTTCCAGAAAAGCTGTCTTGGATGAGACATTTAAACCCTGTTGTAATAGAAATACAAGTAAGACAGGATATTTTATATACTTACAAGAACATAATTGTCTATTCAGACAAGTAGAAATTATTACCCGTGGTCCCAAATTCCATCTTTTCTCAAGGTAACTTACTAGCAGAATGTTTCCGTCAAATATATTCTCCTTCCCTTGCTCTTCTGTGGTGGATTTATTCTGATCACATGTGTGAGTTGAGAAATATACAAAAAAACGGCCCTTTCATTAAGATTAGAAAGCTGCAGCCCTTAAATCATGCATTTATGCAATTTTTAACTGTTTTTAACTAGCACAAAATGGCTCGTTGGAATTATGCAAGTATAGATCATTTTAATTTGAATCATTGTGGAATCATAAAGGACTCCGTTCTTTAATTTTGTGCCTTCAAGTCAGCCACTTTGATTAAAAAATAATAAAGCATGAGAGCTGGAGGGTCCTTGCAGGTTCTTCCAGCTATCATGGATCCCTGATCTTTGGTACTAATTCTTCTCATTAATATTAATAAAGGGCTGATAGGCCATCTCAAAGCATAGTACAAAACCCATGCAATTAATTGCTTGTAGTGTTTTTATGCTTATTTTGCACAATGAGAAGTGATGCCTCAGGAGTCTAAATATCAGTTAATCAATAATATCAAATCCACTGAAAATGAGCCCTTCAAGTCCCTTTTTCATAAATCTTCCCCAATTTTCAGCAGGATTAAAACCAATTACATGTTGTTTGTTTTTAAATTAAAAAAAAAAAAAAAAAAAAAGAAAAAAGAAAAAGTGAGCGAAAGAAGAGGCAATACCAACAGACTTGCATATGCCTCTCCCCCGGCTTCTCCTTTCAGCACTGCAGTTTTTAACAGGTAAAATGCTGGGGTTTAGATTCTTTTTCTTCTCCACTTCTAGATAACAGCCAAGGTGATCACAGGAAATTAGACTTGAGCGCTATCAACAGGTTCCTGCAAATTTGGAAGTGCTAGCCGTGTTGAGTTGGATGGCATCCCTTAACTGCACGAGATTACACATGGTATTTTGGCCAGCAAAACCTTTCAGAAAAATGAGAACTCCTCTCCCATCCTGAACTGACCTACACAGATGTTTGATCAGAGTGTGAACAAGAGTCAAGGTGATGTCCTCTCTTTTGCTGTCCTCAGACCAGATGTGCAGCAGGGCCAGACTGAGTCCCTGTCACCTCACCTCATCTCCGCCCTGCTGTTACACACAAAGGCAAATTGCTGTCACTGCACAACATAAGGGGAAATGGTCAGGGTTTTGTTCGGTTGGTTTTAAATACAAGTATAATATTGTATTAAGATTTTGTACTGGGGATAGCCCAGATCATTAAAATAGCAAAATGTCACCTTGTCAAGATGAATGTCCAAAAAAGATCCTCTCTTTCTTGTCATTTTTATTCAAGTGGGCATTTATGAGCCATTGTGCCTACTGGTATAGATGGCGTTTAAAATATAATTCACTGGGACAAAGATTAAATCCCTAAAAGAAATTTTTTGTGGCTGTTTTGTTGTTGATTTGCTGTTGCATGGTGATATAGAAGACAGATTCGGAAGGAGGCAGGGCTGTGGCTATTGCAGATTGCAACATTGTGGGGTCTACAGCAAAGGGTTGTTCTGCTTCATATGGTTCACAATAATTGGTTAAATCCTGCAGCTATTCCTCTGGGCTTTTTACAGCTGGGTGAAATATTTTTAGCAAGAGAAAAAGTACATTTTTATGCACAACTCTACCTGTATTGTTCTATCAACAAGTATGAATTTATAAGGTCAAGTCTCATCCTTCAAGTAGTCTTCATATACACATGCACACATGAAAGAAAATGGTTTTAGGAAATGTCAGAATGCTTTATATCAACATTTTTAGAATGAACTAGAATGTTTCATTTCAAAATGTCATTTTCATTTTGAAATTGATCTTTTTAAAGGGTAAGAAAAGAAAAAGAGAAAAAAAAGGCTTAAATAACTTGAAAATGAAACACAACATTTTCCAATTTGAATAAAACTTCCTGGTGTACAAACCTAAACCCATTGATTTTTTTTTTTTCTTTGCTACTGAACTCCAAAGTCTAATATTCTCACAGGTCAGGTTTTTTACTCAGATTTCAAACCAGAAGTACACTTTCTGTTTTCTTTGTGCCTGCACACCCAGATGTATTGTCTGGTGTAGCTTGCATATCTGAATGATGCAGACATGGTTGCACGGCTGTGTAGTTGCTGCCCCTGATCTGTTTAGAGGCAAAATAGGTACCATAAATTAATATATCATGACATTTTGTCCAAGGAAGATCTACATCAGTGGAAAGACTGCAGTTTTTCCCTCAGTAAGGAGAATCCACAGCAAGGCAGAAAACTCGAGGCATTTCAACATTTGGAGCCATATAGGGTTTCTTCTGATTTCTTTTCTTGGGATCTAGAATGTTTGGATTCCACCTGATTTGTGAGGGGATCAGACAGCTCCATGCCAGGCACCCCTTCTAATCAGCAGGTTGACAACAGCCAAGAGCTAACTACATGTTACTACCTCCTTCCGGTTCACTGCGCATTCTGATGAGGTCATGAATATAAAATTCTTCTTTTTGCAATTGTTAATATGTAAAGGTTTTTTTTACAAGACTGACAGAGTCTGATATTACAAAAAATATAGAGGAGATAGCGTAGGGAATAAAAGGCAGATCAGTCTGACATCGATTCTAATTAAAAATAAAGAAAACATTAGCTTAAAAATTAACTGTAAGCTTTTCACATTGTGAATCTACTTACCCTTTTAGAAATCCTAGGCTGAAATGTGACATCTCAGACAAGTTCTGATTCAGACCATTGTCTTTTGATGCAGCTGATTTTAACAGCCTGAGCAAGCCAGGCAAACAGTTGCCTCTCTCTCTCTCGCACTTGCTTGCAAACTCTTCTCTCCAATGTCATTAACCTACCCGGTTATTATAAAGGTCTTGTCACTGATCTAAACTCTGACTTAGATGTGTCATTCATCATACCCTAAGAATGTATCAACAAAGAATTAGAAGCTAAAAATATTACTAGTAGCAATTAGTGCAGTTTCATGCAAGGTGGGTCTTGAAGCCCATTTTCTATTTGACAAAATAAAGGTCTAGTTGTTCAAATCTGGGAAGGGTGTTTCAGCACATGCAGTTTTAGTATCCCATGACATTTTTGTGAAAAAAAGAAGAAAAATAAATAATCAAATAAAAAAGATCAGTTCAAACTACCTGGTTTTACTTGTGCTACAGAGAATTTTTCTCCTTAAATGCCTGTGTAGTCTCTCTTTTCCATACGCTCAGATTAAAAATAAGGAAGGAAAGGAGAGCTGGTGTGGTATGATTCATCATGCCCATGGATGGCAAAGCCAATCTAAACAGTTTGTTTTCACCAAAAAGCAACTCCTGGTCTCTCATCTCTTTACCCTTGCTCGGTATGGTTGGACTCGATGACCTTAAAGGTCTTTTCCAACCTAAATGATTTTGTTATTCTATGATTTTGGTTTTGGTCCAAGCTTGTTCTTCCCCTGGATCCCTCATTTGTTGGGTACACCTTGCACAGATTCAGGCATTTGTTTGATCCCTCGCTGGTATGATTCAGTTCACTTATGTTGTAGTAAAAAATATGCAGTTTATTGTCAAATATTTCAAATGAGTGCAACTGATAGACAAAGAAAAGGGGAGGGAGGAAGTCCTCTCCCTTTCAGCAGTAGCGAGTCATTTAATTAGGTTTATGTCATAACACAAAAGTTCAACCTCATATTTTTTTTCCCTTTGTTTATGTTCAATAGGATAATCTGGCCTTCAAAATAGTGAAATCATTTACTTTAGTTAAAATCAATGGCTGCCCTACAACACACCTTAGTAAAAAAAAAAAAAAAAAAAATTGAGGTACAGGAAGTCAGACTATATAAACAAATAACCCCAGTCAGACTAGATCCCTATGAAACTCTGAAGTCATTCACCAAGGAGCCTCCAGAGGCAGTTCATTGATGAACAGGGGTATGTCTAACTGATTTCCAAATAGGGAGAAGGTGCATAAGATAATGGAAAAAACACTATAATAAAAAATATTTCCAGAAAAGACTGTGATGAATTCCCACAAGATAACATCTCCAAGGCTTTCACCAAATCATTGGAAAAAAAAAATATTTATTCTTCCACCCCCAGCACAATGATGGGACAGACACCCACAGCTAGGCAGATCTCTTCAGATCCTGCAGTGAAATCCCCAGATGCCATTAAGTCAGAGTCCACAAAAATTATAGTGCAGTGATGAATGAAGAAAACTCTCCCAAGTCCTAAGGCAGAGCTTGAACAGAGAAAAATACCTTCTTTGCCATTGGCAGGTTTGCCCAACCTTATTTTGAAGATTTTCCCATCGTTAATTTAAAGGTATTAAATGAACAAAGATCAGCAGAATTAGCAATAAAATGCCCTGGCAGTTGCTGAAGCCATAATTCACAGTCTAGCATACTAGTTGAACAATTGCCATAGTATTTTAAGCAAGGAATCACAACCTATCTGTGATTTAAACCATGCTTCTCCCTTTATTAAATAGTTATTTAAATACAAATTAATGATTAAACTCATATTTCTTGAGGATTAAAAGCATCTATATCTATGCATATTTGTCAACATTAGCATAAAACCAGTTGGAAATTGTGAACAAAGTGCTGTTAAATGACTATATGCAACTGTACTCTAGAGTTCCACTTACAGCTAACATCACTCACACTATTTCTGTTGGGTATCCCATCTGTTTTACACCTGTAAGTTGATAGGGAAGAACATGAAGTCTCTCGGTGGTCAGTGCTGATGGTCATACATATCTTGTATGTTCAGCTCTTGAAATACCACCGGGTAGGGAGAAGGTGTAAATTACTCAGAAGCTGTCTGATTGGTGGTGCGTGCTTGAAACAGCTGTAAGAGGTCCTGAACAAAGCGCAGCAGTTGTAGTGAGAAAACTATTAGCATATGCATGAATAAGTGGGTGTGAAAATGCTGGCTATCAACATGCAGTGTGTACTGTATTCCAGCTGAGTAGGTGTAAAAAACATCCTCTTGACACAGAAGTGTGAATTTCAGCGAGACAAGCCTGATGAAAGCCCAAGATTTGTATTTGTTTCATTTGTTTAGATAAAGGGCCATGTACTTCTCTGGTGTTATTCTGTTATCATTAGGTGAATTTTGCCCTACTTTAAGGCAAACAAAGCAAGCCAGTGAACAGCACAAAGTTATAGGATGGCAAGTGGGTAGAACTACGAATCACAACAGGTTTTGAACTAGCTCTTTGAGGCCGCAGATGCAACTTTGTCACTGGTAATACTCATCAGAACTTCACTGCCTTCACCAGGCTACACAGAGTTCACGGCCCAGACTTCTGTATGGCTCTTTATTGTATGTGCCTGTTAAGGCTACCACTAAAAATCAAAAGAGAAACTGAGCCATTCCTTTGCTGGAGAGCATAAAACCTGTCCACTGAAAAAGGACACTTGAAAATCCTGCTCCTGGGCACTTGAGGGCATTTCACATTTCAGCCATTCACAATTTATATTTATTTGAAAAATTGTGTTGCTCGGCAGTCTTTTCTAATAGCAATATAATGGTATTGCAGCTGGAATTTAATGGTACACTATTACACTTCAGGGCAACCACAGCACAAGTGTATCAATTCTGGGATGAGTCAATGGTGAAAGAGCAATATTGAGGTCATATTTTTCCTCTTTCTGTACATCAGTGGGACGGAGGTATAGAACTTTTGGCAGAAATGTAAAAGATTATTTTTCAGTGATCTAGTTTTCTTCCAGACAAATTTCTATATCTCTTACTTGAAGCTTTGCAGTACTACCTTGTTCTGTTCTCTGACAGGATCTGTCACAGTGATATCAGAAGGGTTACCAACAAAGCAATAAATGGCATGATCATCTACCTCATTTGCCTTTCTTTTTAATACAACTTTTCAACATTCCTTGTAACTTATTTTCTGTCATACATATAGTGAACATATGGTTGACACAACATGTTGTGGAAAGCAGTAAGACGTTTATTCGTTCAAAAGCATACTTTTAATCCAGAATTTGAGAAAGTGTCATCTCTTTTGCCATTAAACCTTGCTTTTGCAGCTGATAGACATGTCAGTTTTAAAATGAGATCAAACCAGACATATTCCATGTTTTACTGTACAGGTTCTTGCTTCACTAACTCATTTAGGGAGAAAAGGCATCAGATCATACGACTGGCCGTGCTGGATCAGACCAGAGATTCGCCTAAGTCAATATCCCCTTTTCACTACTTGCTAGCCGTTGATAACTAAAGTAAAACAGAATAATGGACAGGTCTGTAATGTGTTTTTCTAGTGTACTCTTACAGTCGTCAGTGGTTTTTCTTGGAAACTTACTGTGCGAGAGTCTGCATGTTTGTATTTAGCATCCTTAGGTGGATTTTCCTTTCATTTCTTGAACCCAGGTAAACATTGAACTATTAGACTAAAGATACAGCAAATGTACTTTTCCTTCATTTTGCATCTATCTGCCAGTCTATATATGTAAATGTTTGCATATATCACTATAGATATAAATATATAGATAGATATATATGAAAGAGAACAGGGTTACATGACATTGCCATTGCTGCACTAAGCACCTTACTGGAGAAGTTAAAAACAATGACAAAATCTCAGGTCAACTTCATGCCCAAGAGGATCACAAATCTCTACAGGGTTGATAAAATGAATTACCTGCATGTAGTTGTTTAACTTGGGAAAGCAGTCATCATAGATTCATCATGGAGAGGACATACTTTTGCAGTCTACAGATTAAAGTCCCTATCTAAGTGGCTGAAGGTCTTGGACTACTATCAAGATCATTTATAACTAATAATATTTTTAAACCTATCACTGGATAACATATATGAACAATCTTATGAACCCATTAGACAATTTAAACCTAGAACAATAAAGGGAAAATCTGTTTTCCTTACTCTTTACCCTGCAAAATTTGCAGCCTAGTGACTGAGCTTCAAGGATGGGTACAAGTTAATATGTGGACTGTGGATAATTATGGTATTTCCCTGATTTATGCTAGTAAATGTAGTTTTTGTTGGTACCAGGTTTTGTATTGACCTGACAGTACAGAGTCCCTGAACTGAGTACATAAGTCACATCTGTGTTATGAACAATAACTTTTTATGTTATTTGGGACTGGTGGAGGTTATAGAATCATAGAATCATAGAATGATTTGGGTTGGAAGTTAGTTCCAACCCCTCTGCCCTGGGCAGGGACACCTTCCACTAGACCAGGTTGCTCAAAGCCCCATCCAGCCTGGCCTTGAACACCTCCGGGGATAGGGTATCTTCGACTTCTCTAGGCAACCTGTTCTAGTGCCTCACCACCCTCATAGTAAAGAATTTCTTCCCGATCCGTAATCTAAATCTACCCTCTTCCAGTTTGCAGCCATTACCCCTTGTCCTATCACTATCTGCCCTTGCAAAAAGTCCCTCTCCAGCTTTCTTGTAGGCTCCTTTCAGATACTGGAAGGCTGCTATAAGGTCTTCCCGGAGCCTTCTCTTCTCCAGCCTGAATAACCCCAACTCTCTCAGCCTGTCTTCATAGGAGAGGTGCTCCAGCCCTCTGATCATCTTTGCGGCCCTCCTCTGGACCCGCTCCAACAGGTCCGTGTCCTTCTTGTGCTGAGGACTCCAGAGCTGGACGCAGTACTTCAGTGGGGTCTCACCGGAGCAGAGTAGAGGGGCAAAATCACCTCCTTCGACCTGCTGGCCACGCTTCTTTTGATGCATCCCAGGATATGGTTGGCTTTCTGGGCTGTGAGCACACATTACTGGCTCATGTTGAGCTTCTCATCAATCAACACACCCAAGTCCTTCTCCTCAGGGCTGTCTCAACCCATTCTCCACTGAGCCTTTATTTCCACTTGGGATTGCTGCAACCCAGGTGCAGAACCTTGTACTTGGCCTGGTTCAACCTCATGAGGCTTGCGTGACCCCATCTCTCAAGCCTGTCCTGGTTCCTCTGGATGGCATCCCTTCCCTCCAGTGTGTTGACCGCACCACACAACGGTGTCATCAGAAAACTTGCTTAGGGTGCACTCAATCCCACTGTCCATGTCACCAACAAAGATGTTAAACAGCACCGGCCCCAGTACTCACCCCTGAGGAATACCACTCATCACTGATTTCCACTTGGACATCAAGCTGTTGACAGCAACTCTTTGAGTGTGGCCTTCCAGCCAGTTCCTTATCCACTGAATGGTCCATCCATCAAATCCATGTCTATCCAGTTTAGAGACAAGGATGTAATGTGGGACAGCGTCAAATGCTTTGCACAAGTCCATGTAGATCACATCTGTTGTTCTCCCCTTGTCCACCAATGCTGTAATCCCATTGTAGAAGGTCACCAAATTTGTCAGGCATGACTTGCCCTTGGTGAAGCCATGATGACTGTCACTGATCACCTCCTTACTTTCCATGTGCCTTAGCAGAGCTTGCAGGAGGCTCTGCTCCATGATCTTGCCAGGCACAGAAGTGAGACTGACCAGCCTGCAGTTCTCTAGGTCTTCCTTTTTTTTCCTTTGTGAAAATGGGGGTTACGTTTCCCCTTTTCCAGTCAGTGGGAACTTCTCCGGATTACCGCAACTTTTCAAATATAATGGAAAGCAGGTTAGCAGCTTCATCTGCCAGTTCCCTCAGCACCTGCAAATGGATTTCATCAGGTCTCATTGACTTGTGCACCTTCAGGTTTCTTAGATGGTCTCGTACTTGATCTTCACCTACAGTGGGTGGTTCCTCACTCTCGCAGCCAGTCTTTGCCTTCTGTAACTTGGGTGGTGTGATTAGAGCGCTTGACGGTGAAAGCTGAGACAAAAAAGTCATTGAGTACCTCAGCCTTCTCCATATCCCGAATAACCAGGTCTCCTGTTTTCTTCCAGAGGGGGCCTACATCTTCCCTAGTCTTCCTTGTATCACTGACATACTTATATATGTTTTTCATGTTGCCCCTGATGTCCCTGGCCAGATTAATTCTATCTGGGCTTTAGCTTTTCTAACCTGATCCCTGATCACTTAGACAGTTTCTCTGTATTCATCCCAGGCTGTCTGTCCTTGTTTCCACTCTCTGTAGGCCTCCTTTTTGCTTGTGAGTATGTCCAAGAGCTCCTTGTTCATCCACAGAGGACTCCTGGTGTCTTTGCCTGACTTCTTCTTTGTTGGGATACATCGCTTCTGAGCTTGGGGGAGGTGGTCCTTGAATACTTAGCAGCTTCCTTGGGCCCCTCTCCCCTCCAGTGCTTTATCCCATGGAACATTATCAAGCAGATCCCTGAAGCGTGCAAAGACTGCTCTGCTGAATTCCAGGATAGTGAGCTTGCTGTGCACCATCCTCACTGCCATAAGGTTCTTGAACTCTACCATTTTATGGTCACTGCAGCTTGACCATTTCATGGTTACCCTTGAGCTTGGCATTCCCCAGTAGCCCCTCCTTGTTGGTAAGGACAAGGTCCAGCATAGCACCTCTCCTTGTTGGCTCCTTTACAACTTGAAGAAGAAAGTTGTCATTGACTCATTCCACGAACTTCCTGGATTGCTTGCGCCCTGCTGTGTTGTCCCTCCAATAGATGTTGGGGTGGTTGAAATCGCCCATGAGGACCAGGGCCTGTGAACGTGCAGCTGCTCCTATCTGTCTATAGAGGGCCTCATCCGCTCCATAATCCTGGTCAGGTGGCTTGTAGCAGACCCCCACTGTAATGTCGCCTGCCCCTTCATTCCCTTTAATCCCTACCCATAAGCTCTCAGTCCACTCTTCATCCATCCCGCTGGTCATTGACATAGAGGGTGACACGCCCTCCCCCTCTCCCCTGCCTGTCTTTCCTAAAGAGCCTGAACCCATCCATTCCAACACTCCAGTCATAAGAGCCATCCCACCACGAGTCCATGATGCCAATGAGATCATAGCTCTGGAGGCACACACACATCTCTAACTCCTCTTGTTTGTTCCCCATGCTATGTGCGTTTGCATAGAGACACTTAAGCTGGGTCCCTGCTGAAGTCGACCTACTGGCTGAAGTGGGTGCAAATCCTTAGTGCTGCTCTCCAGGTGTCATTTCTTTGAGTTGTTTTATCAGTGTTTCCCCATTGGCTCCTATTGCCTCAGGAGCCCCTGGCTCATCTCCATGAGACTTCGAGTGTGCTGCAGTGTACCCAGTACATCTCAGAGCAACAGGTTGAAGGCCCTCGCTACCAACCCATCCCTCATACCTCAGAGTGTCATCCCTTGGCTTGTCACTAGCATGCCTGATAATACCTGCCTCCCCCATCAAGTCTAGTTTAAAGCTTGGTCAGTGAGCCCCACTAGCTCACTGTAGTGCACCTTCAAACTCAGCTGGGAACTCGTAAAGAGGGAGCAGATCATGCAAGGAAAATGTGAGGGGGGAAAATAAAAGACCTAAGTGCACTGAAAACTGAGGAGAAGGAATCCCCCACCACAACTATTACACAGTTCTCTGCATCAGAACACTGTTGACTTATAACTCCATCTTATGTGTTCCTCTTGGGAGGACTGAAGCTTTCAACATTGTGACCCAGAGGCACACTGGAAAGTTAAGCATAAAACCAAAGGGAACTAGTAAGTTTTCTGAATAACAATTTTAGCTGTAAAGGGCTTTTCTCTGTTAATTTCCACTATGTGTACTGGTGCTGGAACTAACAAGAAAAAAATAAGAAAAAAAAAGATTAAGTTTTTATTAGATTGTTAAACATTAATAAAACTAACAATAAAGCATTAGCTCCAAATACAAGAGATAGTGTTCCCTTTTGAACCAACGACATTTTGAGTGTAACACCATCAAGATATAAGTGTTTGGATCTACTGAGAGTAGGACAGAAATTATAAGCTGTTTTCTTCAATTCATATGTGACAATACTGAAAGGCATACACAGACTCACTTCTTTTGGCCATATTTACATGTAAAAGTGTCCCTAACTACTTGTATTTTGTTCTGTATTCAACTCCATGGATATAAAGTAGGTGATCTGTGAGCATTTCTAACAATTGAGCCACCGGCGGGTAGTGGGCATGAAAATTCCTACTTATCATAGAAGAAGGGGCCATAATCAGGGCCAGATTACAGAATCACAGAATCATAGAATGGTCAGGGTTGGAAAGGACCTTTGGAGATCACCTAGTCCAACCCCCCTGCCAAAGCAGGTTCACCTGGAGTGGGTTGGACAGGAATGCATCCAGGGGGTGTTGAATATCTCCAGAGAAGGATACTCCACAAGGTCTCTGGGCAGCCTACGCCAGTGCTCTGCCGCCCTCAAAGTAAAGAAGGTTTTCCTCATGTTGAGATGGAATTTCATGTGTTCCAATTTGTGCCTGTTGCCTCTTGTCCTGTCACTGGGCACCACTGAAAAGAGTCTGGCCCCATCCTCTTGACACCCACCCTTTAGATATTGATAAACGTTGATGAGATCCCCCTTCAGTCTTCTCTTCTCCAGGCTAAACAGACCCAGGTCTATCAGCTTTTCCTTACAAGAGAGATGTGCCATTCCCTTCATCACCTCTGTAGCCCTCCACTGGACTCTCTCCAGTAGTTCCTTATCTTTCTTGAACCAGGGAGCCCAGAACTGGACACAGTACTCCAGATGTGGCCTCACTAGGGTAAAGTAGAGGGTGAGGAAAACCTCCCTTGACCTGCTGGCCACACTCTTTTTAATACACCTCAGGTTACTATTGGTCTTCTTGGCCACAAGGGCACATTGCTGGCTCACGGTCAACTTGTTGTCCACCCAGACTCCCAGGTCCCTCTGTGCAGAGCTGCCTTCCAGCAGGTCAGCCCCTAACCTGTAACGGTCCATGGGGTTTTTCCTCCCCAGGTGCAGGACCCTACACTTGCCCTTGTTGAACTTCATTAAGTTCCTCTCTGCCCAACTCTCCAGCCTGTCCAGGTCTTGTGGGGTGGTGGCACAGCCTTCTTGTGTGTCAGCCACTCCTCCCAGTTTTGTGTCATCAGCAAACTTGCTGCGGGTACAATCTGTCCCTCATCCAGGTCGTTGATGAATATGTTAAACAAGACTGGACCCAGTACTGACCTCTAGGGAACACCACTAGGCCTCCAACTAGACTCTGCGCCACTGATCACAGCTCTGCTGTTCAGTCAGTTCTCAACCCACTTCACTGTCCACTAATCTAACCCACACTTCCCAAGCTTACCTATGACGATGTTATGGGAGACACTGTGAAAAGCCTTGCTGAAGGCGAGGCAGGCAATGTCCACTGCTCTCCCCTCATCCACCCAGCCAGTCATGTCACCGTAGAAGGCTATCAGATTGGTCAAGCATGATTTCCCCTTGGTGAACCCATGTTGACCACTCTCGATAACCTTCTCTTCGTCTGCATGCTTAGAGATGACATCCAAGATTAAACCAGGTTGCTCAAATCTCCACTTGAGATTTGAAGAACTGTAAATGAGTATAGATAGGTAGGCCAAGTTGGCTGCCACAGTAGTCAAGTGAAAAAAGAGAACTTTAGGTCCTTCTAAGTTTATACTACAAAATAAAGGTTTCTATGCCTTTAAAGAAGCTGAATTTTCTAAGAAGTGTTGGTTGAGGATCACTGTCTTGGACATAAAGATCAGTTTAAAGACATAATTTCCTTTTGGGACTTGGTTTCTTGTATATTATGCACTAACAAGAAATACAAATGGCCACTGTATGCACTAATTAGAATAATAAGTTAATAATGATAAAAAACAACTATAACAACTTTAACGACAAAGCAGATCTGGATATGAAAAACTATAAGATCCCTATGGGTAAACTGCAAATTTCATGCTCTGCCTTAGCCAGGGTTTGTGAAGGTTAGTTGGGAGAGGAAGAGGAACACAGCAGTGAAGGAGAGCTTTTAAATCTCAGAGCTAAACCTGCTAATGAGAAGAGAATCCAGGAGATACTACATGGCCTTTGAAAAGAGTATGTCACCAATGACTAATCTTTTGATTTGCTACAAACCTCAGTTCTTAGTCTTGGAGAAGTCTGTTGGGTATAAAATAAACCAAAGCGAAGCAAAATAAAGCAAAGCTAAATTAAATTAAATTAAATTCCATTACATTACTAAAAAATAAAATTAAATAAACGCACATGTAAACATATAAAACATATAAACATATAAAATTTCTAATATTTGCCGTAATGATTCCCCTCTCCCCTTTTTCAAATGTCACCCCTAATTCTGTAGTGTATCATGCCATCACAAAGACATCCATTTAATCAAATGCCTTCTGCACCTGGGACACTGCTAGTCAATATGTAGTAAACAACCAGTGTTGTTCCAATCTAAAGTAGGGACACTATGTTTCAGAGAGATCCATTGATCTCAAATGGCAGAGTTAGTCTTCTTTTGTGAAAAGAATCTTTCAAATAAAGCTACTTGAGTGTTTGAAGGTGTGAGTACTTTGATGTTTCAAAGCCTCAATTATTTAGGTACCACAGAGCTGAGCATTGTGTATCTGCCAAAGTTTCGTTTAAAAAGCTCAGATGGCTAAGATGTCATGTTCTGTTCAAAGTCTTCTGGTGACTGAAATTAAGAGAAAAGCCCTTTCATTTTAGTGACTCCTAAGGCGCTCTCAGCATCTACTCTGTTGCGCTTCAGCATGACACCATTAAATGCTTGCTTGCAATTTGAGTACATTGTCAACAGAGCAGATGGATTCTAACTAAGGAAGTGGTATTTATGCTGATAGGCTGTGGTAAAAGCAAAACAAACAAACAAAAAAAACCCCACAGCTTCTGGTATTTCTTATTAAAGGGATAGGATTCAAGTGTCTGACTGAAAAGCAGTTGTACTGATACCATTGTCTGTAGTAATTAATTCAGACTTTGTCTGCAGGTTTGTGTAAAGGCAAGTGTTCACCTATCCTTAATTTACTACAGTTGAGGAGAGAGTAATTCTGTCAATGATGCATCATGCTGTTTTTGCTTATTACTAACCTATTATTGATTATTTCTACATAGACTCCTGAGCTAAGTTGCATTACGATAGTTCAGCAAGTCAGCAAGATCTGGCCCACAGAGGAAAACATGGTATCCAGACAGCAATGAGATCACCCTTTAAACAAAATGGTTGAATAGAAATAGGTGGTTGAGAGAGGCAAGGAAAGATTTACAGGTGTTATTGTGGGTGTGAAGACACAAGCTGAACCTAACTTTAGGGTCATAACTGAGGTGTTTAGGCTAGAATACTTTAGATAAATTACTCTCTGCTCCCTCTTTAGCTGCTGGAAAGCTGCAGGAACCTCCAGGGTGATTCAGATCTAAGCAGAGTAAATTGCCACTTCAGGAAGTATATTTTTCTCTTTTGATTATATTAATAGACTAAGCTACTAAGTAAACGGTCTTAGCTAAGAGCCTAAAATTCAGTGGAATTAATCTCTGCCTTTCTTCCTGTTCATGAAATAAGATATGTTCCTTGATTAAAAAGGGGAAATAACATGAAGAAAGAAGTAATACAGGTGGAAGAGTTAAAGGTATAACAGGTGAAGACATAATAGACAAAAGTCCTTTCTATATCAGCATAACTTTCTATTGAGTCATAGAATCATAGAATGGTTAGAGCTGGAAAGGACCTTAAAGATCATCTCGTTCCAAACCCCCTGCTATTGCCAGGGACACCTTCCACCAGACCAGGTTGCTCAAAGCCCCATCCAGCCTGGCCTTGGAACACTTCCAGGGATGGGGCTCCACAGCTTCTCTGGACAACCTGTTCCAGTGTCCCACCACAGTAAAGAATTTCTTCCTAATATCTAATACAAATCTACCCTCTTTCAGAACTGTTATTCCTCATCCTATCACTAGACTCTTTGATAAGGAGTCCCTCTCCACCTTTTCTGTAGGCCACCAACTCTGTAGTCCAACTCCGAGTCTTGGGCAAAAGATGGAAGCAGCTCTGAAAAGACAGTCACTGAGTGGTAATTCAGTCACTGACTGGTACAGGATTTTTGTATCTTTCTTTGAGGTATATTGTAAACAGCCACTAGATGGATCACCGACTTGAAACAACACAGCAGTTCCTGCAGTGCAGTGAAGCGCTGTAGGCCAGCAAGTTGTCTTCTCCTGCTGTCACATCACCACTCCACTTTCACACACAGGGCCCTTCACTTTCATGCTCAATGAGTGTGGACATGTGGGTGGAGAACCGAGGTTTAAGGCATGAACAGGTAGAGTGTTCCACCCTGGCAGCTGGACCCAGCTGTATTAAAAGAGAGGTCTGGATGTTAAAGATAAGCATCTGAGAGTCTTCCACAAGTCAATTTGCCACAAGAGGTGCTAAAATGAATCTCTTCAAGTAGTCTTTTGTTCGGTCTACTCAGATGTTGGTACTTATTGCAACACAACCGCTACCTGTTGGCATTTTGTAAAGTACTTACCCCTGTTCTACCATGTAAATACAAGCTGAGAGACGAGCATTGTCTACAGATATAGAATTCAGCCCCCAAACTGTCATTGTGTTGTTATTACATCAAATTTTGTTACAATACAGAAGCACTTTCAGCTTCAGGCAGGGTAGGGCATGGGTAAACGGGAACTGGGTATGGAGGTTTTTAATGGAAGTGACTTAAGTCAATTGAGTTGCAGGATTCACTATGGGCACCTTAGGAGTTAGGAGCCTGGAATTAGGGACTGTGAACTTCCCTGCGACTCTAAAATGAACTATTTTTATTTCACCATTTCACCACCATCGTCAGCTAAAAGATATTTCCCATGAAAAATGCAAACTTTTATCCATGGTGACTATTATGTGCTTAGGTTTGGTTTGGGTAAGGGAAAAATATTCTGCCGTTTTGTTTGCCTTTTTCTTATTTTTAATGAAAATATGTACCTTGCAACATGTAAACACATTTCCTAATATTGTCACTCACAGGCACTGAGGGAAACTGGTTTGATTCACTTTCTTTTGCCTTATTTGAAAGCTAAAAGATTATGGAACTCAGGCAGGAAATGACAATTTTTCCTCCTTTATTTTAAGGCCAAGACTCATTAAGATTTCTGTTCAAGCAATGCAATAAGAGTACTTAATCACATGACTTTGAGAGAATTGGACACTTGATCACTATTCTGTCCTTACACAAAGTTTTCTCAGTTATGTGGGAACTTACCTGGTGAAAAGAAAGTAGGATAGTCATTTAGACAATTAGCTTAATTTGTTTGAGTTTTGCAGTTGAACTAGCTATAAAGAACTCACTTCTACTTTAAAACAAAAGCTGGGGAGTTTAATTAGCTTGACTTCTTCATGATGTGGAAGGAAGGAAGAGGTATCAACATGATTTTGACTTTCTTGAAATCTCAGCTCGTGTACAGTGCCAATTAGAAAGACAGATGGACACTGCAAGTTCCTCCAAGCCCTTATACTGAGCAACCATATTAATTATCACTGTTTTGTAGAGCATAGACTGGTAGGTAGTCACACCATAACAAAGGAAGTTGGATGCCCTGTCTAAACTGCGTGCATCAAATGCCTCATTTCAGTGTACCTCCCTATAACATTATCAAGTTGAGAATGGAGATATATCTGTTGTTTCTAAGGGGAAAAGGAAAGAAAAACTCAGATATTTATTAATAAGATAAAGCTGCAGGTCAATATAGTTTTAAATTAATTTTTAGCTGCAGTTTTAAAATATTAGGAAGGGAGAGAAAGAGTGAGCTGATCAGGAAGATGAAAGAAAGGGGAAAATCATAGGAAATAATAATAATAAAAAAATCTAAAGCCAGCTAGTAAGCTAAAGTGACTTTAATTTTTCTGGTTTATTAAAACATATTCAAGTCTTTGATGGTCTATGAAATCTGGTATCCCATCAATTACGATCTCAAAAGATTTCTGAAACATTTTTTAAGCGAGAAGTAAGTAAATTATGGGTTTGTCTTTTAAAGTGTGTTTTATTATGTCATTACTTCAAATAATGTCAGTAACTCGGTACCAGTTTGAATGGTTATGGAACATTTGTAATTCAAGGGGGTGTGATTATCAGTGTATATTCTGGTATAAAAAAGACTTTAGCCAGATTACTTTTTATCGGCTCATGAATTTAGATGCAGTTCCTTTAGCTCCATAATGCAGCTGTCTGGGGGTAGATATATGCAGTCCTCCAGATTGGCTGCCATTGAAAACTTGTAGTGTGAAACTTGATAGTTTGTATTGGGAGAAACTCTACTGGTTCATGGGTAAAGACACTTTGAAGCAAAAGAAAAAAAAAAAAAAACACAGGAAAAAATAATAATGAAAGTCAGCCAGCCATTTCACAGCTGAGATCTGTTTCTGCAACTCATCCCGTGGACAAAATGTGCTGGTCAATCACCTGAAGCCATTCAGTAGATTTAATGCATGTTTTAGCTTCTTCCTCCAACAAACAAAACCTGTACTCTCTCTGACATGAAACCATTAATTTATATGCCAAATTCATTCTTTATACTTAATGTGTTTGCATTTAGATTCTAAAACCATTTGCAAAGGGGGGAGGGGGGGAGGCAGAAGCAAGGGTTGGCAAAATTCGTAGTGCCAGCAATTTTCCATCCATTGAAGATTAAATGCAGCACATTCTGTATACACCTACATGACTATCACACACAGCAAATAATTCAGCAACTTCAAATGATTTAATTGGCAAGCTGCATGGCTCTGAAAAAAAGCCAGAGCAATAATGCAGAAGTTACTCATGTGAACTTGGTCAAATGGTTTTCAAAAGATGACAAAAAATCCTTCTTATGAAGGAAGACACAAGTCACGCTTCTGGTTAATGCAGATTAGCCTGTGGCTAATATAATGTGTACATTTCTTTCAGCACATAGCTGAATATAGGCACAACTTACTGACTGATCTGTTGGAGTTGGACTTTGTCAGCTGAACCCTGTGAGTAAAAGACTCCTTTAGCAGACGCAGATGAAGATTTGGAAGTAAAGAGCAGAGTTTAGGGAAAAAAATACTAGGATTTATTTCAGCAAAGTAAATAAGTTTAGGAAATATGAGAGCGCTATAAGGGGAGAGAAAGGAAAGTTTTCATGAGCAGACCCTGCTGCTGTAGGATATTGAGAGTATTCACTACTTTCACAGGAGATTTTGGGAACTGAGATCCTTGATATTCTTGAACCTACGTTGGACATGACCTCAGGTCAGTAAGGACTGCAAAGCTTTGAGATTTTTAAATGAAACGAAAGACCTAGAAAGGGAAGTTATTCCTTTCTCTCCCAACATGGGTGGAAGAAGTTGTAAAAGAGTTCATATTAGTTCATGCTCCCACAGAAAAGCGGAACCAGTTTAACATGCTCTAGTGCAGCAATACAGAGGAGGTGGGGAGCGGAATCTGTAGCTAATCTGTAGCTAATGTAGCTAATGATGAGTGTAAAGTGTTTAACAGGATTAGTGTGGTCACCAGTTTTATACATATTGAGAAGAGCTGACTCATTGAGGTTAGACTTGAGAACCGACATCTTGGTTTCTTCTGGGAGGTCTCAATATGCATCACAGTAAACCTTGTAATTCATCCCCTGACTGTTAAATGTTGTTTAACTTGCTTAAAAAACAAGCTCTGTGTCATTTATTTTTTCTCAGGTGAGTATAAAATTGTGCTGATATTAAGTGCGTGGAATATTTTAACTACAACTTGCAAGGATCTGCAGAGTTCATTGATGTCCAGTCCGACCACTGCAGTGTCAACCACTGCAGGGATGCTGCTTAAGATAGCTATAATATGAATCAAGAGAAGAACATTTGGGGTTTTTTGGTGTTTGTTTGCTTGCTTGTTTGCTTTTAATTAGTGCGGAAAAGGTACAAAAGTTGTATGCAGGATGAACCTGACTCATCAAGGACCCAAGGGAAAGAATAGTTTGGACAAAGCCCTTAGACACTGCAGTAACTGCAGGGGTGCTTTGTCCCCATTCCTTGTCCTCTAAAACCCGTTTCATAACGGCAGTAAAAGAAATAATACAAACCAGGGTGTAGTTTATGTGTTGTTGGTACAGCACTTTGTGAATATAAAGTGCTCTATGTAAGTGCCATTATTAGTATTATCAGGTGAGTTTCTCCTTGCATAAAAGAGAAAAATTGCATCAATATAATTGCTGTATCCTGAGTCTCTGGGATTTTTTAATTAATACACTAAGACTGAAGCTTAAGATAAAGTACTGGGACCTTTATTGAGTATACTTACCTTTGCTGGTGGCCTACTCACATTTCTTGGCATGTTTATAATCCCTTAGTTTATGGATCTTGGGTCTGATGTGCCTAAACCTTTTTTTCTGGTTTTGGTGTTTTGTTTTTTTTTTGAGTAGTTTTCCTGTTCAGAAAGTATTTAAATACAGGCTTAAATGTGAATATATATTGATACCCCATTGCTACCAGTGAGATTTAGGCACTTTTCCTAAAGTTTAGTAGTTTGCTGGAGAGAAGTGATCTACAAAAAATAGCACCCCACTTCTATAAAACTTAAACAAAATAGTGTCAAAATAGAATTCATTATCCATTAATTATATTCGCTTGCAAGTGACAAAAAAATGTAAAATATCATAACATAAAATCAAAAAATCTTTTTTTTTCTGCAAAAATATCTTGATGCCATCTGTGGAGTAATGTACAATCACTGAAGCTAAGAGCTACTTTGATGAGATACTAGAACATGGGCAATGCACATATAATTTCCCTAGTAAGTACTAGCTTAAATGCTGACTCAGGTGAGCTTGGGTTTTGGTGGGGTGTTTTTTGTGTGTATGTATATAGTGTTTTTGTTTGTTTTATTGCTACTTAAGTGATGGATTGGCTGAAGCACAAGAAAGTCAAGTGATTTACCCAGGCTTGCCTTCCAGTGAACAAAGGTGTGCACCTATTAAATGAGCAACTGTAGGTAGCCTTATTCATTAAACATCAAATATGCCCCTTCATTTTGTTAAATGCTCTGTGTAGCCATAGTTAAATGACAACAAGAAGCGACTGAGTCTCAGCACTGATTGGCAGCGGGCATCAATCATTATTCTGGCAAGGATCTTCAGGAACATATCACTTTGTAGCAAACCTGGCAGGTTTGAATGGGATTATTTCGGATTGGTTTACCAATAAGTCACGCCTAAAATCTCGACACAATAAGAATTCATCACTAGTGCCAATCACACGCTTTGTGCCAACCTCAATTCACATCGCCCCATGGATAGTCTTGATCTACGCGAATACTCCAAACAGAATGACAAGGCTTCAGGGCTGAGGAGGAACAAACGGTGCAAAATTCTGAGAACAAGATTGGAGTCTGACCTGTCATTTAGGGAAAGGAAAAAGTGTTTTGTACTAGAGATCCACCATTTCACTGGGTCATGCAGCCCACAGTACTGAACACAGCTGAATGCACCAAGCAAAAGTAATCATTTCAAATGAAAATTAGTGCTGATTCCTGCTGCTTGAGGGAACAAGTACTTATGCACATCAGTCTATGGTAATAGCAGGGTCCAGGGTCCTGTTATCACCATATTTGAGCACTAGTGGGAGGTGTGAAAATATAAGAGATTTAGTCACAGAGGGAATAAATGTAACTTCTGAGGTCATATAGAAGATTTCTGTTAAAACAGAATTTGAAATCTCTTTGCTACTGTCACACTGGGGCAACAGTAACCAGTATATACATTCCAGAAAAAGGCAGGCCTTATATGCAGACATTCAGTACAACTTTCAGGGCTGAGCTAGATAGCCACTGAAGATGGAGGAATAGAGTTGTTGTGGTTTAGGCTGAACTGGTCCCTGGGGACATGGGGCACCCCAGATGGGATCAACAGGATCTTTCAGAAGAGAGGCAGAGGAGGGAAAAGGAGACATGAGTTTAGAAGGAACTAAACTACTTTAATGAAATATTAACAATAAAATAAAAAGGAAATAATGAAATATATACAAAACCGTATCAAGCTCCCAGACAATCATGACACCAGCTGGAACTGGGGAAGTCCCAGACTGGACTCAGTGATGGACAGGAACTGGATTCCAGATCTGCATTCAGGATCAGGATCAAAGGCAGACAAACAGACAGAGTTCTCCTTGGACACCGGCCATTGAAGAAAGAGAGAGCTGACCCTTTGATCGCTCAGCTTTTATACTGAGCATGAGGCAGATGGGATGGAATGCCCTGTTGGTCAGTTTTGGGTCACCTGTCCTGTCCGCTCCTCCCCACAGGTGGGACCCCTCTATGCTTTTCCACTTCCGACCCTACAATGGGGTAAATACCAATGTTACCTGCCCTTGGTGTTATAGCAATAAAGATAAGCAAGAGCCTCTCTGCATACCATGCCTGGGCATCAGCTATAAACATAGGTCTTATCATTCTGAGAGTGAACATTGTCTGCACAATACACTGTTAATTTCAGTAGTTAGAAGCGGCCCAGCTAAGAAGTAAAGTTACTGAACAGAAAATCGGTCCTGTTTTACCTCAAACCAGGACTTCATCATGGAAGTAGCTGGCATATAAATTAACTTGAAAGAGAGTTAGCTTTAGGTCAGCCCTACATACCATAGTAGAATCATAGAATCATAGAATTATAGACTCATAGATTCACAGAATCAAAGAATCGTTTTGGTTGTAAGAGATCTCTAAGATCATCAAGTCCAACCATTAACCTAATGCTGCAAAGTTTCCACTAAACCGTGTCCCTCAGCACCATATCTACACGTCTTTTAAATACCTCCAAGGATGGCGACTCCACCCCCCTCCCTGGGCAGTCTGTTCCAATGCCTGACAACCCTTTCTGTGAAGAAATTTTTCCTAATATCCAATCTAAACCTCCCCTGGTGCAACTTGAGGCCATTTCCTCTTGTCCTATCACTTGTTCCTTGGGGGAAGAGACTGACCCTCACCTCGCTACAACCTCCTTTCAGGTAGAGAGTGATAATAGACTAGAAGTAGTCATGTTCTATTTTCTGGAGGTATTTTAAATGCAATTTGCAAAAGAAGACATGAGACATGAAAGGAGAAAATGACAATGCTGAGGATCAATGTGCTCCATTAATAATAAATAGAACTTTTTTTTTTAATTACTTATCTGACATCTTCGAACGAGTATGCAAGTACATCCGCAAAGAGCTATGTCATTGACCACCTGGTATGCAAAATTGATTGTGGGAGTAGACTGGACTTCTTCTGAGTCCCGTAAACTTTAGTCCTCCTAGCACATTTATACTTTGCTGGGGAAGGTGGTATAAAAGGATTCACATATCATTAGGGGGCAGGAAGAGCAGGCTGCTAAGCAGGGGAAAGTAAGCCAGGAGCTGAGGTGGATGGCAAGAAGAGCAGGTCTAGTGATGGTACCCAGGGTTAGCCACAGGGAGCGACTCCCAGACAAGTGCGTAGTGATGAAACAGATCTGAAGCCAAGCCAGGAAGCCCAGTCAAGCAGCTCAGGGTCAGCATCAGTGAGGACTGGGGCACAGGCATGCCTGCAGTGTGGCTCAGACAAGGACCAAGGGCTCAGACAACAACAGTAGCTCCCAAGCCAGAGGATGGAGGCCCCAGATCAGTCTCCTCACAGCTTCTTCTCAAAAGGAAGTACCTACCAAATCAATGTTCCCTACTAAAAGTTTATTCAGCAAAAGATTCTTCTTACCATTTTCTTTTAAACTGTACATGTGCCACATTAGTATGTATCACAGTAAATCATAAGTTTCTTTGTCAGGTGGCAATGGAAAACGTAATAGTGTCTACAGAAAAGGAAACAAAATAAACAGAAAGCAGTTCTGCACATCTCAGATAAAGAGAGACTTACTCTAGTTGTTTCATTTCCTTTTGCATTGATTGCATTGATTGACAAGTATCACGTTAGCTCATATAGAGCTGAGAGATAAAATAGTAGAAAGGAAAAGAGAATGCTTTTTGCTTTTTTTTCTTTTGACTTGGTTGGGTCCTGTCTATTTGCCTTGTGACACATGTCCAAATTCATTTCACAGTTTTGGGATGTGGGCACTGGGCCACAGAAACTTGACCCCCTCAACACATGGATATCTGGTTACAAACAAGAACAATCTCTTTCTGGATGAACTGTCCTCCATTTTAAAGTTGATTCCAGCTCACTTCAAATGAAGCACTTGCTTGAGACTGTGAAAAAAATTAAGCAATGTATACTTTAAATACTTCAAATAGAATGATTCCCTCCAGGCCTAAATAGTAATAATTTTTAATTGGCTGCAGAGAGCCTGATTAATCTGGAGATTTGGAGATGAAGGAACATAGGCATCAAAAATAACATTACCAGTCTGGAGCACAAGATGGTTTGAAATCTGAGGAGATTATCTTTCTGGTTGAATCCAAGATAACCATGAAGTCAAGTAGTAGTCTTAGTGATGATGTGTATATGGATTTTATAAAGTAGGATTCACTAAATCGGATCGTGATACCTGAGTGAGGGATAAGGCACCCTTCTCTAAAATTCCTGGGTTTATTTTGGGATGTTGTTGGAAAGTGGTCACAAGCATGAGGGCCTGGCATGTGAAGCAGTGACAAAGTGAAGCGCTTATTTTGCGTCATTACATTGTGTGGAGGTGAAAAATGGCTACAGGAGGTGTTCTCCTTCATCACGTGAAATGATCATGGTGCACCTCTCATGGAAGCTCTCAGTGAGAGGGCAGAGGAGTTCTGCTGCCAGCTCACGAGCTGTCTCTGTAGGACACATTTAATGGTCCCTGCACAAAGGAAGTTCATTTGCTAATAGTGACGATTAGAATAGACTTGCTCTTAAATCGAGGTCTCCCTTGAATAGTGCTCTGCTAAGTCACACTAGCAACTGTTTCACTCTTGTCCTTCTGGGTCCATGGCTCTTGCTGGGTAATGCCTTCACTTCAGCTGGAGAAGTGTGTAGCATGGTCACGGGTGCTGTTTTGTGTTTATACATTTAAGCTACTTTCTTCAGATACGGAATTTAATCCATAGAAGCTAAAATCTGAACTAAGTCCATATGTTTCAGTTTCTGTGTAGGTGCTGTAATGGCTAGATGTTACATTAAATGCTTGCTGCACCATCTTGCCCTCCTCTTCCTCAAATAACAGAGTATCAGTAAAGGGCAGCCCAAGGGAATACTGTAGATGGCTAATTTCAGAAAGCTAGTTTATACCCTGGAGACCATGCTCCCAGAGATGGCTTGTTCAAAGAAGTGCTCAGATACTAAAAAAGAGTGGTATTTTCAAACATGTTGCTGTCCTCAGTCTCTCTTTGCTTTTTCCTGACAAAGTTGTCACTCCCATTAAATATCCATCTTCCTTAATACAGTAGAAAGAGAAACACAGTGACTAATTTCCAGTTGTACTAGACACCTCAGTCTATTTCGAGATCTAATCCCCGTGCTACCTTCTTCACTTCTGGGAAACATCCCTCAAGAGTTTTTAAAGAACAGAAAGAAAATAAAATGTTTACAGGCAGTTACACATTCTATGCTCCTTATACAGTGAGGTTACACATTTACAAAAGATTTAGTATCAAATTTCCCCTCTTCCTTAGGGTATACTGAGACCTAAAACTGCCACCATTAAAAAAAGAACATGCAATGTTTTGAAACTCTTTTCCTTTTTAGTGTTGTTGGAATTATTCTAGTTTATGTGGGAGCTGGAGAGCAAGAGAAATAGAGAAACAGAGGCAGATGGTCAGAAGATGCAGGCAGGCACAGAGGCACATTTCCATGGCCTAGATACTTATCTGTGGGACATGGGGGTTCCAGTCTCTTTTGTAATAAATTATAATTACGTGTATGATGCTTTCCTGTGGGAATGAGGCAACACGATCAATTGGTCTGTAGGTATATCTAGGTCTTCCATAATATCATTCTGAACTTCTTGACTGTTTTAAACCCAGTGGGGCTGAGGAGTGATGGTCTCAAGATAAATACGTACTCACAGATTTGAAAAATAATAATAACAGAGAAAGTAGATGAGATATTTGCAGTAGCTAGATAGAACACAAGCATCTTTTTATCTTGCGAGGTCTTCATTGTGGAAGTTAAATGCAACTCTTCTCACAATCAAAGCAATTCAAAGTCCTAGTCCAAGGCAGATGGCTTGAACATCAGCTGAAAAAAATAAGTATCAGAACTTCCTGGCTTTGCAAATACTGACATTTAATGGCACGAATGCACAAATGGAGGTATACACACTGTCTCTGTTTCACTAGTGTGGACAGCTCAATGGCCACTTGCATTGAGATTGTTACTAAGAAGCATAAACCACTACAAATCACTAATAGGAGGACAAGAAAAAATAATATTATCGGTAAATGTGGAGATAACAGAAAATTCTAACATAAATCAGTAAAAAGTCAATCAACAAAAAACTCACAAATCTATTGGAAACCAGACTGCTTTAGCTCCAGTTCTTGTGACTGTCGTTGGTGGATCCTCACTCTTTTCCTTTCCTGATACCGTTCTTAACTTTTGATCAATTTCTCTTAATAATTTTTTTCAATTGTTTTGTGCTTTTGTAGCACAGAAAACTACAAAACCTGTGAAATAACCAATTATGGAATAACCTATAGGTTGGTGTAGTTTCTTCCTAATTAAAGTCATGATCCTGGCACCTTGGAGTCATGGATAAGTCATAATACTTTCAAGAGTGGAAATGTAAATGCTGTTATCTGGTGCAAAGTGTGCTTTCAATGCTTTTAATTTTCCTCTTCAAACTGGGAATGGCATCTATATCCTTTCCATTTTCTGTTTAAAATAAATATCAATTCTGGATGATATATACGTTATGGGACAATCCTTAGTTTCTTTTCTACATAATTTGTAAAACATTTTAAGAGCTTTCAATGTGGAAGGTATAATGTATATTTACATATGTTTGTGCATATGTAATTATAGACATCTCTGTGGGGAAAAGTCTAAGCACTAAAAAATTCCAAAATGTAAAAATTAAGATTTCATATGAAACCAGTAGTTTCTCTCATTATACAGTAGAAGTATGGAGTACATTATAGAGTAGCCAGTATGGAAAAAGTCTTTCTTGTTTCTGACATGAGATTTTTCAAATGGGAAAAAGATAATTTCACCTCCTTAAAATAGCCAAATACACACAGACTCAGGTGTGTCATCACCGCAAACTCACAGTGAGAAAATGTCCTTCAGGGTTATTGTAAAACTAGGGTATGGAAGAGTCCCATTCCTGTTTTTACCAGTAATTCCACACTTTTTTTTTTTTTAAATTAGTACATAAGGAACTGCATAAAGTCTTGGGTTGTTTTTGTTGGGGATTTTTTGTTTGTTTGGTTTTTTTTTTATAATCAACAATATATTTTAAAAAAAAGAAGTCAATAAAATATTCTCTATCCAGTATGTCATTATCATCTAATGCACTAGTTTTAGTGCTATGTCTTCATAACATATATATTTATATACACATATATACAAATACATACATACATATAAATGTAATATCAAACACACACACATCACACAGACATATAGGTATTCCATATAAGCATCCTCATCCATACATTAACATTGCATCTCCAAAAATAAGAACCTTCTTTCTTTCTTTTCTGAAAATTTACTTTTAATTTTCAGGTTGTTCTCTACTGTGCAGGAGAATGGGAATGTAGTAAACAGGGAATTTAATTTTAAAGATGGAGAAAGAAAAACAACTGGTTAATGTTCAGAAAAAAAACATAACCCAACAAATTAATCTTTTTAGCTCTCTAGATTTGAGAGGCTGCTGGTTATACTGATAGAGGGAAGAGCTCATTATACAGGGAACACATATGGTGTCCTTAAAATATAGCTCCCGAAATACATTATTTTAAGAACCATTATTTACTGTGTATGTAATAAGCTTTTATTATTTATGGTCAGGTAGTTTTTAATTGGAAGTGGGCTGGGTGCCTTCCAAAGGGGTTGGTACCATTCGCAATGAGTCTTTGACTGATAATCAAAGAACGCATATTTAATTATATGCTACTATTTTGTGCATCTTTAAAAGGGGGATCTGGGGAGGAGTTAATCAGCATTCTGTGGGGTAACCCCCTGAAATGTTCTCAGCATCCCATTCTGCAGAAGCACCTCTCTTTTGCAATAGAATGAATGATTTATATTTCTCGTGCTCCTCTTTTTTAGGCTGCCACATTGTGTAGGCTAGAGAATAATAATAATAATAATAATAATAATAATAATACCACATGAATCAAATTGCTAACATAGTTGTGAACTTTAACAACAGAGTTTTCTTTGAATGCTGGATTTTTTTCTCTTTTCTTTTCTGTAACACACAGCAAAGATTACTTTTTAATATACTTACTGCTCAGAAAAACCTTCCTGCCTCTGTTAAGAGTCCAGCCTTATTTCATGTTCAGTGACTGATTTTTTTTTTTTTTTTAAATGAAGTGTATGCCTTCTCTCAATCAGTTTGGCTGTCACAGACTCAAAGGCTCCCACTCAAAGGGGAATTATGCACATTGCAATAAGGAAAGGCAGGAAAAAAAAATGCAAAGGAGGAGACAGACAGACAGACAGCAAAGCTGAGAGGCGTACCTCAAAAGGGTGTTAAGCCAGATCAGTGTGTAGTCTCTAAATTTTGCTCCAGTCTTCTTTACCTTCATCTAAAGTATTTGCACATCATAACCCATCGGAGTTAGAACAGGGGTCTCAAGAGAGATGGTGCACCTGTAATATGGCATTCGGGAGGGACTGCAATCCTTCACTCACAGTGTTTAGACACTACACATTTGGATTGTGCCTGGGACCTATTGTTGGGAGGGACCACGAAAAGTTATTTAAATTCTCCAAACAGTCCTCAAAATTAAGGGGAAGAAGAAACTTTTGGAATAAGGAACCCTGTTTCATACAAAGAAACTTATCCAGCCTTTTTCTTATCCCGCTATTGCTAGTTTCCAGGCAGATGTGATTTGTTATGAATAATTATCAGGATTCTAGTTTTAAACATATTAATAAGAAATTTCTAAAATCTCATATCAAAACCTAATCCCATAAATTTCACTGCCCCATTCTCCATCAAATGCATATCTTCCTTTCAATTTAGAGCTGATTAAATTATCAAAGTATTGCTCATCTCCTTTCCCTTTTGCATAAAACTGGGTGCCTGAGTTCATTGTTCATCCACACATAATGTCTTATATTCTGTACTACATACTGCCATGACTTATTCTGTGCACCTGGCACAGAAATTTCAGTTTCAGGGCCAAGAGAGATTAAAACTTTTATAGCTTCACCAATTTAGTTTAGAACTAGAGACACCAAGAGCTTTGAAGTACTAAAAATCCTACCTGACAGCAAGAAAGTTTAACACAGATACTCACATGCATGCACACACACAGAAAATATATATAGATGGTCGGAGTTTTATGGTGATCCCCCGAGGAGCAGATTAGAAAGAATTCTTTTTGTTTGCCGCAATGAAAAGGCAATAATAGGCTGTTTGCCTTATGCCAGCGTTTCCCCTCTCCCTCCTTCTCTTCACCCTCAAACCTAATGTGTTGTTCAGTAATGCCCATCAGTCCTGTAAGAATGTAACAGAATTATTCATTACTTCACTTGATGCCCCAAAGATTGAAAAATAGTTGTTACATACCAAGAGATGATTGTGCACTGAAAGATTAATAGGCGTAAGGATTCACCAGCTGTCCACTCTATTCAGAAAGAAAAAAAAAAATAAAATATGGAAATCACTTTGGCTGCTGGCACAAGATGTTGTACAATATTTGCCCGGTGCTGGGGTCACCACAATAAAAGATGCTGAGCTTCATTTAGGCCTTAGTACCTTCCTACCTAAGGCTGTGCCGTGATGGACGGTATCGTTAGCGCCTGAGCACCAAGAGCTGACTTGCTCAGGGGCTCACACCTTTAGCACTTCATGCAAATGAGCCTCTTTCTATGCAACTGACCCTCTGTGTGGAAAAGTTTAAATAGAAATGCTTTCAAACCATAAATTAAAGCAAGCCTCCCTCCATCCCAGTCCCATATTGCTCTCTTTCTGTCTCCCTCCGCGTCTGGAAATGAAAACTTTAAATTACTCTGTATAAATCTGTTTTTCACATGGTTTGTATTATAGCACAATACAGCTTTCTTTGCAATAACAAAGAGGGTTTTTTGGGTTTTTTGTTTGTTTTCTATCAGCAACATCAACTGTGTTCAGAGCTTCAGAATCAGTATTGCATAGATTACTAACAAAGTAATACAAGACGGAGAGCATGGAGAGAAGCATGAGCAGTGAATAATGGGAATTTTGGAAGACAGGAAAGAGACAGAGTATCAATGAAGTAAATATACAAAATTATTATTTGATTGTTGTGAATTATAGGTATTTTGGTCGTACTTTCAAAATCCATATGCTATGTCCCCTTTTGGACTAATTTCTTTACATAAACACTGAGAGACGCTGTTTATATAAAGTTAAAACTTTGTGGATTCACTACACATACAGTGTTCCCTACACGAGGTACAGGAGGTAAGACTGTAATTTTACACACCGTGTGATCAGTAAAGAGAAAAATAGGTGCTGCTAGAATGATCAGTGGAAGTACTTCTTCTTCCCTTCCTACAGAGGTAAGTTAATACTCAATTTACTAGAGAACTGAATATTAATTTTAAATGATGGCTCAGTTAGGATACCAACAGTTAGAACATAAGGAAGAAGAAATACCTGTCACAGATGTAGAAGTTCCTAGAGGAACTGAGAAGATACTGGAGTCCTTGTTTTCCAAGGTGGTAACTGATGTTGTAACAGGCTTTTTGTACAGCGACAGAGAGACAGTAACTGGTGGCAAAGTACTAGAGAAAAGCTTGGGAATTTAGGTTGTTGGAACTCCAGGTTGTACACAAAAAGCTCCTTTGTCCTTAAGTGGAAATCTGACTTTGGAGGAGAATTCACTGGATGAAGTAAGTGTTCACATCTATAAATGCATTATGCATAGTTAGCAAGTGTGAAAGTTTGAAATTGTTAATCTTGGCAAAGGAGGAGGGATGGAAAGAAGTGTTTGATATCTTTAAAGGCTTTTCAAGCTGATTATCTAACCCATTCTGAGAAAGATTAGAGGAAGGCTTGCCCAGAGGTAGAATTTGTAATACACCAAAATGTTTTCTCAAGAATAGACTTCTCTATAAACGTGACCTTTAACATGTTTATATGTGTGCTAACCAAAAAAAGTAATCAAAGTTAACCACCTACTACTGGTGATATTGTTCCTGAACTCCATGGTTTGTAAATCAGAGGAAAAGACATATAGGGATTAAGTACACCTGGAAATTGGGCGTTGCTGAAGCTGAGTTTACGGGATTTCAGTCTTTAAGGTCCACCATAGAAACATGACCTCACTATGATTGCCTAGCTAGGACAGTTGCTTGCCAATTGACAACATTCCTTCTTGCTGAAATGCTCTGCTAATGACTAAAAAAAATTATTACTGCTCTAGCCAGGCTTGGCATACCGCTATATTGAATTACAAAAACTAACCAGTTAATTCTTTTACCTCAACTCAAAGGGGCTATAGTTCAAATTCAGTCCTATTGAACTCAGTGGGAATTTTGTGATTGCCTGTTTTGTGATTGGCTGGGGTTTTTTGATATCATAAGATCTCTCATGCTTAAAATGTCTGAAAGCAAACACCCCTGCATTATTGCTGTCACTGTTGTAGGAAGACCCTCATGCACTGAAAAGAACAAATAGAGAACAATGTGAAAGAGGTAATGGGGTTGAACAGAAAAGTATCCAGGAACTAACAGTAGATTACAGCTGGAAACACATTCCTTGCTGTTTTGTCTTTTCAGACTTAGTTTTGGACAGTGCAAAGTTTAGGAGTTTTCTCCTGAGAAAAAAGTATGTGTGCTTGATATAGCTACATACCCGTCACGTATGTTCCTTTGGCCTGTTGCTAGCCACAATTCTGACCAGCACAGCCTGAGAATAAGTATTGGTCTAATTTTTGCCAATCAGTTGATTATAGTCAGTAAACTAGATAGCCTTAATGTTGAACTGTTATTCAACTTCCAGTCACATTGGACTCTCTTAGACCTCATACAGAGCTGTAGGTACTCAGTGACCTCAGGTTCTAGATTATTTTAAGCATATCGTCTTTGACACTGTGCATCTAAAATTTGCCTTTTAAGAAAATACTGGTTGTATTGATACTTCCCAGTAAGGGTAGGTATTAAGAGCATCCTCAAGACCAGATATGTCTGCCTCTCATACTGCAGACAGCCTGAAGCTTACATACCTTTCCACCCATACAAGCTCCCATGCCCCAAGCCCACATACAGTGTATTCATATCACCAGGTACATGACTGAGGCTCTTCAAGGATGAATCATGGCATAACAAGGTGGGCTTTCCTACACAAAGCCACCTTGTCTCTCCTCAGCCACCCTTTGACTCAGCTCACATGTCTTTCTCTGCTTCTTTGCAGATGAGTCTGAAGACCAACTGACATTCTTAAGTTAGAGTGCCAGCTTTGGTTTAAGTATATTTGTCACTGCTTATGTCCCTTAAGAAAGACACCTTAAGGCAAGGTGTCCCCATATCTCCTCCCCTTCCACCATTTGCAGGAATCCCAGAGGATGTTCACCAGTCAGCTGTGTGGACAGAAGATATGAGGAAGGGTGAGTATGGTGAGATTGGGCCCCTCTGGGGGCTTCTTTCTCAGCCTAGTGTAGACACAGAAGTAGCTTTCTGCTTCCACTTCTCCGCTCATGTAATGAGGAGATGATATTTCCTTCCCTTGCAGGGGTTTCGCAAAGTTTAATTCATCAGTGGCCTGTGAGGGACCACTATGAGGGAGTTTTTGCAAGGATGAGTACCTCAGAATGGCCTAAATAATTTATCCCTCGCTTTTTCTTTTACCCAGTAGGCTTCTCTTTAAAATGATTCCAGCCCTTTAAAGTTTGGGAGCACACTGTACTTGCAGAAAGAAAAAAAAGATTACAAAGAAAAATGCATAATGTATGATAATGTTGAAAGTAGCAAGAATTAAAGTAAATGGTCTGATATAAAAAGGGTTTCAAACAGGATTAATAATTCTGCAATTTGTTATACAAAGTCAATTTTTCCACTTCCAAAGCTAAGTTGCCTGGTGGGGTTTATTGGCTCACTCATTATTAGGTATATATCACTTTTATTGTTTCACATTTTTATGTGTTTATAAAAAAAAAAAAAAAAGACATCATTCATGAATAAAACATTTTTGCTCTAAGCTGCCATATATGAAAGTTGGTCTGAGAGCCTATATCCTCTTTTATTGGAAAAGGGAAATACATTGTAGATTTATATATTTATATACTTATATACTTATATATTTATATATTTATAGGACAGTCTATGTTGGGAGGTTTTGTGTGTTTGTATGCATATGAACATATATATGCATATGTATATATGGTAATATGGTAATATGCGTATGCATCTATTGTGTATCCCATTACCATATATATCCACACCATTCTTTGAAAAAAGACCTAGTGATATTAAGAATATTTTTTTTTTTTCTTTCTGATAAACCTTCCAAAGCCTGCCCTCTTCTGCTCAATCTGACCTATTCTGGACAGCATCGTTCATAAATGTCAGCTTCCTTTCCCCCTTCCCCTATCCATCAGATTTCTCAGCTGATCATATCCAGTGTGCTAAACTCTGGTTCCTCTCCTAATCTGTGGCAGAATGGCACCTATCCAAATGTCACCTTACAACACTAGACATGATTGAGCATCCAGGCGGCAGCCAATGTACTGCTACAGATGATGTGAGGAAATGTTAGCTTGATAGATAATAGTTTTATTTTTGGTCTTCTTAATCACTCTGCACCTGGTAGGAGTTTTATATGAACAGATAAGTAGTATCAAGAGACAGATAGAAGTTGATGGGGAACATTTTTATGTATGAATGCATTTATTTATTTATTTAGAATATTTGGGTGAGATGGTTTTTGTGGGGAGGTTTTTTTGAGATTTTTTTTATTGTTATTCCTTCAGCTTATGGAAGTTAATTTCCTGTCAGCAAATTTGGGCTGGAGTTTTAGAGTTGATAAAAACAGAAATTAAAAAGAAGCCCAAAAAACATCATTTCAGTTGATTTGAGAGAACTCACTGTTATAAAAGCAGTTTGAAAAAATTGAGTTTCTAATGAGAGCTCAGCCTTTGACCTTAAGACTCTGTCCCCTTTAGTGGTGAGAGGTAAATTACATTTGCTAACTTCATCTATGACACGGCACAAATAACTCCATAAATGCTCCATAATTGTGCTGTGATTATATGGTTATTGCTGCACATTGTCAACAAAATGCTCACCCTGAGGCCCCATAGCTCCAGTGTATGGCACGTGGTAATTAGCTAAGAAAGGACTAGGATCTAAGGGGCTCTGGAGGAACTCCTCCAGCAAACACACAGGGCCATTAGCATGTTGAATGGACACCTCCAAAGACAGCAACAATGGAGACTGGAGCAGAGAACACATTTTGAAAAACGTGAGGCACAAACTCACTAGAGGACTAAAAGAATTGCAAGGGGAGAGAAAGAAAAGAAGAGTAATGTCATAGTCCAGCATCTGACAGCAAAAGTTTCCTTGCTAATCTGTGCACTTGTCATCAGACAAAAATCACATCAAGGCCAAGGAGGACCTTGTCTTGTTAAGAACTGTTTCCCTTTTATTCTTGAAATTAGTAGTTATTGCAGCTGCAAACAGAGTCAGCTCAGAGGCAGAGCTCAGAAATTTTAAGGAAGCTGTGAGACAAAGACTGGGCAGTATCTACTGCATACATTTCCAGTCTATTTGGAAATATCTGGACTGTCCAGCCACTGGACCAGCCAGAAAGAGAGAGAGACCACAGTGTCCCAGTGGTTAAGCCCAGGACCGTAAGTGTTCTCATATTTGGCCAGAATTCCCTCCTGTATCTCCACTATAGGCTGAACTTTGGAGGCCTCTATGATCTGTATATCAGTGATAGCAAAAAGGGATTTTTATACAATTTAGGTCATATGACTAGGAGGGCAAATATAACATGGCCTAGTCTACCATTAGATGTCACTACCTGGCTTCCTTCAGCACAGTGCAGTTTGTTTGAGTCCTACCTGCAGCTAGGCTAAACGTGCAGATAAGAATGGCACGTGGGCCATGGGCTTTGCTGTACTTTGTCCTAATCGCAGCCCTGTTCGAGCCCAGACTGAGTTTCCAGGGTTGTATTTTTCTTTTGCAAATGTTTTAATTGAGCAATGAGGGTGCGCAAGTTGAAAGGGGAAAAGCATTGGTGTTATTCCTTACTCCACAAAACAGGCTGGTATTTTGTCAAAAGTAGAACAGCTTCTACATCTGGGAGAGCCCTATCTGTCTTCAAACACCTTATAAATCTGGAGGTATGCCGCTCAAATTATGCCTTTCTCTTACTGATTAGCTCTCTGCTTGGGCTGATGGCTCTTTTTGTCAGACTTCAAACTCATTATACGTAATCCAGAAATTTTAGACACTTAATAGATCGGAGTGTTTCTTACTTGCCTGAAGTTAGATGTTACCTCTCCTTGGTCTTTTTGTGGATTTAATTATAAATGATTTGGTTAGGGTCATATGGAAAGGCTGTTGCAGAGCAAGGACCTGAACCCAGGTCTGCAGCGTCCCAAATTCCTGCCCTAACCATTGACTCATCCTTCCTCCCACACACTATCCCTTACCCCTTGCTGCTCTTGGCATGGCTGCTTCTTGTCCTTATGCCAAGGGAAGAGGACACGTGGAGGAGAGCCAAGTGTATCAGACCCATGGCACTTAAAAACACTCTTGCAATTGGGGGTGGGGGCATTTACAGCTACTCCTTTCAGGCAGATTTTTGGTTGCTTTTCCTTGCCTCATTAGCACAAAGCAGCTGGAGTTGAGGCCTTGGCTTGACCCCAAAGTATGGTCTGTGTGAGACTACTGCCAGAAGTGAACTGCTTGATTGCTCACTGCAGTGAATGATTACCTGGGTGTTGTACGTTTTTGTTTGCCTGTTATTCAAATGAGTTGAAGTTAAACTTTGACTGGACAAACTACTCCCAGGCTGTGCAAGTTTTCACCACCAAATTCATCAAATCTCGTAAAGAAATCTTTTTCTGCAAAATGGGAATGTCCAACAGGATTGTAACTTGCACAAGTTAAAATACTGAGAGCCAAATTCATCCCTGTAGTGTATCCACTGACTTCAGCACAGAGCTACAGCAAAGATGAATTGGTCTAGAATGTATATGTTGAATATTTAATGCAAATACAACATGCCATAAGTGCATGTCCTGCAGGTAAAATGCAATTATTCTAATTACACTGCAATTACTGTACAGCTACAGAGTAAATTACCTGATTATTTGCATTCTGTGCTATAAAAGGTTCTAATTCAGTCTCCAAACCCATGCAAACCTGTTTCCCTTGCATAAGAGCTCCAGGTATTTTGGTTAGCAGGCATTGCCCTGTCATGACAAGACACAGTTCTAGGGTACTGATCCATTTTTTTACCCCTTATTCACATCTCAGTGTCCCCTTCCACTTACCCGTTGGTGGCTACATTTTAATTGTTAGATGTAGAGAGGCATTCACAACATTTGCCTCAGAAATGGGCAGGAGTGGTGCCGTTGCTAATGCATCTGTACTGCAAGCCAGTATGGCTATAGCACACTGTGGTGCGTATTGTGGATGCAGTAGCTCAGTGTTTGGAGATGCTAACTCCATTTCACCATTTCATGGCTGAAACAGGCACACAGGAGAATGGATTAGCACCCCAGCAGAAATGGTAAGGCAACCAGTGATAGAGAAAAAGCATATGATACAAAATGAGAGGCCATCTGGGAGGAACATAAAATCATAGAAGGGTTTATTAAAAGGGACCTGTGAAGGTCATCTCTTCCAACCTTCTCCTTAAAACCAACACTAGATGAGGTCAGGCATAGCTTTGCGTAGCCAAGTGCTGGAAACCTCCAAAGATGGAGATTTCATAACCTCCCTGTGCAACCTGTTTCAGTGCTGCACTAGCCTCCTCTGGAAAAAGCTTTTCCTTAGTACCCAAGGGAACCTCCCACTGTGCACTGTTTCCCCACTGCCCTTCACTGTATCAGCTACCACTACTGAGAAGATATTGGCTCTTTCATCTTTGAAATTATCCCTAAAGTAGTTTAGGGCAAAATTAAGGAGTAGAGAATTAGACTATCACCAGTAGGATAGGGGGTGGCAGGCAGAACAATTATAAACAGAGATCACTTCCTTGATTCCCTGTACATATGTAATGTCAAGATACGGTACACATACGTAGATTATACATACACATGTGTCTAACACCTAATGCTGTAGTCTGGAAGATATGGTACAAGGTGAAGAGGCTCCAGCGTCTAGTTTCTGCTCTGTCACTAGCTGATGGGTGACCTTGATCAAGTCACTTCTCTGCATAACAAGGGTAATGAAGGAAACTTTCTCTATAAGCTGCTTTGAGATATAATAATGAGAAGGGCTAGGTAAGAATAAAGTCATATAATAATTCTTGTTATTACATACTGTTATGAATTATATATAATACACACACAAAATAACACATTTCTAAGAAATCTATCACCAGAGGTCAATAAATTCCTCCTTTTTTTTTTTTTTATTTATTCTCAGATTGGAGTAAAATGATAACTGTTTATTAGAGCAGGTATCATGGATTCCCTTCACCCACCTCTTTCCCTCTGTCTGGGAAACTCTCCGAGGCTTTGTTTTCTACACTCTGCAGCAAAGGCAATTCAATTAGGACATCAAGCCAGCCTGAAACTGAGGTCTCTAAGGTACACTGGAGACAATCTTTTAAGATGGCCAGTCCTGCTGAAATGAATGTCTTTCTTATTAATTTGGGAACACAGTGGTTCTTCCTGACCCTTTGGACCCTGCTTTTTATTGATCAAAGTATGTAGGCATTTTTTCCTTGGGCAGATACTTGAACACGAAGGCTGTTTCCTAAGGCAAGCTTACTTTTATTGGAAAGATGATGTAAACTGTAAAATCATAATCAAAATGATAATTCACATACTAAAATCCAAAGAGTTATAGGCTCTTGGGTTTTCATATTTGATATGAAATATGAACTATATGTGTTTATCCTATGGTCTATACTTAAAAATGAAATTGAATGCCCTTTTCAAAGTCTTTTTTTTTTTTTTAAATATTTCAAAAGGCTACAGTCCAAGATACAGTATCTCAGGTGAGTTTGTAGAGATTTCTGAAATCATTCATGCAAATAGAATTTTGACATCAAATTATAGACAACGTAGGTCACGTTTGCACTCAATGAGGTTTCCCATCACTTTTTGTCACAAAAGTTCTGTCTTCATCATTTCAGTAGTATCAGTAGTGTATTATTTTTCACCATTTCGGATTTTCTCTTTCTTTTTTTTTTCCTTGGTGGCTACTTGTGTCTTGAAATTTCAGGTAAAATGATACAGCTATTTCAATTACCAAGGTAAAAGAAGAAAAATTAGGCTACTCTTAGCCACATTAAAAACAAAAAGGAAAGAAAACAACAGCAAAATAATACTAATTTAATATGTGCATGTTTGGGAAGCCCTGGACCCTCTACGATTTATAACACAATGCTACATTTAACAGTGTAATTATGATTGTGTCAAGGTTCCTCTCTTCATATTCCTCCAAAGGTGATTGATGCACAGGCCTTTCATTTCCCACATGGTCAATACACACTGACAGCAATTGTTAGCAATTATTTTCTGAAGATTTTGTCTGTCCCCTGCATACTCCACCCCCTACGACTCACCCGTGCCAACTGTCTGATGCATCGCATTCCTGAATTCTCATATTAGGCCTGCAAAGATTAAGCAGGGCTTGCTATGCAATTGTTCTCTTTGGCCTTCTGTAACATTTTTGGTAGGGCTAAAGGTAAGCAAAATATCTGACATTAACAAATGTTTGTGAAAAGTAAAGGCACATCTTCCTTTGAAACATACATGCCATATGGCACATTTATGAAGCAGTAAAGGAATGGTCAGTATTAAGTACTATTTTTTTTTAACATTCCTTCAAAATATTTCTAAATACATATTGTCATGTGTAAGCTGGGGTAAATGTTTATAATGGACCAAGAGAAACCTGCACGTGAGGTAATGTGTACTCATCAATTTTCTTTTCAAAGCATAGAGAAGAGGATAGAGGAAGGAAATATATTTTCGTGTAACAAAAGCCACATGTTGCTTTGAAATATTTGAAGGTAAACCCCTGAAGCTGAAGATGAACTGTTCTCTGGCAGACCATCCCATTATCACATGCATATGCTGTTCAAAGGTTTCAAAAAATGCAGAATAAGTGAAACATACATTTTATAGTTAAGCAAGCATCTGGAAACATTTCAGATTAATTGCAGTGGTCTGGAACTAGGTGCAAATATTTCACAAAATTAGATTTAGTCCCAGTGAATAGCTACCCAAGCTTAGCCTTACAACTTATCACACCTGGTTTTGAACATCACGCTTAGAAACATGAGACCTACCTCTTTACTTTGCCATTTTACAATTCTTTAATTCAAAGGCTGATGTATTTGTCAACACTCAGATCAAACTCTATCTCTTCATAGATCTGAAAAAGGTTAAACAAGACCTTAAACAGGTGCTTACTGCTTCCTTTTTTCCCATATTTTGGTTAATGTTTGTGTCTATAGTGTAGTGATGGGAGGAGTTATCATAAATCTTCCCACACCCTTCTTTCCAAGTTGATTCACAATTTATGTTCATTTGCCTCTAATGAGATGATTAGAGCTGAATCAGATCAGATTTAATCTGCAGTTAAACTGTGAAGTTATTTTTCCCCCAAAATGAGGTTGTAAAACCAACATCAAGCTTAAACTGCTATGTGTGATTTTTTTTCCTCCCCTTTTTTTTTTTTTTAACTTCAATATTTCACAACTGCAAAACAAGGCATCTATTTGAGCATGGTAAATACTGACATCTGGTTTGCAGCTACTTGTAAACTACACCAGTTGAACTAGAACTGTGTAAATATACTATTCAGATAGACAAAGAGATGCTGTTCAAACATGAGTTAAATTTCTCAGAGATCCTCTTGAAATTTTATTTACTGACATTTCACGGACCTCTTGGATTTGATAATGGAACACCTTTTGCAATGTTAGATATAGAGTAACTCTTCTAATCTAGCCAAGATCACTAAAGGTGACACTCTTTTTATATCCAGTAGCTGGCAAACGTGTGCTAGTATTAGTTCCCTTTCTGTGGATGCACAACATATTAAATTTTAAATATTCCTGCCTCTCAGTTTATCAAATGTGGGTTAGTCACATGCTTAGGTCAAGTACTGTCATGTAAGGGTCGCACTACCAATGTTCACTTACTGCTTCTGTGTTTTCCCCCTGTTAATCAAAGGGTTCACATCAGATTAGCACAACTGAGTCACACCAGCTCTTTCTACCTGTAAACCCTAGCTTAAGAACAGAGCAGATATTGTTCACTAATTTCACATAGCTTTACCAATGATATCAAATGCTGAAGGTCTCTGCCTTCAAGACTGGATTTTCATAGAATCACAGAATGGTTTAGGTTGGAAAGGACCTTGAAGATCATCAAGTTCCAACCCCACTGCCATAGGCAGGGACACCTCCCACTAGACCAGGTTGCCCAAGGCCACGTCCAGCCTGGCCTTGAGCACCTCCAGGGATGGGGCCTCAACAACCTCTCTGGGCAACCTGTGCCAGTGCCTCACCACCCTTTTTTCATCCATGACTTGTAAATGAAATAGCCAGGAACCATTGCAAAAGTAATAATACACACGGAATCACGGAATCACGGAATTTTCAGAGTTGAAAGGGACCTCTAGAGATCATCTAGTCCAACTCACACACAGAGGTTGTTGTTAAAGCCTGAACTGTGGGAAAACATGATTCTCCTATGCTTTATGCACACAGGTTACTATAGTGAACAATCAATGAAGGGAGGATGCATATCAGAAACAGTACCCTTTCAGAGCAAGGGACAGATTTTAGCATCATTCTGAAGCGAGGCTTGCACTCACAGTATGACACACTAATAGCTTTAAAAGCACAATGACTATATTGTTCAGGCGACTCATAAAACCTGGCCATCAAATCACAGTCCCTTGAGCCCATGTGAATCCTCCGTAGTATAAAATGCCAGTCTATGAGTCCTTGCTAGAACAACTGATTGCAAGGTCATAGCCTTAGAAATCAAGGTCTTCACAAATGAACGTCTAATCAAATAACCCAAAGTAACTATATTTAATGCTGTCCTCTTTGCAGCATTTCTATCATATTATATTTAGATGCATACAGAACTTGTATACTGTACAGTCTGCTTATCTATAGCTTACGCAGTGAAATATTATTAGTTTTCATATCTATAACTTTTATTGTTTTATCTTTGACAAACTCTGAAATAGTACACTAGTGACATTTTTAAAAATTAGCCTTCTGCGTTTAAAGACCACTCATCATTTTCATCTATCATTGTTCTGGAAATGTCACATTGATTTTATCCTCTTTGCAATAAATGGTAACATCCAGAAAAACAAATAATAGTCTGACACTTCAAAATCAGCTGCCAGTCTTGGATAGAGGAAAAATAAATAAAAGGACAATTTTCTTGAAGGACAGTAGAGAGAAAAAAAGAGCACAAGAGTGAGAGAGACAGAAAGAAAGCTTTATGTCTTTCTGGAAATACTGACAACAACCAAAATAGCAGGAACCACGACTAGTTTTTTTCCTGTCCCACCAGTGTTATATGAACAGTATTTGTGATGCTGATCAATGAAAATGCTTCCAAATATGTCTTAACAATATTAGTTTAAAGTCCTTCTATGTGTGAGCTAATACATCGGAAAAGGAAATGGGAAGCAAAGATGAAAAATGAAGACTCTGTTTCCTTTTCTCCCAGGCCCAGCAGTGCGTTAAAGAAAAAGAGACCTTCAACTGAAACTCTGCCCTTAACCGCATCTTGCAGGAATTTTGACAATGGCTTAGCTGTCTTGAGCAGTTCACACGCAATGAGAGCAAGGGTGTGCTGGACAGTCTGAGAAGATGAGGCTGAACCAAGCAGTTGTCCAGAAACTGGTCTTGCCCCGAGCTTCAGTGAAGTTAATGCAAGATTATCTTTGGTGGCATTGGATGGTGGATCGGCTACCTGTATCCGTATCCAGAGACGCAGAGGAGTGGAGAAGTCGGGGGATGGGGGCAAAAAACGAACAGACAAGGAAAGAGTTCGGTGTCCAGACCTATGCAGATGGTAATGGTAGAAGTGTCTAAAGGGTTTCAAAATGTAAGAAGTCCAAGGCAAGTTAGGAAGGGAATTCCTAAAGAAATATTGTCTGAGGACATATGGAAAGGGGCAGAACAGGTTTGCTGATCTTCATTTATCTTCACAACCAATTATCTAGCAGAAATGTTTTTTTTCTTTGAATATTTAAAAAAATAACAGATTATTTCCACTGAGTTTTTAGTTTCCTGTTAGGATTTTTTAAATCCTTTAAAAATCTTTTCTATCATCATAAGCATTGCCCTTTCTTCCTCCAGAGCTAGCTTTAGAGCCTGATTTAGTATTGGCTTGTGTTTTGCCATGGCTATTTACATAACTGCAAAAAAGCATATAAACATTTCCTAAATCTCTACTTCACCAGAAGCAATGAAGAGTGGTTTCCAATGGGGTCATGCCTTCAAGATGATTGCGTCTGGAAATGGAATTAGACTGAAGCTGCTGTCTCTATACCATTCGCCTGTCTCCTCATGTCATAGAATCATAGAATGCTTTGGGTTGGAAAGAACTTTAAAGATCATCTAGTTCCAAACCCCCTGCCATGGGCAGGGANAGGGACACCTTCCACTAGACCAGATTGCTCAAAGCCCCATCTAGCCCAGCCTTAAACACCTCCAGGGATGGAGCTTCCACAACTTCACTGGGCAGCCTGTTCCAGTGTCTCACCTCTCTCAGAGTGAAAAATTTCTTCCTAATACCTAATCTAAATCTACCCTTGTTCAATTTAGAACCATTACCTCTCATCCTATTGCTGCACTCCCTGATAGAGTCCCTCTCCACCTTTTCTGTAGGCCCCCTTTAAGTACAGGAAGGCTCCTAGAAGGTCTCTCTCGAGCCTTCTCTTCTCCAGGCTGAACAAGCCCAACTCTCTCAGCCTGTCTTCATAGGAGAGGTGCTCCATCCCTCTGATCATCTTCATGACCTCCTCTGGACTCACTCCAACAGGTCCGTGTCCTTGTTCTCTCGTGCGCCCCAGAGCTGGATGCAGTACTCCAGGTGGGGTCTCACAAAAGTAGAGTAGAGGGGGGGAATCACCTCCCTCAACCTGCTGGCCACGCTTCTTCTGATGCAGCCCACGCTTTCTGGGCTGCAAGTGGGTATTGCCAGCTCTTGTTCAGCTTCTCATCAACCTCCAAGTCCTCAGGGCTGCTTTCCAGCCATTCCCCGCCCAGCCTGTATTTGTGCTTGGGATTGCCCCAACCCACGTGCCCACCTCTCAAGCCTCTCCAGGTCCCTCTGGATGGCACCCCTTCCCTCCAGCATGTCAACTGCTCCACACAGCTTGCTGTCATCGGCAAACTTCCTGAGGGTGTGTTCAAACCCACTGTCCATGTCACCAACAAAGATATTGAACAGCATCGGTCCCAGTACAAACCCTTGAGGAATGCCAGTTGTTACTGGTCTCTACTACTCTATGGACATCTAGCCATTGACTGCAATTCTTTGAGTGTGATCATGCAGAAAATTCCTTGTCCACCACGTGGTCCATCTGTCAAGTCTATGTGTCTCCAATTTAGAGACAAGTATGTTGCGTGGGACAGCATCAAATGCTTTGCACAAGTCCAGGTAGACGGTGTCAGTTGCTCTTCCTTTATCCACCAACACTGTAACTCTGTTGTAGAAAGCCACCAAATTTTTCAGATACAATTTGTCTTTAGTGAAGACACATGGTGGCTGTCACCAATCACCTCCTTATTTTCCATGTGCCTTAGCAGAGTTTCCAGGAGGATTTGCTCCATGATCTTGCCGGGCACAGAGGTGAGACTGACCAGCCTGTAGTTCCCCAGGTCTTCTTTTTTACCCTTTTTAAAAATGGGGGTTATGTTTCCCCTTTTCCAGTCAGTGGAAACTTCACCAGACTGCCCCAAATTCTCAAAGATGATGGATAGTGTCTTAGCAACTTCATCTGCCAGTTCCCTCAGGACCCACGTATGTACATTATCAGGTCCCATCGACTTGTGGACCTTCAGGTTCCTTAGACGGTCTTGAACCTGATCTTCTCCTACAGTCTCCCAGTCCCTGCCTTTGCCTTCTGCAACTTTGGTGGTGTGGCTAGAGCACTTGCCAGAGAAGTGTGTAAAAGGTGTAAAAGTCATTCAGTACCACAGCTTTCTCCATAACCTGGGTGACCAGGTTTCCCGTTTCCTTCTGGAGTGGGCCCACATTTTCCCTAGTCTTCCTTGTATCAATGACACACCTTTAGAAGTGTTTGGTTTTTTCCTGCTTCAGGCAAAAGCAAACCCATTCATGGGACTGTTTTTACTCAAGGACCTGGATGTAATTGGTGGGTGATGCTGAAGAATACAGAAGTTCAATGTGTAGCTCAAGGGAATTTAACCCTTGGTGAGAATACTCAATTCTGAGCTGTATGATGTTGATTGATAGCTACATAATACTCATAGTGTTCAATAAGTATTTTTCAGGATAACATAGTGGTGATGAAACCTGATCTAGCTTCATCAGATGGTGTCCAGTGAACTCTTCGAGACAGCCACGTTATCCATGAGGACAAACCACAATGAATTTCATACCATCTTTCCTACCCTGAGATGAAATCCTGCTACCATGAACTAAATGGACTTAATGAACTTTTGTGTATAAACATAAATCAGAGATGAGTGGCCTGCTTTCTCTCTCTCTCTCCCTCTCTCTGTCTATCTATATATCTGTGTGTGTATAAATTTGATAGATAAAAAGTAGTAGTAATCTGAACAGGATGCAAATGATATAAAATGTCCTGGTTTGAGGTAAAACAGGACCAATTTTCTGTTCAGTAACTTTTAATTTGTAGCTGAGCCTCTTCTAACTACTGAAATTAAGAACGTATTGTGCAGAGAATGTTCACTCTCAGAATGATAAGACCTATGTTTATAGCTGATGCCCAGGCATGGTATGCAGAGAGGCTCTTGCTTATACTTATTGCTATAACACCAAGGGCAGGTAACATTGGTATTTGCCCCGTTGGAGGGTCGGAAGTGGAAAAGCATAGAGGGGTCCCACCTGTGGGGAGGAGCAAACAGGACAGGTGACCCAAAACTGACCAACAGGGTATTCCATCCCATCTGCCTCATGCTCAGTATAAAAGCTGAGGGATCAAAGGGTCAGCCCTCTTTCTTCAATGGCCGACGTCCAAGGAGGACTCTGTCTGCCTTNTCTGCCTTTGATCCTGATCCTGAATGCAGATCTGGAATCCAGTTCCCGTCCATCACTGAGTCCAGTCTGGGACTTCCCCAGTTCCAGCTGGTGTCATGATTGCCTGGGAGCTTGATACGGTTTTGTATATATTTCATTATTTCCTTTTTATTTTATTGTTAATATTTCATTAAAGTAGTTTAGTTCCTTCTAAACTCATAAGTCTGTCTCTCTCCTGCCTCTCTTCGGAGAGAGGTAGGGGAGAGCATCTATCATTCCACCTGAGTGGCCAATCCGGCCTAAACCACAAATTTTTTCTTGTTGCCCTTGATGCCCCTGGCCAGATTTAATTTTATCTGGGCTTTAGCTTTCATAACCTGATCCCTGGCTACTCAGACAATTTCTCTGTATTCCTCCCAGGCTACTTGTCTTTGCTTCCACTCTCTGTAGCCTTCCTTCTTCTGTTTGAATTTGTCCAAGATCTCCTTGTTCATCCATGCAGGCCTCCCGGTGTTTCTGCCTGAGTTTCTTTTTTTTAGAGTAGGTCACTCCTGAGCTTGGAGGAGGTGATCCTTGAATATTAACCAGCTTTCTTGAGCCCCTCTTCCCTTCAGGTCTTTTTCCCATGGTATTCTACCAAGCAGATCCCAGAAGAGGCTAATGTCTGCTCTCCTGAAGTCCGGAGTAGTGAGCCTGCTGTGTGCCCTCCTCACTGCCCTAAGGATTTTGAACTCCACCATTTCNTTGAACTCCACCATTTCATGGTCACTGAGGCCGAGGCTGCCCTTGAACTTCACATTCCTCACCAGCCCCTCCTTGTTGGAGAGAACAAGGTCCAGCATAACACCTCTCCTCATTGGCTCCTCTGTCACTTGGAGAGGGAAGTTGTCATCAACGCATTCCAGGAGTCTCCTGGATTGCTTGTGCTCTGCTGTGTTGTCCCTCCAACAGATATCAGGGTGCTTGAATTCCCCCAAAAGGACCAGGGCTTGTGAATTTGAGGCTGCTCCTATCTGTTTACAGAGGGCCTCATCCACTTGGTCTTCCTGATCAGGTGGCCTGTAGCAAACCCCCACTGTCCCTGCCCTCCCTTTACTCCTGAGCCATAAGCTCTCAGTCAGTTCCTCATCCATCCCCAGGCAGAGCTCCATGCACTACAGCTGGTCATTGGCATAGAGCGCAAGATCCCCTCCTCGTCTTCCCTGTCTGTCCTTCCTAAAGAGCCTGAACTCTTCCATTCCAACACTCCAGTTATAGGAGCCATGTCATATCTCCTTCCCCAATACATGAAAAGACTTCCTCTTGTTCCAACAGAACCCACAATATTATTCTCCTCAGTGTCTTCTTGTCCCCTCACAATATATCACAATGTTCACCATGACAATTTGCCTCTTGAGCAAAAGAATCTCATTTTTCCATCTCACTTAGCTCCCACACAGTCCCCTATTTCCTCCCGGTTGTCAATCAGGCAAAGAGCAGCTTAAGCATTAGTTAATTCAATATTATAAATCCTAGCTGGCTATTAGGTCCAAAAGCTTTTTTTGGGAAGGAGAGAAGAGGAAGAGGAAACAGTTAAAGATGCAGACAACATGATCAAATCTGCTTTCTTTTCTTAGTAAACTTGGGAACAATTTCCACTCAGACACAAATATGATTTCAATTTAGCATTTCATCCCTACTCAGCAAAGCATGTAAACACCCACTTAATTTTAAGCAAGTGCTTAAATCCTATTCCAGTGGCACTTAATCAGGCACTAAAGTTAAGTATGTGTTTAAATGCTTTGATGATTTGAAGCCTAAACAATGAGCAAAGTAATGACTTACTAAGATTACACTGTGCCAGGAAATAATGCTTATTGAAGAAGGGACACTATGGTACACCTCAAGCCATTTCATTGTGAAAGAAAGGACTTTGGATTGCTTGTGTGGTTTGCTACTGACTTTCACCNAAAAAAAAAAAAAAAAACCACAAAAGAAAGGAAAAATATCCTTGAGAAAAATTCAAAGCTATAAATAAATAATGAGGCATGCAATATTTCAATCTATAATCACAATTTATGGAGGTAGTGGAGACTGTGGTAGAAATGTGTTCATCTGTCATGTACATGAACAATAAGGCCATGTCATGAACAATGAGTCTATAAAACAGGATCATAACAGGAAGAAAGCTTTAATGTACATATTATTAAGATTAGAGTATAACACTGCAAGGTGCCTTTTTTTTTTTTCTTAAATTCAACATTGCATGTATAACAAAGAGATGTTTTATCTCCTTCACCAATGATGGAATGAGTTTTTAAATGTTCTTGTGTGGAAAGAATATTTGGGCAAGTATTTGGAGGTAATATAAACGGGTTTGCCTCCTACACAGTTCAGTAGTGAAACAGTTAATTTTAAAATCCAAATATATTTTATATTCATGAGAAAACACCTGTATGGGGCATGCTTGTATCTGCAGGACAGTAACACCTTGACTGATTTAGTAGCAATCCTTAGGTTATAGCTTGAGGATATTGAAGAAACAAACATATTATATTGTTGAAAATGAGAATTTCTAAAGTACTGAATAAAGGATAAGAACACTTATAAAACAGAACATAAACATTCAGGTTCAGGGCATAAGCTAGTCAGTAACTGGAAGGGTTAGAATAAGTTTATTTTGTTTGACTATTCCACAAACCTTTACTACAGAATATCTTGCTTTCCTGGAACCACCAGCGATCGACACAGATGGGCTGCGTAAACCATTAGACAGAGGCCCGTAAAATGGGGATAACAATATTCTCTTTCCCAAACTATTTGATGTCTTCAGACCAGTAGTACCAAAAAATACACTACAGCCCAATCTGAATAGCATGTAAATTTTGCTGTACATATTCAGATGTTTATAATGCTCCTTGCATTCCTGTGAGAAAATGCAGATTATCTGTATTATAATATACATCCTATTATTCTTCCATTCTCTCAGGAAGGATGTGAAGCACAACCACTTTTGAACTCGGCAAAGTTAGAGTTTGAGTAATCTTCTCAATGAGTGGGTGTTAAAAAGTTTCACATCGGCATTTAATGTAAAAAGAAACAAAGGAAAAGAAAAAGAAACAAGCAAACAAGATTACCGAAAAAGAAAAATAATTCTGGTATGGACATGATTACTGAGGCATAGACTGTCTCTTCACACTCACAAGAACAGGGGTCCCATATTTGAGGCCAGCAGATGCTACCATAATAATTAATGTTAAAAAATTAGAAGCATTTGAAACTGTCAGGCATCCTGTCTGTGTGCTTTATACCTTTGTATATTGATGATATTCATAGAGGAAGCAAACAAAGCTTAAGAACTATCAGGTTCCTTCTTGAATATCTCACAGAGGCTCGAACTTCATAAAGGAATTATCTTAATCATATCATCACAGGAAAGGGCTTGAAATACGATCTCAGATGAAAACTCTGATGGAGAGAGCTGTATAGCATAAATTTCTCAGCACTCAAGCCTTGGAAATTACAGCCATGACTCCATATCTCAGACTCTGGAAGGAATAATAATTACAATTTGGCAATTTATCAAGGTGAGGGTTCCACTGGAGGGAACATCATATTCAATTTGGGATCTGAAATTACACAACTAGTGGGATATTAAATAACAGCACAAAGCAGGAAGGGTATGCAAGAAAAGGGATGGAACAAATCTGAAGTAAAGGTGAAGAACTCATAACAAGTTAGCAAGCCAATCTCCTTGTTTTCCAGATATTATCTTAAGGTTCTTCAGTACAAAAGTCTGTAGCATGCCGACCTTGCTCAGCAACTAGTAGCAGAAACATTAGCAGAAGGTCCAACCTGGAGAAGTACAATTGCACTCCTGATGCTTCTCTTTCTAGACTGATACATGGGTTTTCTGGGTATACCTGCTGCGTTTGTCTCAGGATTTTCTTGGTTATATCATAACAGAATATTTAATTAAACGTTTGAAGAGAATTATAACTTAAGTAACTGTAGAGTCAGAATTAAGTATGTGATTAAGAGCATGCTTTCCATATTGCAAGCAACTGGGACAGTTAATTTAAAAAATCACTGCCCCTTGGTCCTGCCACAGGTCCTGCCACACAGGACCTGATTCCTACTTCACTGAAAATATGAAGTAAAGTTAGATAACATAGATTCCCTTATATCTCCTGTTTCAGCTGTCATTTGCAAAAGAAAAGGAATATAGACATGGCCTATAACCTGCAGAATCTGTCTCCTCTAACAGACAACTTTCATGCAGACTCATTGCCTTAGTTACCCCTTATATCAAAGGAAAAAGAACTCAGTACTTTTAGGATTTTCTAGGGAATTGGAGAATCCCCTGAGCAACTTATTCAAAGTGAATTTGGAGTTAGTGGGAAATTCGACTAGATGACCTCTTGAGGTCTCTTCCAACCTAAATTGTTCAGTGATTCTATTCATCTGGTCTGCCCTAGATATCTTCTTTAGGATGTGGTGAATCTCATTATGGAAGTGTACATTTCCACTGATTATAGAAGGAACTTGGTGTGCCCAGCTCAGATACAGACATCTGCACTGGTTGGGTGAATCTCATACCATGACTCAACAGGAGTGCTACAATTTCTTTGGACATGCTGAGCCACTGCTTATGTGGACATAAAGAACATATAAACATGCAAGTTCCTCAGTCTGCAAGGCTGTATAATGAAAACAAACCTACATTATGGTTGCCTTTTTTGGTCTAGGTTGATTAAGGCAATGAGTGTCTTCTTTATTCTGCCCAGTAACCTGAGGTTTCAATGGTACAGATATCTTGTGCAAGACTCATGTTAACTAAGCTAATCATCAATTAAACAAATATGAATTGTATGTTATATATGTGACATTGGATAATCTAGACAAGAATGCCTTAAAACCCAGCAGTGGATAGCTGAACCAGAGGCGGGAATGACACAGTGAATTTATCTTTGCATTAATACATTTAGTTCACAAATTTCCTGCATATTTGTTTAGTCTCAAGGATATTCAATGCAATTCCCAGACTGATACATGAATTACTGCAAAAATGTTTAGGCAGTGTCATGCTTTATGAACCAGACCCCTGGGCTGTTCAGTATGGGTTAAACCAAGGACAGACTGTTTTTCATGACAAAGATATTAAGGTATCTATTATGAACCCCTGACCATCAAATTACTCACTGTTTGTCATACCATTTTTAATTTACACGGTGCAAGGGGCTTAAATGTCAGCATCTCTGTTATAACTTAGACTCCAGTGTCTTTAATTAATGTTTCATGTTCATGTTATGGTTATTTAGAATTTGCTGAAACCCCAAGAGTCATAAATTTCTTTTACAGGTCTTTGTGGTATGAACTTTAACAAAACAGCTATAAAGAGGTAATAGGAATGAACAGTACATCACATAAAGCAGAGCAAAGAAGGAGGAAAGGTGGGAATAAACTCCAGACATATTAAAAGATTTCATCTTTTTTAGATTTGGGTTTGTGATTTTTTTTTATTTTTTTCTTCAGAAGCAGGGAGGTGGAGGGTAAGGAAGAAGTACATAAAATTTTTCACATAGTTTGTTGGGTTTTTTTCATATTCAGTATTTCGTGGGCTATTTCGTATTTTTCGTATTCGTATTTCGTGGGCTAAATTACAAACACCAATTACAAACAAAATTAAATTTCTTACAAACATTTAGCTGATTATTTCTGAAAGGAGTTCATCTACTTGCACACAATATTCCTATGTTTATTAATCTGATGTGCTTGGCGAATGTCTGGACTCCTTTAATTGGTCATACAACCATTTGTATGAATTTGGTCCTACAACTATAAAGAACAATATGATGGTGAGGATGGGGGTGTTCACTCTGTTGGTTTTCAACTGTGAATGTGTAGGCACATTACAGAGCTAGAATAAACTCAGGACTCTGAAAAAGTAAATGAAGTAATACAAGTTGTAGTAGAGGACACACTTAGCTTCCAAATGTGGCTTCCTTAGGTTAACGGTGACTGTCTGCTCTTCATAGTTGTTCAGATCACATCTTATTTTCTTCTGGATCACACTGATAATCAGTAAAAGTTTGGGTGGGAAATTGTACTTGGCAATAAGTTATATACTTAACATGCAGGAAACTGTAAATGGAGTTAGAATACGAAAAATCTGTTACGAACTGTGTAGCTAGAGTAAATTCAAAAATGCTACAGTATGACTAAGAAATGTAATACCAAAGGTGTAACAGATTGGAATTGAGGCTGATATATTGTCATATCAGCAAGGAAGATGCTTTCTTGTCAAGAGTAAGCTAGAAAAGAAAAAGGGAAATATTGGCAGAGCTATCTAAGGTCCAGTGCTTGATTATGACAACTATTTGAGAGACGTTGGAAATGCTGCACAGGTTTTCTGCGGACATGGAAAGCAGAGATGGAATTATATTTGCCAAAAAGTGCAAAGACTTCTGTCTCCAATGAAATAGCAAAGTGGCTCTGAACCACCCTGTGGTTCAAGAGTGTGGTAAATCTCATAACGAATGTGTTTGCATGTGTGTGTTAATACAGAAAAAGAACAGGAATACAATATGTTATGTATTTGTCAAAATCATGGATGTACTTTAAAGATCTCTAGGTTGTCTTAAGAATGAAGATGAAGAAATGCTGTGTTACCCCAGGCTAACCTTCTTTGGTAAAAACTTTCTGGGAAAGGAGCTGAAATAAAAGAATAGAGTGAAAAAAAGGAGAGAGTTATCCTGGTCACACACAGTCATTATCCATCAATATGACTGTGATTTCTCAGTGTCTTCAAGAGCACCCAGAATATACAGAAGTCATTTGAAGAACTAGCAGCACTGCAACACCTCCTCCCACCAGTTCTGTCCATCCTGACCTCACTGCAGCTCAAACGCTGAGAAGCAATCTGTAACTTTAGCCTACTTTGCATGTTTAACTGCAAATACAGATGTATGAAATACTACAGTTGCATAAATAGGGCTTCTTGTGGCTATTATGCTGAAATTAAACATTTATGTCATAACTGAAATGATGCAATCTAATATGATAAAACACAACAATCAAGAAAACTCTCTGAGTTCATGAGTTGCTCTATGGAAAAGTGCCAAGCAGAAATCTGAATTCAGAAAGAGATTAACTTCTCGCTCCCCCAGATCTGGGAAACAACTGACTATCTGCATTGCAGGTTTGACCTGGATTTGATACTGAGTTCTGACTAGGTAAACAAACTTACAGGCTGTTGTTATAACCAAATCCATACACACTCAGACCCCATTTTCATATACCCTGAGACCACCACCACCAGTTATACAACCCAAAGTACGGCAGGTCTAAACTCAAAGGACTTGCTTGCTGGGTCTGGTGCATCTCAGCTGAGGTGGAGATTTCCTCCTTGTGCATTTTCATAGAATCATAGAATGGTTAGAGCTGGAAAGGACCTAAAAGATCATCTAGTTCCAACCCCCCTGCCATGGGCAGGGACACCTTCCACTAGACCAGGTTGCTCAAAGCCCCATCTAGCCTGGCCTTAAACACCTCCAGGGATGGTGCATCCACAGCTTCTCTGGGCAACCTGGGCCAGTGTCTCACGACCCACACAGTAAAGAATTTCTTCCTAATATCTAATCTAAATCTATCTTCTCTCAGTTTAGAACCATTACCCCTCATCCTATCACTATACTCCCTGATCAAGAATCCCTCCCCATCTTTCCTGTAGGCCCCCTTTAGGTACTGAAAGGCTGCTATAAGGTCTCCCTGGAGCCTAATCTCCTCCTGGCTGAACAACCCCGACTCTCTCAGCCTGTCTTCATAGGAGAGGTGCTCCATCCCTCTGATCATCTTCATGACCTCCTCTGGACTCACTTCAACAGGTCCATGTCCTTGTTCTGTTGGGGGCCCCAGAGCTGGTTGCAGTATTCCAGGTGGGTCTCACTAGAGTAGAGTAGAGGGGCAGAATCCGCTCCCTGGACCAACTGATTTTTCACTCTCTGATGACAGTTTAATATCTCTGGCTGCTGGTACTTGCAGAAGTCCCTTTGCAGCAGCTGGGGGTACCACCCCTACCTGGAATCACAGTCCAGCTATGCAGGTTTCACTTCTTGCTTGGATCTGTGTGCAACAGTAGATGCTTGGAGGACTGGAGTAGGAGATCGAAACAGAGAAGGAAGCACAACACAGGTTCTTGCCTCATACGGGAGGAAGCCTCCTGCCTCCCATATGTCAAGTTTGGGAGGAATAATGATGCAGCCAGGAAAAATGTTATTAGTTGCCATCTTCCACATCAGACCAGAACCAACTTTGTTAGCCACTTTGTCCTCAGAATAGAAAAAAGAAAACAAACACAGGCAAGATCAGTCTCTGGTTTCAAATAGGAAGCAAAGATGAAATGTTCGGAAGTTTGAAGACCAACTTCTAAAACTTCCTCACAGCTGAAGGAAGACACATTAGAGATTTCCAATACCTTGGCTACAAGTGAGATGTAACCTTTGTCTTGGATGTCTTTAGGGTACAATATAGACATATTTGAGTCAAATAGAATCATAGAATCATAGAATGGTTTAGGTTGGAAAGGACCTTGAAGATCATTGAGTTCCAACCCCCCTGCCATAGGCAGGGACACCTCCCACTAGACCAGGTTGCAAATATGCATTACAGACATAATCTGACGTAGCTGGTATTCAAGAAGATGAAATGTAATCCTTGTTTCATAAGATCTATATAATCCATGTTTCTTTGTGAATTTTAGGGTACAGTTTCAATGGTGGAAAGTACTTCATCCCTCAGGTACAAGTACCCACATCGTGTTTAGTCTTAAGTGTAATATTTTGGTGCTCTTAAAATAGGAAAGTCCTGCCTGAAAGTTGAGCAAGAAGGCAAAGGTAATGTGTGTTGTGTCTTTATAGAAGGAAAAGTACATCAGAAATGTGTTTGGTACAGTTTTGAAATTGCTTGAAGTTTCTGTTTTGAAGGGAAGTGAAAAGTAATATTGTCATTGCTGTTTCTCTACCACAATCTTCTTTATACATGATTAACATGATAAACATGATGGAATCTGGTGTATTGTTTATAATTTGCATTTTATTTTCCGCTCACTGCCTTTCATTCCAGAGGGCACTTGGAAGCTTGGAGATTTGTACTTTATTTATTTAAGCTCCTGAAAATATATTTGAAGTCCTCAAAAATTTCTGAGGGTAGCATCACAAGTCATATACCACAGGCAGAAGTGAAAGTTTCGGGGAATAGGCTTTGGCAAACAATCTGCTGAAGTCTACGTGCAGAGCTTCAATCACTCTACTCGAGCTATATTCATATACACCAATGAGGAATATGATTAGTGCAAGTCAACGTTGCATGGCTGCTGATTGTAAGCCATGCCACTGAAGTCAATGCAGTTGCTCTAGTGTAAAGTCGATTTGCAATTAGTCATTTAAAATTGCACTAGAATTTTTGCAGATGTCAAAATACTGTGTTCTGCCTCTAGCTCTGATACCTTTGCTATAAAGACTCCTATCCATTTCCTGTCACCAGTTACTGCCTAGAGATTTTGGGAAATCTTTGTAGTTCTGTGGCTCAAATGATGTTGTGAATATCCCACTGTGGATTACTTTCTTTTGTCATCCATGCAAATATTTTGGTCAAGTTTGAGTTAGTGACAAAAGAATCATCCACTCCACTATCCCGTTCTTCTAGTCAACCACAAAAGCATTCAGCTTCCCTTCTGTTGACTTTCCTGCCAACAGTTTCCACTAACTTCCCATTTTCCCCCATTCAACCTGACAAAACCTCGAGTATTTCTCATTAACCATGTTTCTTCATGCAACAAACTGAAAATACTCTCCAGACTCTATTGGACAAAGAGCCCAGCCATGAAGAGTTGTGAACAAACTGCAAAGGGCTGGAGTGCTGCCTATAGAGGCATCTGAGTATTCATTCACAAGCATGATTGCTCAGTAACAAAACTCACTGCCTGGTCAAAATTTGGGCAGTGGAAGAGGAATGGAGAAATGTGAAAAAAAAATAAATCAAAAGAGTGGGTGAGGGGAAGAGAGGAAGGGGGAGAAAATCTGCCATTTAAAAACAAAAAAAATCACCCTCCCACCCCCGACAACTGAGATCCCAATCTTGATGTAAGGATCGGAGGGGGGGAAGGGAGAAGAAAAAAAAAGGAAGAAAAAAGGATTTATTTTATTCTCTTCAGAATACTTCAGTACCAAAAGCATTTCCAGAGACTGCTACCATGCCTCAAGGGATTGCAAATGCCTTCTGTCATCGTTCCCATCCATTGAAATGTACATTAGACACTACAGAGAGAAAGCTGGGGCAAGGCAAAAATGAAACAAAACAAAACCAAAGCATAGCCCATCAAAGAAAAGACTAATTTTTTTTCTGGAGTTCAAAGGAATGATATGTCCCTAAAACAAACCAATTTTCTCTCCCTACATGCACCACACACTCACACACTTGCACACACGCACTCACACAGGCTTCTGGTCTCGTTGTAGGCATCTTCTTTTTGAATAACCATTTCTGTAAGTAAACAAGCTGCTCCGACTGCAGCATAAAATGAGCTTAATAACAACCGAGATCAAAATGAGCCAAGATAGTAGGGGAGAATAGTGGGGGATCATTCCTAAGACTGTTTGCCCCTGAAGGGAGAATTATTATTATGACCTTGTACCACCGAGCGGGCATGTGCTCCTAGCTGGATCAAATGTAGACCTTGGCAAAGTTCTCTGCCTGGGAATGTGGTTGCAGTATCTAGTTTTTAACGCTACTGGAAGTGTTGCTATGGGCACTCAGGCACAGGAGCCAAATACAGGGGAAGGGAAATAATGAAAAATGCTGATTAGGAGCTCAGAGAAAGGAATGGAACATTTGTGCTCAACAATAAAATGTAATGCTCTGTTAATCTGTTTCTTGGCTCTCTGTACTCCATAGGCTTTTTAATATACTTTTTGTGTATTACTACATAGGTTATTTAATACACTTTTACTCTATGTGATATTTAATATCCTCTTTTATTCCCTGTTTAGCTACCTATATATACCCTTCTCGAAAAGCCCCAGTCTTTTCAAATGCCTTTTGATTGAGTCTAGTGTGCACTCACACTCTAGGAAATGTAAAATAAACTCCCGTGCTAACTGCTCAAGAGAGCAGATATTAATTAGCACTCTTAAATATGCTACAGACAGAAAAAAATGTTTCTTTCTGTGAGAATTTTCTTTCGCATCATCCACCCTGGTATCCTTCACCCCTTTCCCACTGAGCAACAATAGTTCGTGCCTATGGTGTACTCTCAGTGATGCCCAGTACACTGTCAAATTAAAAAAAAAACAAAACAAAAAAAAAAAACAGCCTTCTGATCTCTACCACTTTCTCTTTAGCCAATTGTGACATTGGGACATTATTTCTCACTCCCAGATTTTTGACTCTGAAAGAAAAAAAAAGGTATAGGAAACAGCCTCAAATTATATGAGGGTAGGTTTAGAATGGATGTTACAAAAATTTTCTTCACCGAAAGGGTTATCAAGCATTGAAACAAGCTGCCCACGGAAGTGGTGGAGTCACCATCCCTGGAGGTATTTAAAAGATGGGTAGATGTGGTGCACAGGGACATGGTTTAGTGATGGATTTGGCAATGTTATGCTAATGGTTGGACTTGATGATCTTAAAGGTCTTCTCCAGTCTAAATGATTCTATGATTCTATGACATGAGAAAGTTGCTGAATGTACAGTTTAATTGTTCAAAGAACAGAGGAATGTCTTGAAGTTGTATATCATCTTTTTAATCAGAAGTAGTACGCACTTGCATAACATACTGTTGTGCTGTTATATTTTTTTAATTCCACATGGGAAAACTTTAAGCTGTGACAAAGTCAGTTTTACATCTTTAAGTCTGTCCCTCTTGCAGCACATCTTTCTTTAGCTCCTTAGCCTTCTGTGATCAGACTCCTAACTATTATGCCATAAAAATCCAATGTTAAAAATAAATACTTTATTTTTCCCCTGTCTAAACATATCCCAAGCTAGAGTACAATTACAGGTCTCAACAAAATAAGAGATATTTGTCAAGCTTGTTATCTGGCCAGTACTTTTAAATAACTTGAGTAGTATTAACTATTTTATATGAATACACATCCACCATCACATTTCTGTACATATGTATATAAGATGCAAAGACAACACAACATGGTGCTGGGAAGCCTAAACTCTCATTAAAGTATATGACTGATGTTCTTACTCCAACTCTAGCAAAATCTTCATTGCAGTACAAGGTTAATTTTCAGTAAACAGGGAAAAACTCATGAGAACAGATGGTTTCATCCCTATCTGTATCATCAGGAATGGAAGAAATATCATTTCTTGCTCAATAATGTTTCATATTAAACTAAGCAATCTTGGAAACTCAAATTAGATCTATATTTTGTGAAAGTTTTAAGTAAGAGTATCCTAATGTTTCTTCTACTGACATATTTTAGTCATAACATGCTGAATCCAATGGGACCACAGATCCATTAACTTGCAGATCTATGTGAATTCCTCCCACTTCTCCTGAGCTGAGGATGTGGTCCAGTGGCATTTTGCACCTGCATAAATTGTATTGGAAAGTGATTCTGGTAAATTGTACCAGAACTGGACCTTTGGATTATATATAAGGGAGGGCAAAACAGAAGCAGGTGAAGGCAGAAGAAGCTGGGAAGAGGCAGAAGGAAGGCAGTCTCATTCATTCTTCAGAGCAGATGCATGCGTGTGGAAACTGAAATAATAACCTGTTTAGCTAATCTGGCCTTGGAAACATGTAGCACTGTAGATTATGCATGAAGACAGAGCCTGACACTTTTCCAAAGGAACGAGATTGTTTAAGCTATGCAGCATGCACGGGGCCATATTGAGAACACTTAAAACCCTATTCTCCTCAAATGCTTAACCAGCCTCCCTCCACACCCACCTTGACCAGCGAGGGGAGAGAGGGGAAGGGACAGAGGGGAAGGCGAGATGCACAAATGCCGTGCGATGTCACTGTCAGGTGGCGCCGATTTAATCTCCCTGCTCAAAGCTCTTGATTTGATTTAGGATAGCAGTTGTTAAGAGCAGAAGGAGCTGCTGGCACGAATGGCAACCCTCTCAGCCAGCCGCGCTTTCCAACTGTCCTGAATATTAAAAAAAAAAAATGAGGAGGGGGAAGAGGGACTGAAAGAGAGAGAAAGAGAGACTCAAAGAACAAGCCTACTGAAGAGCAGTGGCTGCAGCTCACTCGGAGGAATTCCATTAAATGAACTCATCCGTCATCTTGCCTTTTATTGATGAGTGGCATTGCTTGGCGGCAAGTGACATGGCAGAACAAATAGCATTGGAGCCCTGGCTTCCTCTTCCATTGCACACAGAGACACACAGGCCCCAAAACAATGAGTCATTACTTATTACATCCATTATTAACTCAGCTCAGGCTCATTAGGCATGGAAATTGAGGAGGGGAGAAAAAAAAAAAAACAACTAACCAGGAGCTAAGTAACACCGAGTACCCACACATTTAGGGAACGGGTGTGGTGAGAGAGGGAGAGAGAAGGGCAGTTAAAATCTGATACTCAACATTTGTGACATTGTCAAATCCTAAGGGTCATGGGTAGTTGATCATATGTTTTCCTTTTTCTGACATGATTGCATTGAGGACTGTGCTTTAAAGCAACAAGGCCAAAAGCACAGGAATGCAAGAACTACATCATTAACTACTGCAAGACCTTCAGAATAAAGTTTGTCAAGAGTGATATGGTTTTATTAGAGGAATCTCAGGTGGACACTATAAAAAAAAATATGAAAGATGGAGCTACTAGAATAATAAACCAAGTCAAACACAAGCATTTTTTTGGTGAGGGGAGTGAATTGGAATTCCTGTGTGTCTCCCTGTCTGTGGCATTGGATTAATTTCATTTAATGCTGTCTGTCTAAGAGTTAGATACCTAGCTAGCCTAAAATAGTGTCTCGTCCAAATTTCCTTTACAGTCAAGGTAGGGCAATAAATGTGCTGCTGGATGATTCATCCAATCCTAAAAAAGATGTCTAAACCAGATTAAATTAACTGCTATGTGGAGATGTTACTATCTCTCCTTTTACTATCAACGATGCCTAGATGACCAGCTTTGATGGAACATGTAACTTGTAGACAACTAAAGTTAAGTGAAGTGAGTCTGCCTGTAGGTGTCTTAAGTCATGTTTGACTACAATGGCAAGTGCTTTCTGAATCTGACAGAAAACAAGGTTTTTTCCATTTCCTTGACTACTTGGGTCTCAAAACTTTTCCTGAAATGTGTCCATTCACTTTAAAAAGAAAAAAAAAAAGTAAAGGCAATAAAGGATTCAGGAAAAAAAGTAAGGTGGAACTACTACTGAGCCAATGGAGGATGGATAAAATACAGATAGAACTGAAATGGGATTAAGAGGGTCTGAAAAAAACCGAGAGGTGTGTGGACCCACTCAAATAAAATGAGACAACAGTGAAGCAATTCCAGTAAAAGCAAGACTGTCTGAATCAGTTTAGTCACCCTCTCAGTTAAAACAAAAATTGTTCTGAATGTCTGCACCAGATTCAATTCGATTCAAGTATCAATTTATCTGAAATTCAGTAAGTTCTATTAACTCTTCTTGGCTAGATTTCACCTTTTCTTTTTCATTGCACATTGGCTTCAGGATGAGATAAAAGAAAAGAGATTACTGAAGTACTGAGAAAGATTGTTGACATATCAAGGATTAGCCAAAGTTGGGAAGGAAGTCTCGAAAATTCTTAAGGGGTCCCATCAGACTGTGAAGAAAATGGAGACTGGTGGCAGTCCAGGTGGTTCTCACCTCCAAGTGTAAAGTTACAGGTTGATTTCCAAACCTCTGCAGTACTTCCTAAAATTATTTGCCACCGTATTGTCACAGTAGAGATTAAGTTTCACATCATGAGTGCATCTAAAACAAATTAAATTAAAACTTAGAGTAAGTAGCTATATTTTCAGTACAATCAACAGAAATAGCTAATACAACCAGGTATTTCCAAACTGGCCAACTTCTGTTGTTGCACTCAAAGACATGCTATATGTGTTACCTCTTGTAAATCCTGACATACACCAGCTGATAACAGGAGGTGGATAGCTTGAGAACTTGCTCATTTATCTCCTCTAGAGGTTTGCTGGGAACAGGCAGTAGTAGGGAGTACAGTAAGATTCCTTCCAAGTTCATCTTGGCAAGAACATGTGTATTAAAGGCTCTTCCACTAATTAATTCTGAAAAGAAGCACAAAAGAAAGTTGTGTTGCTTGACAGCTGCCCTGAGTATCTTAGTGTCAGAGTTGGTTAGCACATGCCACTGATCATATTCTTTCAGCTCAGATGCATAAGTTGCAGTTAGCTTCTGCAAGAGTTAATGGAACTGGAAGAAGGGAAAATGTGTCCTCCTTAATATGGGAATTCAGCTGATGTTTCTCTGTGTTTTTTTCCATCCCTCTACAGAAACAGTTTACATGTTCACAGGGTTGGGTTTTTTTAAACTTGTTTCATCAAACAGAATGGAAGGCATCTCACCCATTTTCTTCTCTTTTCTCTTTCTTCCCTTTTTAACATTTTCTGTTCTTTATGAAAAATAATCCAAATAATGAAAAGCATAAGAAATCATAGTTTCAGGGAAAGGAGATAAATCTTTGTTTGGCCTGTTGAGTCGTGATGGGTTTCATTCACGCATACAACAAATAAATGATTCTTATATCAAAAATATTTTAAATGAGTATTTGTAATACATATATACATGCGCCCTAAGAATAAATTTTACTTTTAATCACAGAAAACATGATTTCTTAGAGAGATTCTGTCAGAGGAGAGATAAGAAGGAAAGGAAATTAGTTGCACCAGATGATACTCCCAGTCAAACATCCACATTTATTTTACCCTTTGAGGTACAGAGAGGAAAACACAAGAGTCATACCCTGTTTTATTTGAGTCTGTGGCAACCATGAGAGTAGATGAAATCATCCATAGTGTTTTGCCAATGATTCAGAATGTGTTAAAAAGCAAGGAAAAAAACAGATACATTCACTTGGTTTATTTTTCTCCAATTAATTCTAAGGCATCTGCTTTGAACAGTAAAGAGCATACTCCTTGTAAATATATAACTATTAAAAAGAAAAGTCATAGATGGTCTTGGCAAGCTTCCTACCTTCCCAAAATCTACAAGAAGTGCATGAGTTTGTTTGGAACCTCAAGAGCTTCAGATCTCTTCAAGTGAACAAGTTTCTCTGGATGCTCAGGCAATATCTCTAACACTGATCTCATTAGCCACCTCTGGAACCTACTGTGGGAAATCATTGCTCATAACTTACAGCACCACAGCACAATCCACAGGAGCCTTATGTGGTTGCTTTGGATGATCATCCTCTCTCATTCAGAGTACTTTGCCTCTGAGGATCCAGTCTTGCAATGAGCTTTAATTATTCAGCAGCTTTCACTTCAGCTGAGCCCATTCCAGGGCCAGGTCTAGGGGTGGGAATCATTTCACCTTGTGTTAAGTGTCTGTAAAGCAAAAACGGAAGGGAGTCCATATTTCAGTCTCTCTTTCCATTAATAAAGAGAAATAGGAACATTTAGGGCACAATTCAATGACCTATTTTTGACTTGCACCTTAGGATTAGATGAATTGTGCCTTAAACGTGCTTGATTCTCCATCGATTACAGAGCCTCAAGTGACTGGCTCAGATGTCAACAGCTACATTTGGACAGATGAATCTCACCCAGGAGGTTTACATTTTATTTAATGATTTTGCATTAAGGTACCAGAGACAAGACACAGGGGAAAATGCAGTCAAAGAAAGATCATCTTCCCCTGCCTGTGGTACAGTGATATTTTGCGCTAATGTTTTGCAACTGTTGTTCAACATTCACTTCTTTGCAGTGTCTGCAGTAGTAAAGAGGCTGGAGGTGTCGTATCAGCCTGTCTCAATTCTATCAGCAGCTGCCATAGCGGGAAAAATCCTAATTCGGCACAATATGCCAGGAGCTGAGGTTAGCTCAGCAGCAGCAGCTAAAAGACAGATGTAAAATCAGTAGCTGATGATTTTACATCAGAGGAGTGAATGTAAAATCAATGAGAAGTTTTAAAGTGGGGAATGGCCTAAATTTAACAAGGGAAATTAAGTCAACGTTTATTTTAGCAAATGGAAAGGTTTTCCCGCTCTCAGACTAAGACTATGATTAGCAGAGCGCTAGAAACTAAGAACATTTTAACAGAAGCTTGCTCTGAGCACAGCTTCCTGGTATCAAAAACACACTCTGCTTTTCACTGAATGTTCACTGGTTCAAACAGTCTTAAATAGTATAGACAGAAGAAAATGATGTTGAATTAGAGGAAGACAATGGACAGAGATGGGGAAAATAAAATATATTTTCCAAAGAGAAAGAATTTTTTTTTCTGAATTTTTATTCTTCTTTATTTAAATATATTATCAAGCTTCATTTTTAAAAAATGCCTTTTTTTCCTCTAAATTTTTAAGCTTTCTTTCCCCTTCCCTTCTGTCTTTTTTTCCTTCCATTTAGTCCTTCTTCTTGGGGCAGGGGAAGGGGTTAGAATAAGGAAGAAGAAAACAAGGAGAAACAAAAGGAAAATAAGGGAGAAAACCATTAAAATGAAGAAGAAACACTGCAGCATAATTCTTTCCCTTTCTTCTATTTTTTTTTTCTTTTCCAACTCTGCTTGCAAAAAAAAAAGGAGTGAAAAATTGAAATAAGCCACTTTCTAATGGAAAGGATTTTGAACTTGAACTTCTGTTAGCTCTATTGTTGCTCAGTAAAGGTTAAGCACATGCTAAACTTTAATCGTATACTCCCAAGGATGTCTCAATGAAACATTCATGTTCATACAGAAAGGACCTTGAAACTTTCGGATTTAAAATGTTTGCACATATATTTCTAAGTAAGCCAGTACTTAAGTGTTTTGGTGCATGGGCTCCCCTTCATAACATTTAAGATTCTGTGCTGAAACCTCTGTTATATAAACCATCCCTCTCTGAACCCTGTCGCAGAGATTTATGTATGCCTGCGTATCAGTCTCCTTTCTGAGACGTGTGATCAGATGTGAGCTGGTAGATTACCGTTTAGGTGTTTGCAGTGTTGTGATATTTCCACTTATCAGCTCATCTCTTTCCATGTTCTGAAGAAGTCTAATTTGGGAAGATGTCTTCATTTCTCATGTGTTTTAATATTGCCCTTTAACTCAGAAAATATTGAATGTGTATGTGCAGAAACATTCATATATATATGCACCTGTATAGATGTACATGTGCATCTCAGCTGCCGATGTGGCATCTCCCTGCGCTGCTGATATTAGAAGCCGAAGAGCTCCAGTCTGTCTCTTCTAAGACTTATTTTTAATTTTGCATATCATTGGTTAATATATTTCAACACTGAATTCTAAGGGAAAATGCCTCCTACTGTTACCAGTTTTCTCATCCTGCACTGCCTGACAGTAAGTTTCAGCCTACTAACAATGTTTTAAAACTAGACGACTAAACTAAACAAACTGTTTTCACTCAGTTCGGAGCCATGTTAGACAAATACTGAGGCTCAGATGGAAATTTGCCACACTTTTCTAAAAGGTGCTTGGCTTTGGGTGGGATAAACTATCATCTTCTGCGAGTATCTGCTTGAATATCGCTCTCTTGCCCGTCTGTCTCAGTGCCGACTTCTGCCTTCACTCTCCCGTAGCTACACACATGCCTAACTTCTCGATAGCAAAAAGGAAAGGTTAGTCCCTCCGTTTACACAGTTGCGCTATTTTCCGAAACTTGGAACAGGGAAAGGTAGTGGTTTCCTACCAGTGGCTTTCTAGTAAAGATGGTACTCATATTAGTATCCATCTTAAATGCAAAGCATAAAAATAAGTATTTTGAGGTACTTCTGGATAAAAATTACTAAGTTCAAATCCTGGAGCTTTAGAATTCTATAGGGAATCTACAGCAGTGGATGAACTCTACACTGTAATATTGAGATTTTGAATGAGTTACAATATTTTGAGGCAACAGGAATACTAAAAAGAAGGATTCTTAAGACAATATTTTTAACTAATTTCATATATATAAAATATTAAAAGGAGAGTAAGGTGTGTTAAATACATCATGTTACACCAAAAAGAAAAGAAAGAATACATGGCAAATACAAGATTGTTTTCAAAACTTTGTAACATAAATTTTCAAAACCTAGAGTGTGATGAAACATCCGAACGAACCTGCATGACATAGTGTAATGTAATGATTCAAGGTCTTCCTTTTATTAGAACCATCAAATATAGTCATATAAAGCACATACAGTGTCTGGTATGTGTTATCAATTCACTTGTTCCCTATCTAGATTTACATTTCCTCCCCAGAACGAAAATAAGATGATCTCTCTAACTGACAATTTTAAGATTCAGATTTTGGATGCGAGCTTTTAATTGCTATGACAGCAATGTGTTTACTGTGTCTAAAGATATGCAAACTGCTTTATGAGTAACTCGGTAGTCTACTATGTGTTTGTTTGTGATCTTATTTTGTTAGGGGCTGATCCAGAGCTCTTTGAAGTCCATGGAAATTTTTTCATTGACTTCAAAGGGGTTTTGGCTCAGACCCTTATCCTTAAATACTGAATAGATTAACAACTGATTTGTGAATAGTTTGCAATGCCAAAAGGAAGGGAAAAAAGCCAGCATTTACAAAATTATATATCTGGCAAATACTATTTGACCATCTTCTATTAATATGTGTATTAATATTAAACCACTACCACAATGGCATATGTACACTACTGGGCTGCCAGAACAGTGTAGGAGAAAAGTAGTGTTCTACATACGGAAATATTTAATGATATCCTTGTATTTTACACACAGCTTCACCTAAGCCTCTTCCAAGAGCGAGGCCACAGGAGTATTCAAGGATGCACAACCATTTCCTAGGCAGAAGTTCTTTCCCAGATGTTCAGTTTGACCTGGGGCAACTCAATCAAAATCTGTAAGGTTTCCAACATTTCTAGTGGGGATTTATTTTTAAAAATGTGGCATATGGATTTTTCTGGCAATAATGAAATATAGCTGTGCACACTCCATTAAATAAAATGAGACTGTAATCCTTAAAACTGTGTGAGTAACTGGAATTGGAAAGCTGGGAGCTGGGAAAAAGGAAAAAGGTTCAGGGTGAAGAATGGGAAGAGCTTCAGGAAAAACATTTGAAGAGGTGACCTGTACAGAATATGGAAAACGTGGACTCAAAAGACATATAGTCATCCTGAAAGGATAGGTAGATACAGCATTGTATAATTAATTCAGAAAAAAATCAGATAAAAAGATGGGGAGTGACTCAATAAAATTATTTCAATAAGTAGATTTTTTTAACGCTTTCTGTGGAATTGTATCTCAACCTATTGCTGCTTAAAGGCATAAAAATGCTGCTTTTGGTAATTAACTGTCTTGTTTTGCACTACAGCAGTTTTGTGACTTTCAAAGCAGTAAGAGAGGCTTAAGAAACTCTACCTCCATAAATTCGGTTCCAGTTTCAAAGAACTTAAAATATCAATAGACGAAACAAAAGGAAAAAAAAGTGACTCAGTAAAATATTCCTGGGCTTTCTTCTGGAGATAGGGCCTGACCCCTTATTTTGTGCAGCCTTTCACCCTAACACAAACTGGGAATATTAGGATTCAGTAGAAATCTTTCCCCCACTATGGTCCAGGATGCCTGATCACAAAATGAGCATTATCACAGAGAACCACATTTTCTGTGTGAGACCCCTGGAGCTCAGCAGAACCATCCTTTCCAGGTGCATGTTCCTCTACCTCATTTTGTTCCCTTTGTTTTTCCAGAAAATGTCCCCAAGAACCCTTTTCCCCTCCCTTCTTCTTTCAAGCTTCAAAACATTTTTTCTCTCTTTTTTATATATTAGGACAGTATTTATTCTTTCAGTGAGTCCTATTTAAATTTACATTTAGGAGACCTTTCTACAGTGATCTCTGCAAGAGCATCATGACCCTCTACCTTATGAACAAGTGACCCTCTACCTGTAATGGCTGTATGCACCTCCATTGCTGTCTGTGTACGTGCTAAATAACTCCTTTCCCTCTGCTTAATAGATAAGAACATTACTGAGTGCAGTTGGCACTTAGTAATAATAAATAACAATAACAATAATATTAATTTAGTTCCATCTAATGGAATAATTTGCCGTCTAATCACGGTAATAAAGGGAGTCCATTATGCCACCAAAATTGTCTGCTAAACGGGAGCCTTTCTACAGAGTAACTCGAGCAGCTGCTGCTGAGGTCTTGTCATATTGCAGAAGCACTCGGCTGGCCAAAAGTTCCTGGTGCAGAGACATCAGTCTCGCTCCCCGTTGGCTGCTGAGTTCGCTCTATAGACAGCCAGTAGTGCTGTCAGCTTTGCGTCTCTGATGGACAGCGGAGCTCAGTAATGATGTGCTTGAGTAACGTATTGCTTTTTGCATGAGCAGTGGGTTGCACTGTCAGTGGCGGTTGTGGGAGAGTTGGTAGTTTTGGTAGGAAAAGAACAAATCTGAAGCCATTAGGAATATGAAGGGAAATTGATGCTGCCTTCTTCATTGCCTGTAAAATTCAAATGCTGTACTTTCCTCTGTTCTTTCCTTAGCCTAAAGAGATACTGTGTAAACAGTAAGAGATGTGTAAAAGAATATCAAAAAGGCATAGATATTTGAGAATTTTTGTTCAGTGAAAAAGAGCAGAGCCAGTAAGACTCATTCCTGTAACAACCTGGACTGAAAAATTTAACTTTGGGCACAGTTTAAGCACCTAACTCTATCACAATGCCTCACAAACCCCTATCCTAACTACTGAGGCATATCAGTATTTACAGGCATTTTTTGCTCCATTTTTTGCTGCAAGACTTACAGAGCACCTTAAAACTCTGTCACTGCACATACCCAAAGCCATCGTCTTGACAGAGGCAAGCAGCCCAGCAGCTGTTTTTACCTAAGTCTGCTTAGGATTGCATTTCTGGGCATCCTTTCGCCTGCCACTCCCAGGGAACCCAATGCACAGGGACAGTGCTGGATTTTGTGCAAAAGGCAGCAGCTCTTGTTCAGAAGCGTGGTAGGAGAGTTTGTAACACTGATGACAGCAGCTAGTTTTCACTTTGTGTTTTACACAGATGTCCTCCTTCACGTCAGGCATCTCCAACTTACACTTGCCACAAGTCATGAGAATGCCTTAACCGTTAGACTTAATATAATTCTGCTTTACTCTCTTTATGTCCCTTGAACTACCTAAATTTGTTTACTCCGTTTTTTTAGGGAAAGACAAACAAGATAGTACAAGGTAAAGTACGATGTAGATGGGCATCCACCCAAATATATGGTCTTATTCTGTTGCAGCTGTTATATAACTTATGTTTCTCTCCTAAGTGTGAGAGTGTTTTTGCTTATTACCAGAAGATCACACATCAGCACTTATCATCAAGTATACTGTAAATTCAAACCCTACCTTATTTTATGATAGTTTGCTTATATTATCAAATCTTATATATACATAAAAAGATACAAGACTGAATATCTCAGTATAAAAAGAGACTTAATAAGGCCTAGATTTCCATAGTTAAGGTGCGGAGAGAAAAGTCAGCAACACAAGTGTAGGACCTGTTGTGCTATATTTTCTAGGCTTAGTGATAAAGCTGGTTGGAAGGAATACTCAGAAGACAGCTTTGCTCATCTTTAAGGGGTACCTCCTTGGCCTTGAAATGGGCTGATGCATAGCTGAACGTGAGGTCAGCCGCATCACATCACTCTGTTGGTGGCTGTGCAAAGCGGTGTGCCTGAAGGACTGCAGCCCAATGGGTTGTGGGGGTGGTCTTTGGGCTTGGGTCTTTCACCCAGCTGTGGAAGCTGCTGTTCCCTTTCTCTCCTGGTAAACCAGCACGTTTCTCAGTGTTAGTTTTACAATTCTGGCTTCTGAAACACGTTCTCAATATTAATTTCCCGAAGAATAATTTTTCATCAAGTGATTTACAGAGTGAAAATGATTCTCGAAGAAAGTGGCTGGAAAGCATGAACGGAAAGACAAGTAGTGTCGGGTGTTCCCAAAGGAGTTTGTAGGGAAAGTGGAAATGCAAAAGTTAACTTGCTGTGATAAATTGGACTTGCAACTAGGAAGCTGTGGAGAGCTCTGCAGCCCAGTCTAAGCCACAACTTGCCCACATGCATATATTCTTGTATTTTGCCTCTTTAGCTTTAAGCTTACAGAAAGTCAAAACCCAATGCTTAAAATGTCCAGTAACCAGAGGTGGGGTGAGTGACAGACTTACACACCACAGCAGGAACAGGTTGAAGTAAATAACTGTCATCCTTAGCCATACACATCTGCAAATCCCAAGAGTGCTTTGTCTTTACATGTATAGTTGAATCTTATGGTAAAAGCTATATTATCTGCTTAATGGACTTTGCTGTTCCCAGTAATTCACGCTTTGGGTTTAAATGTGTTTGATCATGGTTCATAAGAATGCTTCTTTTTTTCCTTTCTTTTTTTTTTTTTTCCTGTGTAATTCAAAGGTCTTTGGGAAGCTGGGATCTTTTCATGATTTAATTAAGAGGGATCATATATTTTCCTTCTGTGATATTTCCCTTTCAGCTCAGTTTTGCTAAATCATAAACTTAACTACATTAGATCTAGTGATATGCAAATGAGTCCTTTAAAAATCCACCCCCTAAGCTCCAGAGACATGTGGGGTGTATTACACATAGAAATCAGAGCCTCTGGGGTTCATCCGTTGTTAGTCCTGTCACAAGTGACATCCTTGAATACACAGTGGTGTTTTCTCCCCCCTCCCCTCCCTCAAAGTACTTATTTGCAGATTGTAGCATTTTGAAGCTTTGAAGTGGCACCTACAACTAAACTGCCACCCACACTTTCCTCTATTTAGGTCAGAGTCACTTCAAACTAGAAAGAAAAAGCCACACATGCACAGACACACACACAGACACAGACACAAACAAAACTGATGCAGAGAAAATCAAATAATGAGGTGCAGCCACCCAAGGCTGGTGTGAAAATCAACATATGGGGAATTATTGCGAGCGTTGGGCTCTGCTTCAAATGGGCTTGTTTTGCCTGGAACCCTGAGATGAGCTGAAAAAGGCAGAGTCGGTTGCTTCGCTAATCGCTGAGCTACCTGCAGAGAAACAGGCAACCATAAAAAGAAACAAAACAATAGAGAAATAGATACAGAGGGAGCCTCTGCTGAATGGCGTGGGATGGGCTAGCTGGCACCTTCAGGAGCATTTCTGAAACTGCGGGTTAAAAATACCTTCTGCAGCAGTCATTACAAAAGCCAGACCGTGGGTTTTAGACACTCCTCTGTTGCTCGGGCACCTGCACGGAGCGCTTTCCAACACCATCACAGCGAGGGGCAGATGTGACTCCATTGCACGGGGTTGCCCACTGCCAAGAGTGAAGATTTAGGTGGACCTCTGCTTTGAGTGTTGAAGTAGCAGGTAAAGCTAAGAGCAGGACTGTTCTTGTGGATTTGTAGTCCAGAGAATTCAAAGGATGTCATTTGATGGGATGCAGTTTTTAGCCTGACATGCCTGGGGAAAAAAGAGGAAAAAAATTAAAGGGAAAAAAAAGAAGATTAAAAAAAGTGTAAAAACTCTTAAATCACTCAAAAAATCAGTTATAGAATTGCACCTACATTCTCAGGGGTATACAACAATGTGACAGCAAAAAAAAAAACCAGTCCAAAACAAGTGGCTGGATTCAGCTCATAGAGCTCCAACTTTAGGTTGATGTCTAACACTGTAAGATGAGACACCACTGGAAGATGCCCATCTCTCTCCTTGAACTTAGAAACTCTAATTTTCTTTTCATAAATTAAATCAAATCATCTTGAAAAGGAAAGAAAATACTCATTTAGTTTTATTGTTTTTATTCATATTTTTGTGGCTACATTATAACATGTATTTAAATGCCAGTGCATTCATGGATTTGGTACAATGTAATGGTTAACATTGGACGTTTTCTGTTAGAAAGCTTTCTCTTTAACAAAATTAAGAAATGTGACAATATAAAGAGGTGTTGGGGATTCAGATTTCATTTTTTTCCCCAGAAAAAATGTGTAACATATTTCTCTGTATGTCTGTATGCAAACAAAGTGCATGTCAAAGCTTGGCAGAAAACTGAATTTCAAAAATGTCAGGATTTCCAGGAGGAGGGACATTCTTTAGCCCTGTGGAGAAAAGAGAGGATTTGAACTTAAACATGACAAGAAGGACAAGAAAATAAGACAAAGTGAAATAATGGCCTTTATTGTAGAGCCACTAAAAACGTGGTTTAACTTCCATGGAAATTGATATATATTGCACATCCAAATAGAAGTACAATGTTAAAATACCATTGCAAACCCAGACTACTTATCTAAAATCAAACAGAAACTTCCAAGATGAACCAAAGGCTTGTCTACATTAACATTTTAGTTCAGATCAGCAGTTCCCCTTTTCAGTGACACTTCCGATGTTCCCATTCCAGGTATATTTAAACTAGATGATGCACTCCCAAAGACCACCAGTGAACTCCTGAAGTGGTTTAACCCCAGCTGGCAACTAGAACCACACAGTCACTCACCCAACCTCAGCTTTTTCCCCCAAAGAAGGGTAGGTGGGAAGAGGAAAAAAAGAGGGGAAAGATTGAGATAAGGACAGATTAATAGAAACAATAACAGAAGAGGACAAATAACAATAATAATAACGGCACGGGTCACTCTCACCGCCTGGTGAATTTGCATCTTCCTGAGCAGTGATTGCGGATTCCCACCCCTGGCCAACCCTCATTTATACACTAATCATAATGTCTATGGTATGGAATATTCCATCGGCCATTCCATCATTCTGTCTGTACTTCTATGGGGAGTTGAAAAAGTCCTTGAAAAGTGTAAATATCACTCCGCAACAACTAAAAACAATAGGTATTATTGACATTCCTTTCACAGCAATCACTAGGAAGAAAATTAACTCTTTCCCAGCTGAAACCAGGGCAACTCCAGATGCCCATAGGTGTACAGTCTGCAGAACCACACTGAGGTGGTCCCCTGAAATGCATATGATATGAAGATGCTTGTCCAGCCATTGGTTAAAAATCCTTGGCTCCACTGATGAAGGTAAATACCTAAAGATTAGTGGGGTCATATTCCTGAGAAACATAAGGCGGTAAAATGTGACTGTGTTTGTATGTGTGTGTGTGTGTATGTGTGTATGCAATACAGTTATAACCGTGCCAACAAAGAAAATATTGCCAGTACTAAGATACTACAGAGACCTTAGCACCATATTGTACTGTGGTGAATATTTCTTTCTTTGTTCCGCTCTAGTTTTATACCCTTCTTAAACCATATTATTGAGAGTGGTTCCCATATCCCCTAGTAGTGATTAGTCAGTCATGAGTGAGAAAGTTTCAAAAGAGATTGTGTATATATACAATAAAATAATTTTTCATTTTTACAGCTGTAATAAAAGCAGGAAAAAAAGAGAAAGGAAAACAAAAACCAGCCAAACAAAAAAATTAAATAAAAACAGTGAATGCTACTAAAAGGAGAAATAAAAGACAAACGTAGCAATGGCAGGTCAGGATTCAGATAGAGTCCTCAAATCATAGAGGAAATGTGAAAAACATTCAGCACCAGTATTCAACCAGCAATATGCATAAAACAAAAAGATATTAATCCCTGGATGATGCACATCTCTCACCCGAGGCAGACTCAAGCTAACTAGAAAAGTCAAGCACTTATCATGAAAATTACGTGAAGGATTATAAGACCAACGTCCCAATCATTCTTAGAGAGGAAGCACAAACTATAAAATCCCTAATGCCAGTTATTTAGTGAGGTGTAGGTTTCATTTTCTCTCTCTTCTTCTTTTATTTCAGCTTGACAAAGAAAACTCATCTAAACAATAGAAATACCTCCTGTGCTGTAGGAGGTATTTCCATCCAAAAACTATCTGAGTAATAATGTGGTTTGAAAAACCGTCACAGAAGCTCACTGAAAATATTACTGAACATACACCCCAGAGAGACAATATGGCTTACTGTTCACTAAGGGAGATGAAAATCAAGCTAAAATACAGGCTAAGTGACATGCCCGAGGTCTCACCAGTATTTTGTGGCAGACCAGGGGTGTGAACTGAGGCTAATGTTCTGATCAGTACTTGACTACACAGACTTTGATTTAAATAGCGTTACTTACAGCAGAGGTAGCTGTAAATCCTGAACTTACAGCCAGGAAAGTGAAGCAGAGAGAGAGGAAGTGATTTGCATATAAGTAAATTTGTGGAAGATCTGGCAATTAAATGTACAATTTCTAAAACTGAAAGCAGTATCTTAATCACAAGACCATGCTTTCTAACCAGCAGGGAACTATTTTTTTTTTTTTTGCTTATGTTCTACTTGCAGATAAGTGCTATTCAGCAAGAAGTTGGGTAACATTATCAATCTGGAATGTGCAGAAGCTAAAGTTTGCCACACACTTAGCCGGAATTTACGCAATGTTAGATTATTGCTAGAATCAGTCGAAAAATTCAATTTGGAAGACACCTATGGCAACATCCAGGCTCACTGGTATTAAAAAGGTTTGAACTCAGAACTAGCTAAACCAGGAGCAAATAAGGGCTTGCAAGACAAGACAGCAAAATATTTATCAGCTCATTCCCTGAAAAGTCTTTAAAGGCTTTTTTTTTCTTTTTTTTTTTCTTTTTTTTTTTTGTATTTTTTTTTCTTTTCTGTTACATCCTTAAGTACTCCTCAAAGCTTGCCTCTGGCGCACCTTCTACACAGGGGAGAACATCTCTGATTCCTTCAGCTTTGAAGCTATAAAGTCACAGCACCCTTCTTCAGCTATGTGGCTTCCTTAAATGGGCTTGAAACATAGTCTGTGCTGAAAACTTAGTCCAGGTAAGAAACAGCCAGCAACTCAGAAACAAGCAAGCATTTTTGGGTCAGGAGAATATAAAACACATTAAATCTCATTATACAGAAAAAAGAGAAGGCATAAGTCCTTTAACCCAGTAACCTAAACCACATAGAAGAAGAAGCCTTTGTTGACTTTCCTTGATGTGTTTTCGTAATTTTTTTTTAACATTTTCTGTTCACCTATGTTCCTAAAAACTGTTTTTCAAACTGCCTTACCCAGTACTTCTTCCTGACATCATTCTTTCATTCAGTTTTTGATAGGCCATTCAGACAACTGTTTATATCATCTCATTTCTTCTCTGGGGAAAAGGCTTTCACCCATTTGTCCACATATAAATAGCACACGGAGAGGCAGTGAAACTGATTTAGACACAATAAATGTAAAATATTACAGAACATTCTCACTTTCATTACAATGCCAGATATACAAAACTATTTGTACTCCACTCCAGTTACTGCCTAACTCTTGGCTTCTTCCAGTCACATACATGATTCCCAAACTTGTTTCTATCCTCTTCAAATCCTTTGGCTACTTTATCACTTATAAACTCTTCTGGGATTTACAGAGTAGACATTCTTCATTCTAGGTCATTACAGGACTTGGTCTGATGGATACATTCAGAGTACGCCTAAGAGATCAGGCGTTTCAGAAGACATAACTAAAGGCAAGTATGCTGACAAGAATCCTTTTCAAATCCATAGTTTGCCTACTGGTTCAGGAAACAGGAGATTTGAGATCGATTTCCACCTTTTTCAAGGAGGAATTTAAAAGCTGCTTCTTAGTTACAGGGTTTTTGGTGCTGGAGGTGGGTATGGGTGTAGTCTAAATTATCTGTATTAAAACTGTCCATTTTGCATGCCATTGCTAAGAAAATATGTATGAACATTATTCTTAAGTTTATTACTTCAGCATTTAAGTGAATGTGCAGAGCTCTATATTGCAATGCTTTTACCTCTGTTTTAAACTCATAATTCTAAAAGGAGACAGGACTAGAATGAAAAACATCTTTGTGTCATATGAGTGCCGCATCACTAGGATACTGGTCTTTTTCACTTCTTTGTTGTTCCTTTCCTGAAGCCCACACTCCTCCCCAGATTCCATGACAGTGGTGCCCCAGCACAAAGGGAATAGTTGTCACAGCTGTGATGGCCCAGGGCTTAAAGGAGAGGTGCTACAATAATGAGCACTATGGTGCCAAGATCCTTTGTGCCTCGCTTACCAAAAAAGGATAACACTCAGTTCTGATAAAGTGTGTTTCTTCAGGAGATCTCAGAACACTTCTGTGGAAGTCAATAACATTGTTTTACAGGTAAGACATTAAGCGAATTATTCAGCTGTAAAGGGGCTAAACTGAAAATAAAACCAAACCCTAAGCTTTTGATACTCCTGACAGTTGGATCTGCCCAGCTCAGACCCATATATGTATGGAAAACAGCTAGAGTCTGTTCTGAATAATTTTTCATCAAATGAAGTTTTGCTATTGAGGTATGAGCCTTACCATTTCAAAGCTTGAGCCCCCCCTCTCTGCTTCTTTGCTTCTTGCTTTGTTCCTTTCATGGATGTGGTGGGTTGACCTTGGCTGGACTCCCAGTGCCCACCAAGCCTTTCTATCACTCTCCTCCTCAGCAGGACAGGGCCGGGGAGAAAATATGGAAAAAAACCTCACGAGTTGAGATAAAGGCGGTTAGATAAAGCAAAAGCAACGGCCACACATGGAAGCAAAAGAAAACAAAAGATTTATTCTCTTCTTCCCCTCAGCAGGTGATGCCCAGCTGCTTCCAGGGAAGTAGGGCTTCAGTAAACATAGTGGTTGCTCCGGAAGACCGTCGTAATAACAAATCTCCCCCGCCTTCTCTTAGCATTTATTGCCAAGCAGATGACATATGGTATGGAATATCCCTTTGGTCACTTTGGGTCAGCTGTCCCCTCCCAAGATCTTGCCCACCCCCTAACCTACTGGTGAGGGGGGAACGTCGGAGAGACAGCCTTGATGCTATTGGAGCACTGCTTAGCAGCAGCCAAAACACTTGTGTGTTACCAACAGCTTTCCAGCTACCAATACAAAGCACGGCACTATGAAGGCTGCTATAGGGAAAATTAACTTCATCTCAGCCAGACCCAGTACAGTGGAGTACAGGAAGAAGGTACCCAGGTGATTCACGGCATTACTAATGTGTTGTCCGAGCAGATATGATATACAACAATATACATTTAAACAGATGAAAGTGAGCCACTTGAGTAGGCTTTTTAATAAAATTAATAAATGACATCTCTAGGAGAGTCCATAGGTTTCATATAAAGAACCCAAAATATTCTTTAAGCACAGTTTCTTGGTACTACCATGGCAGTAAGGAAAAAGCTTGTGTGGTGAAGTACAAAGCATATCTGAAACCAGTGCATCATTAGGTCAAAATGCAGAGTTACCTTGAAAAAAATCTGTAATTAACTATTGTCTACTTCTCCCCATTTCTTCTCTGCTGCCTGCTTCCTTTTCTTCCCCCCAGCCTCTCCACAAACTCAGTCTTTTTTGCTGGGTATATTGGAAAATAAATTAGTTGAATTTGTGCTATCAGGGAGTCTGTCATTAGGGGGATATTTGTCTTTTTCTGCTTCCCTTGTGGTTTCTATCAAAGGTTCAAGCATGTGGGCTATATCTCTCTTTATCTCTATTGTGTTTTAACTTAGAAGGGAAAGAAAACAGGAAAGATATTTTATCTCCTTATGTACCATATAAGGATCAGTTGCATTGAAGTAGCACCCATATCTGTCTCCTGTTTCACTTGTCCACAAATTGTTTGGGCCAACTGACCAAACTGAAACAAAAAGCAAGTATGTGATTTAGATAAGATTCTTCTGTGTTACTAAATTATTGAAAGTCTGGGCAGCAGTGCTGGTTTGAGGAGTCTCTATTCTTCTTTGAGCTTATTTTAGGTATGATTTTCTGTAATTTTTAGAGCAGCAAAAAAAAAAAAGAGAACAAAAGGGTCATTTTACCAATGAACCATTTGATGTAGTTGTTTGTTCAATTTGAAACATAACTGTATTTCCTTATTACTAATATGAATATAGAATTACCTTGAAACCTCAAATTAGTTCAGTTAATCTTGAATGGTCAACCAAACATGTACGTCTCTTACCATGCATATATCTTCGTCCTGCCAAATGCGGGGAAAAAAATCACCAGTTACAGTTTTTGCTTCGGATTTCAAAGACCTTCTGGGGCCAGTGAGTCTGTGAATGGAGTAAATTAACATTTCTTATTATCCCTCCCCAAATCCAGAGTGCTACAGGAAGAACAAAAACAACAACAAATCATCCATAAACAAATACATCCGTTCAAATGACTCAAGTCTTATAAATTTTATCAGAGCGCAAACCATATTTTAGGGAGCAAGTCTAGTGTGGTGTGAGAACCTTTTTTTTTTGTCTTTTTTTTTTTTCCAAATGACTGTCTCTGTGTTTTTCATTAAACCTATGTTGTACTGAAGTACTTACATAGCTGTGTGCCCATAGAGAGCTTCATGTGCTCTGATTTGACCAAATAATTAAGCACTTCATAAAATAAACATTATGGTGATTGAGCAATAAATATGATATGGGTGAAGCCAGTTGCATTTAGTAGTGCTTTTCACATTGCCAAATAAGAAATGTCTGACCCCTTTATATATACAACATACTTCCCATAAACTTGCATTTTTCATGCTACAATGTCCAGATTTTCTGCTTCTTTTTTTTTTCTTTTTTTCCTAATTTTGCATTTAAATGTACAAAGAAGCAATTACTTGCTTNAAAAAAAAAAAAAAAAAAGAAAAGAAAAGAAAAAGAACACAGCCTGCATTCTAATGTTTAACACTGGTGCTAATTCTGAGTACTCTATTCTTGGATGATTTGCTTACTTGCTATAGAAAGCAACCAGTAAGAAAGGGGAAGATTGTGAATGAGACAGAGGTGAAAACATAGCCAAAGATGACTTAAGTGGTGATAAAAATACAGTGGCTGGGACAGATGTCTGAATTATTCATTTCTGGTGATGCCATAAACACGGCACGGGGCAAGCTGTAATATACATCTTGGAGGTCACATAGATAATGAAATCAGTTGTTTATTTCAATAAAAATCATAGGAAGGAGTTTTGATTAAATAATAAGGATGTGTTAACCATGATTTCTTTGAATACTTTTAAAGCAAATGTAGGGGGGGGTGGAGGAAACCTCTTTTTCAGTGAGAAACACAGTAACAGGAATTTACGTTGTGATACAGTTATTGAACTCCTTTATTTTGATATGAAAATACTACTGCTTTCAAAACCTGAGACATGTCAAAGTGTTAGGCAGCTCCTGTGACTCTATGGTAATCAGTACCATTTCCCAGCTTTCCCTTTGCATTGCATTTGCTTACTGTCATATGCCACTTATATTATAAACTCTTTGGGGCATGAACTGGCTTTTTATTGTCTGTATAGAAGTCAGGCAAGGCTTGAGTGGCTTTTAATTTGATCCAGTAGACATGACTATACCTTCTCTTTATCGGCACCTGTTGGAAGCGTTCTGTCCCAGAGAATGATCTGGATCCTACAGGACTGGCTCAGAACAAGCATTTAATTAATCTGTGCACATCTCTCATACTCTGTTTATGTAAAGTTGCATGATATGAAAATGTTTTCTAATGGCAGCTGTATTTAAACTGATCAGCTGCCTAATACTTTGACATATCTCAGATTTGAGATATCCTGTCAATATAGAGGGATTATGTCAGTGTGTCACTGATGCATGGGAAATTGCTTTATTGTCATACCACTGAGATCTTTAATTCCTACAAGATAAGAGATAACAGTGTTCATAAAGTATGCTAGCTTTCCAATGGAATTTGAGTGTTTAAGCTCCTCGGGGGTTTTTTGTTGGCTTTTTTTTTTTGGGGTGGGGGGGGAAGTGGTCTGAGAATACAGCCTATGTTTGACTTTACATGCAATATGCCTACAGGAAGAAAGAACTGGAAATTTATTCACTGTTTTTTTCATCAACATGTTTTCAGACCAGGCCTACACAGTTGTGCTAGTTTAGACCTAAGTTAACTTAGCGCAGCATGTTGCATCCGACAATAGCCAAAAGCAGAGGTGTAGAGTAGGAACAGGGTGTCTATAGAAATAATCCCCAGAGTATTCTCCCAGGCTGAATTCTTGTCCATGTCTGTTGGTTAATTTCCGTTGCAGACCATTCTACAAAAAGCAGTGCATTGCCCCCAGCTCTGCCGGGCTACCCAGGTCTAGGGGTCAACCACATAAAATGCACTGAACAAGTTTCTCGAGACACTGGACGGACAGCAAGAGATATGAGATCTGTCTCAAATATGCAGAAAATACCGTTTTCCTCAGATGTTGATGAGATCTAGTAGAAATTTTCTTGCAGTCTGAAATGAGACTGAGTCATTTGGGGAACAGCAAAGCCAGAAAACCTAAAGTTCACCAAGAACTCCTCTTGAGTCCTGACTGCCACAAAGTTATTTTTTACAGCCCGTTCACATGGTTGTTTTTGCCAACTGGCTCTTGAATATCCCTGTAGTACGTTGGCTGCTTCTGTAGGTAATCTATTCCATTGTCTATTGGTTTGCCTTGTAAGAGAACATTTACAAATGTGTGAAGATGTGGATAGAACAAAAAAGGTTCTGGTCATACATATTTAAAAGTGAAGTTGTACGAGGCTTCAACTTAGAAGATAACACTGTATATTTATTTATCTTTTTAAAGCGCTGTTGTAGTTCCTGGAGCTCTCCTTGACATCTTATCTATCACGGTGCTTCCACTGAATATTCTAACACTGTGCTGCTTTTAATCTTCAGATGTAAACAAAAGCTTATTTTTTCATACCACCACCACAACCTGACAAAAGAAGAGGCTGAATGTTGATTTATCTGTGGAAAGAAACTGTCCAAAGATAATTCAAAATACCTCCCGATCTACTAAATATCCATTACGTGTGGTGTTCTTTTTTTCTTTTCTTATTTGGATTCTCACAGACCATATTAGTAGGGAGCATACTCCAGGAGCTGAAAGCTGCAACTTTACTTCATGATTGTAACTTTTTGATTTGCACTAGGCACCATAAAGGGAAGAATGATAAATCAGTGGTATAGTGCACTCTCACCTTGAATGCTATGTTCCATTTTGGTCAACTCGACATGGCAGGAATAGAAAAGTCTCGAGAAAAGCAATGAAAATGACTAAGGTTTCCAGATGAGGAGAGATTAAAAACCCTGGAACTATTTAGGTCTCGGTTCCCCTAGTCCCTACTCCCATCTGTAATTCACCTGGCATCATGAGAGATTAACCAAAGCTGGCTGAGGCTTGGACTACTGACATTGTTTATCTGCAGAAGCATTTCCAGGTCTCTTATCACTGCGTATCTGCATGTCTACTCTTCCCGTGATGAAGTGAAGTCAGTGGCACAAGTATGTATTTAAGGGCAGCAGGACTGTGTCCTTAATCTGAGGAGCATGAGAAGAGAGTAAGAGAAAATGTTTTCTTTTAGATTACAAATTACTTGGATAAGATATTTTTATCATGATGTATGTGCACAATGCCTAGCAGAGTGTGTTCCAATGATTCCAAAATACAAATGTGAAATACGAAGAAAGAGAGAGCTGGCAGTGATGTATAAATAATAAGTGACATGGAAAAAGCCCATTAAGAGTGCTCTTAATTTAGTTCTGTCTTAATTATACTATTAGGGTAAATGTCACCAGATGATGCATTTATATACAATTCCAAATTATTTTTCCTGGAATGCACAGAAAGGATTTATCCAGAAAACATATTTTAAAGTACTATTAACCCTATATGTTGGAAGGTCTATACGTGGCAGGAGAGTTTACTATCTTCCTTTATTCAACTTTTATGGCAAAGTTGGTTCTGGGAACTGGATAACTGGAGGTTAAATACACGAATGGTCAGCGTACTTTTTGACCACCTTTGTTGCAGGTTTGTTGTACCCATATCAGTTAAATAACTTCTGATTTTAAACAACATTCCATGTCACTGATTGGCAAGTCCAAGATCCTAGGTAGTTCTCAACAGAGGGACACAATGAAATGATTAATAGTCAAAATAACTAAAGAACTAGTAATAAATCATTAAAAAAATCAAATTACTTGATATTCAGCTCTGACCCGCTATACCTAGGAAGTCAGTGTCAAAAGCTGTAATTACCCTTTTTGTAAAATGGATGGTTTATGCTTCTGCCAGAAATATGCAGATAAGAGAATAACATCAAAATTCATAACTGCTCAGATTTTTCAGAAATACTCATCATTTTTTAGGGAAAGAAAATGTTACCATCTGGCCTCTGTGGGTAGAGATCAAACACAGAGCTGAAATGCTGCAGTTTGTTACCATTCATCACAGAGCAGAGGTAACCTCACTAAGGGCTTCACTTTTAGCCTTTCATAAAAAAACATGCCAGGTATGTTAGGTCTTTTTTTGAAAAACAAAACAAAGCAAAACAACACAAAACAAAACTACAAAAACCCAGAAACTTCCCTCAATGAAATAGGTATAGGTTGAATTTCTTTTTTTTTCTTTTTTTTTTTTTTAATG
>VUYV01000015.1:4100049-4237834 GCA_008711295.1 Anarhynchus alexandrinus | reverse complement strand
TTTTTTTTATCTTAATGTCTGCACAGAGTTATGAGCACTCATTCAATCAGAAGCTCGGGTGAAAAATATTAATGTCATCAGATGTTGTTATTTGATCCTGATGCTGATCTTTTACATACCCAAATTGAAAATGAGGTGTTTTGAAAGCAGGCAATGGGTGCTGAGTGCTTCAAATGTCTGGCCCTGAGCACTTGAGAAAAAGACCTCTTTGTTACAGGTCTTTCTGGTGTTTCACATCTGTGGTAGGTAATGTCATGGGAGTGTCCTTTGTCATTCTGCATTAATGGTGCCTGTCAGGCACAGAACACTAATACCTTACAGTCAGACTTGTGACCCGGCACATCTATCTTGCAGGTGGCACCTTTGCTTATACCTGAGTTTGCCCGTATACATTCTAACCAGGGTTTTTTAAATCTGTAACGAAAAGCTTTTTACAGGAGCTTGGCATGCGGCTCCTGTTGCTAATCCAATCCTTCAGACTCAAAAATCATCCTTCTTGCATGGTAAGAGAGGGGAAAAAAAAGAAAAAGAACTCACCTGGGAATCTAGGCAGCCACCACTACATCATTTGTCTTCCTTCAGCAATCCAGAAATCCAGATTTTAATATCTGCTAATGGGCTAAGAACATGCAAACCTTCATCTTTGTCATGTCCTGAGCAGTCACTGTTTGATAAAGCACTGGAAAAAGCCCTTAGGTGCTATTGAGGCCAATGGATAAAAATATGTATTTAAATGTATTTCCACCATGTATAGCTGGGATCAAGACTTGCTCATACCTCCTACAGGTCTCTGCTGCAGACTTTCTGGGTAAAGAAAAAGATTCTTTCCCAGAACTTTCTGTAGACAAACACAAAAGAGAAAGGAATGGCATTACTGAATCCTTAGTCTCCAGTGATACAGCCTAATGCATGTTAAGAACTCTCAATAGCACATTATAAACAAATAGGAAAAAAAAAACCTGTATATATGTATTATTAGGTCAGAGTATTTTGACCTAAGGACAAACCTGTTTCAGAATCTCTTGTGGAGTCCCATTCACAGAGAGAAGAGCAAAAGCCTACTCTGATGGCTAACCACTTTTTTTAAGGAAGCTCAAAGACACACTGTAAAAGGTCATTTTACCAGGGATTCCTCATTATCATATTCTCAGAGAGTAGTGGAATAGAAATTTATAAAGTGAACAATACAAACTATACAAATGGGGGAAGAAAGGCAAGCAAGCTCGTGTAAAAACCACACAAAATGGATAAAGAAGCAAATTCCTATTCTCAGGAATCAATAAGCTACAATATTTTGAAGGACAAATCCTTTTGTCTTAATAATTTTACCAAAACTGTGTATCAATTTTTCAACAATGAGAAAATTGAGTGGTCACTTTGCCATCTTAAATTTCATTTCCTCAGTTTCTTCTGCCTAACTGGTTTACTTTTTTTAGAACTTGCTATGTCTTCCTCCCAGTCTAAACTTCCTAGGACTGTAAGTGTCATTGCAGCTTACTCATCTTCTTTATTCTTCTTATATTAATAACTCAACCTCTTCCTTTAAACCAAAGCAATTTGGTGCAATTATTCCACAACCTTTGTGCTATGTCCATTTTATGATACTTAGTAGATGAGTGGATGAATATATTAGCAGATTAGTAGATGATCATAAACATTTAGAGTACAATTTCACCTAAAGATATTAGCTGTTACACGCAGGAATCTCTTCAGTTTTCAAATTTAAATACAACTTCCAATTAAAACAAAGTGTTTATACTGTTCCTAGAACCAGAGTTATCACATAAGAGAATTTTGAGTAAATTGTTCAGAAACTTTGTAAAACTCTTGGTCTAGAAATAGTCAAGGTGGGTTTTTTTGTTTGGTTGGTTTATTTTTTGTAGCTAGAACAAGTTCATTCCTCTCTATGAAGGAAAAGAAATAATAAACAAACAAACAAACATTTTTTTTCTTATTTCTAACCGAATCTTTTACTGAAACGTACTCTTTGTTACTAATGTTAATCCATATGATAGAATCTTAACCAGACTAATGTCAGAGACACTACCATCTTTTTCCTCCCCCATTATAAGATCATAATCTGTTTTAGTCAGTTAAAGATCCAAATCCTCCTATAGTAGATCTTAAGCAATCAGTTTTAAATGTGTCACGTCAGATTGGCCTTTTGCTACATTAACTTTAAACTAGAATGAATTACTCTACTTATACCTGTCCTAGCGTAATCTAATTTTACCAGTCTCCCTATGCGTTATTACCTTTGGACAGCAGCTGGTCTCTTCAGTGACTGTCCATTAGTATCTCTGAACATGAGATAACTCCACCGTCCTGATGAAGGGCAATGAAGAAATATGTGTCACAGAGGCTAATTTGGTGCACCTAAACTATGTGAAATGCAGGTGAAATTTGCCTTGTAACACGATTTAAAGAAAACAACTACCTTTGCTGGCTTGGTAACACCTACCATTGTTAAATACCTGTTTATGACAAACATGAAACTCTAACTCTGTGTGCAGTAAACCCAACTCTCATTCTCATCTCATACAATGTCTTCCAGTAAATCAGAGTCTCAGGAAATCCCTTTTTAAAGACAAGTACTGTAGTTTGTTTCATGATCATATTAATAATTGGAGAAGGAGACAAGTCAGAGATCTAGTCCATCCTTATTGGCCCTCTCCAGTTTCTTGGCCATGGTCAGTAAAAATTAACAGAAAAATGGGCATTTTCATCCTTTCTTTTGTGAAATCATGTTCAGTTATGTAATATCCAATTACTATGAATGATTTTTTTTTCCTTTTTTTCTTTTTTTTTTTCCTTAGGTTTAGATTTAAAATGTTCTAACTTGGTGCTGTTATAAAATCAGAAAATCTGAGAAAAGTTTGGAGATGAACCCTGCAGTTAGAATCATAGAATTTTCTACTTTTCAAGGGACCTTTAAGATCATCAAGTTGAGCCACCAACCTAACACTGCCAAGTCCACCACTAAAGCATGTCCCTCAGCACCACATCTACGTGTCTTTTAAATACCTCCAGGGATGGCAACTCCACCACTTCCCTGGGCAGCCTGTTCCAATGCCTGACAACCCTTCCTGTGAAGAAATTTTTCCTAATATCCAATCTAAACATCCCCTGGTGCAACTTGAGGCCATTTCCTCTTGTCCTATCACTTGTTACTTGGGAGAAGAGATCTACCTCCACCTCTCTACAACCTCTTTCAGGTAGTTGTAGAGAGCGATAAGGTCTCCCCTCAGCCTCCTTTTCTCCAGGCTAAAAAAAACAGTTCCCACAGTCGCTCCTCATAAGACTTGGTCTCCAGACCCCTCAACAGCTTCATTACCATCCTCTGGACACACTCCAACAGCACAATGTCTTTCTTGTAGTCAGGGGCCCAAAAATGAACACAGTACTCGAGGTGGGGTCTCACCAGTGCCCAGTACAGTGGGACAACCACTTCCCTAGTCCTGCTCACCACACTATTCCTGATACAGGCCAGGATGTTATTGGCCTTCTTGGCCACCTGGGCACACTGCTGGCTCATATTCAGCTGGCTGTTAACCCACACCCCTAAGTCATTTTCTGCCAGGCAGCTTTCCAGCCACTCTTCCCCAAGCCTGTAGTGCTGCATGGGGTTGTTGTGACCCAAGTGCAGGACCCAGCACTTGGCCTTGTTGAACCTCACACCATTGGCCTTGGCTCATTGATACAGCCTGTCCAGATGCCTCTGCAGAACCATCCTACCCTCAAGCAGGTCAACACTCCCACCTAACTTACTGTTGTCTGCAAACTTACTGAGGGTGAACTCGATCCCCTTGTCCAGGTCATTGATAAAGATATGGAAGATAACCAGCCCCAGTATCTAGCCCTGTGGAACAGCGCTTGTGAGCAGCTAAATCCAGCTAGATTTAACTCCATTCACCACCACTTTCTGGGCACAGTCATCCAGCCAGTTTTTTCACCCACCTATCCAAGCCATGAGCAGCCAGTTTCTCCAGGAGAATGCTGTGGGAAACAGTGTCAAAGTTCATCTGGAACAACCTCCTCCTTGAAGCAGGGGCAACTTGCAAGTCAGCTCAGTCTGCAGAGTTTAATCAAGTTTTGAAACTTCCATGTTATCCCCTATCCAATCTGTGCATATTTATACATTGCCTCATCTTTGGTGTTGGTTCTGCATTGTATGAAGGATTTAGGAGCCCCGCTTTTGGGCATCAGCAATTTATATTAATCTAAGGTGAAAAATGAAGACTATCCAATTTGCCCTATTTTTTTAATTCATTAAAGATAAAATTAAACAATAGTTGGTGTCTTAAATAGAACTCCATTTAGAAACCATTTGTTTTCATAGAATCATAGAACAGTTCAGCTTTGAAGGGACCTTTAAAGGTCATCTGGTCCACCTGCCCTGCATTGAGCAGGGATGTCTCCAGCTAGATCAGCTTGCTCAGAGCCCCATCCAAACTGACCTTGAATGTTTCCAGGGATGGGACATCTACCACCTCTCTGGGCAACCTGGGCCAGTGTCTCATGACCCTCATTGAAAAAAATTTCTTCCTTTTAAAAAAATTCTTCCTCTAAATCTACCCTCTTTTAGTTTGAAGCCAGTGCCCCTTGCCCTTTCACAACAGGCCCAGCTAAAAAGTTTGTCCTCATCTTTCTTACTAGCCCCCTTTAAGTACTGAAAGGCTGCAATAAGGTATCCCTGGAGCTTTCTCTTCTCCAGGCTGAACAACCCAAACACTCTCAGCCTGTCCTCATAGGAGAGGTGATCCATCGCTCTGACCATTTTTGTGGTCCTCCTCTGGACCCACTCCAACAGGACCATGTCCTTCTTGTGCTGAGGGCTCCAGAGCTGGGCACTGTACTCCAGGTGGGAGTACACGAAAGCACAGTAGAGGGGCAGAATCACCTCCCTCGACCTGCTAGCCATGCTTCTTTTGATTCAGCCCAGGATATGGTTGGCCTTCTGGCTTGCAAGTGCACGTTGCCTGCTCATCTTCAGCTTTTCATCCACCAGTATCGCCAAGCCTTTCTCAGCAGAGCTGCTCTCAATCCCTTCATTCCCCAGCATGTATTGATACTGGGGGCTGCCCTGAACCATGTAAAGGACCCTGCACTTGGACTTGTTGAACATCCTGAGGTTCACACAGGCCCACTTCTAGAGCTTGTCCACATCCCTCTTATGGCATCCCTTCCCTCCAGCGTGTCAACTGCACCACTCAGCTTGGTGTTACCTGCAAACTTGCTGAGGGTGCACTTGATCCCACTGTCTATGTCATTGATGAAGATATTAAACAGTATTGTCCCCAAGATGGACCCCTGAGGAATGCCACTTGTCACTGACAAGTGACAACCCCTTATTTTGCGGAGGACTTGAGAACTGAATCACATCTTCAAGTCTACCTCTTAATTTTTCGGTATTGTTTCCATGATTTCTTGTGACAGAATAACATGCACAGAGTAATAAGTTTACCACAGCCATAAAGTTTATCGACTTAGACTTTTATCTCAAAACATGGATATTTATGTGAGTAGATCGATGGATCACAGATGTTCACAGATGACCTAGCCAGTGGCATTATTCAATATAAAACAAAAGTACTTTTCATCAGCCCACAGCTTCTGCAAATTTGCATCTCTTCAATCCTTTCATTTTTTTTCAAAGTGCCTAAAATATTTATGTGCCCAACATAAACAACACTAAGTGATTAAATAATATAGCAGAAATAAGTTTAAAATCTTTGAGGTCTAGGAAAGATGCTCTGGAATAGATTGCATAGGAAGGCCGTGGAACCTTCGCCCTTACCAGGACTGAGGCTATTAGGCAAATGTAGACTGATAGTAAATTAGATACCATGAACACTCAATCTGGTTGCAGAACTGACCCATGGACAAGATGTCCTCTTGAGAATCTCACCAGTTCCAATTTCCGTGAGAAAATGAAAAGTTAATATTTTCCATGTTTTATCAATGGCAAATATTGTTGCATGGATTTTCAGTAAATATGAACATTGGAGTTGTGATGCTAACAATACCATTAGAATCACTGATTTATTCTTTTATCAGTTCTGAACTTAGTCTTGGAGATAATAAATGGTGAAAGATACTCATACAAGCTATTTTTGTCCCCTAAAGGCTTTAGTGACTTATTATAATCAGAGATAGAAAGTTATTTGCAGGGGTGATTCATGCAGACTATCTTAAATTCTTGCTGGAAATTGCCCTCAAAGTTTCTAAAAGATTCTTTGTTGCCCGTAACAAGAACATCTGATGTAGGTGTGTGATGTTTGGGAGGTTCTTTAGTGACTATGAAAGGTCAAATATGAACACCTCAGACTTCACCAAACTGTATCATTATTGAAGACTGGGCTGAAATCTTTTTCACAACTCTATTTTTAGTCTTAGATAAAACATAGAAGTCCAGACATAGAGAATATGTAAGAAGTCTATTAAAAAAAAAAAAAAAGTGTGTCTCAGAGAGGCATATCAGGCATATCTTGTTTAAAATAAGTTTTATTTTATCCACATCCATCAGCACTGAGAAAATCATGTCATCATTTAACTAGTCTTCTGATAGTTGTGTTTGAAAATCCACGGCATTCATGCAATAACAATAATAATAAATGCTTTACCTTATGCATACATTTTTTTTTTCTTCTAGTGCAATCCTGAGTTCACCAAATGGACCCTTTCTTTGAAATAATTATTCACCAGTGTCATCAGAGAGAAAAAGAAAACAGCAAAACCTCACCTTTTAACTATGTTTTCTTGTTTTACTGTCAATATCCATATTTATAGAGGATAAAGGACTCCTCTAACAAGACAGGAAAAATGGATGGCAAGGCAGGAACAGTATCTTCCCTGTGTTAGTGACACTTCAGTTGCATAAGCATCCAAGGACTCACTATACCTCAGAGTGTTAGTGAAGAATTTTATTTTCAGGCTTTGGAGAATTTAAATTCATAGGAATTTAAAAGAGTACTCTCACTGAAGAAGGAGTCCTTTCCAATTGTCCTTTTCAGAGAAACAGACATTTTAGTATGGCAATTAGCTAGTTTACTTAACTGAGAAGCAAATATTCCTGTGATCGCTCAGGCTAACACTGAAAGCAAGCAAGAACAAATCCGTACTCTAATGACTGCAGATGGCAATACCATTCTACATCTCATCTCTTACCATTGTAAATTCTCTTACTAACACCCTTGTATGTCCATTTATAGACTGGGGATTTTTTTTTTTTTCATGTTACTCCACATTTCCCACTGGTGTTAGTAATTAAAAGTCTCCAGAGAAGACTAAAGTTAATCTGAGCTCTTTCATAACTATAAGTTTCTACATTCATGGTTTGTTATGCAAGTCCCAATGCTTTATGCACTGCCATAGCAGTGCTGCTACTCTTCCTTTTGGGGAAGCAAGGGCAGAAGGGTATTTCATTTATTCCCTGGAAGCTGACTATATGTCAAGTCAGGCTTGAAAGCAGCAACCTGGAGCACAGAAGCTACAGATGCTTCCGTGGGACAGGTTTCTTGGCTTTCCAGCATGGGGCCAATTACAGCAGCAATTACACCACAGTTTTAGCCAAAATCCTCCTTTTGGCATCGAAACAAATCACCTGCTGGTGTCCAGTACGGGCAGCTAGATTTCAGCTGCAAAAAAAAAAAAAAAATCCAGTGCAATTTGGGTGAGGATAGGATGCAAGCTCAAAACAGCATGAAAAATATTGTACCTGAACTCTGTGACAGGTCAACGCACTATCTGCTCTGATCAGCTCAACAGGTCTCCTCATCATTTTTAGTGCATGCCCTGGTGTGGCTGAAATGCTTTATTCCCACTTTCCAGGAGCAAACCTAATTCTCCAAAGGGGGAGAGGAGGTTGTTAGAGGGAATGTGTCATGAGTAAAATACAACCAGCCAGATGGCACATGCTCTGGGTCAAGAGAAGGACAAATCTGCAGCTCTCCCAAGGCGATAGTTGGAAGAGACTGAGCTTCATGAGGTGTAATCCTTCTACCAGCTCTCCGGCCTATAGGGCAAACATATATTTTGTGACATCACAAAGGGCTCAGGCCTCTACACTTTGGGGTAGATTTGAAGATAGCAGACAACAGAAAAATTGAGGCTGAAATTGTCACCACAGCTCCTAAGAAAGGAAAGGCTCTTCATACGACCGTACTCCACTTTGTAACTTTTTAAGGACTAAAAGCAATTAGAAGGATCAATTAACTCAATGAAAGCCTAATGAAACATCTACAGATGGGCAAGAAAATCACTGTGGTTTTAATATTTGCCTCATCTCTTTTCACATGAGGATTGTCCGGGAATACCAATCCTTACACAAGGTTGGTCAAGAACAAAATCAGATTAGATCTGCACAGAAATGCTAGACCTCACATTTTGAAGGAATCTTAGCAGCTCAAAATGCTAATGCAGGTCAGCTTCTGCTCATCTGAGTCTGCCAGGGACTTCTGGCTGTGTCCTTGCCCCCTTTCATGTGCTGACACAGGTGCATCAAGATGGCTCTGGGAGAAGAAAAAATAAGGTTTTTTTGTTTCTTTTTTTTCAATCTTATTAGTTTAACATAGAAAAACATCCTCGTAGCCAAGCTGACTGTGCCCTCTTAAGTAGCTTGCTGCTACCAGAATGGATGCCTCCCTCTCTCTGCCTTCCTCCCACTGATCCAGGTATGCAGCCCTGTACTGTTCCCTGTTCCAGCACTGGTTTGTGGGGTAGAACTCAGCTGACCAACTCAGCAGAAAATGAGGGATCAAAATAATTATTAAAAAAATTCAGATAAGTTTCTACTTGCTTAGATAACAGAACTGGCTCAGGAGGTTTGGGAGACATAAGGCACACGCCAGACAATTCAAGAGAAGGGACAGGATCATGCCAGTAGGAGTTAGAAAACAGAGATACATGTTGTCCCTTCGGTACTGTAATTGGTGTAATAAGTAATTTAGCAAAAGAATTTTGCTTCAGCTAAAATGGATGTGTGCTTGCTATGGCTTCAGCTAAGATAGGTATGTGCTTGTTACGCATTTTGGAAAAGGGGATAGTGTTAGATAGGATATCAGACGAAAGCAACAGTTGGAGGTACCAAACCGTTGCAAAACAAAGGGTAGTATAGTTAGCCAAGATAACCACAGAAGTGTAAAGGAATGAAGAAGCCAGAAGAAGGACATGGTGATAAGGACTTCGACCCTCCCTCTGACGACTATCAGGAAGACCCCTGAAGAAGCATAGTGCCTGCGCTGATAGAAGAGAGGGGGCATGTTTGGGGTGGATTACATTCCAAGAACTCATTGATTATGCAAACTATGTTCCAAGAAGAAACATGAATAGGTATAAGGAATACGAAATAAAAACAGGCGTTTATAAAGCGAAAATGAGCCACAGGAGGAGAAATCCCCTGTGTAACTCCCAGCGCTGTAATAAATATTCTTTGCTCCACCGAATTTGCCCCGGACTAAAATTAATACGTTGAGCGTGTTTCTCACATTGGTCTCTGTATATTTTCACTGTCATCATTCTTGGGGTACACCTTCTCTACACTTTCGTTTATCAACATAGAAAGACTGGGGGGAGAGGGGGACACGGGAAGTGGAGAGAAAATAATGAACTCATCAGTTTGAGGACAGACTTTGAGTAACTGCTAGAGTGAAACCAGAATTGTCCCCCAGACCATGGAACTATACAGTGGAGAAGGCTAGGTTTTGAGTGAAGGCTACCCCAGACCTACTGGAGAGCAATGTCTTAATTACAAGTCAAGGCATAGCCTATGTCCACCCTTGGAGCACAGAGGGACCTGCATGCTCAAGTACTTCTATTATGGCTTAGAGGGCTACCACGCAAAGTTCCTTCAAAGAGGAATTAAAAATTGATGCCTAATGTAGTATTTTCACCCTTTTTTTTTTTTTTTTCTGGGAAGACACCCTCTGTCCATCAGATATCCAAGCCCCTTAAGTGATGTGCAATTACCACATAAGCAGAAACACACCATGTCGTGTCCTGTCTTTGCTTATAAAATCTTTGAGAGCTTAATGTCACCTGGGTGGAGCTGCCTAAGGACTGAGCAGCTCTGTGACCTCTCCTTGTCACGATCCAGCTACACCTACATAATGCTTCTCAAACAAGCACCTTCTTTACAGCAGGCAGAAATGGATCATCAAGCAAGATTAAAAGCCTGGTCAGAGAAAAGTGACTTTCTTTCATCTCAGCCAAGGTTTCAGCTGCCTTAAACCCTTAATTGCTGGGCTTCACACTCCACTTCCTAGGCTGAGACATGATGTGGACTTTTTATTTATTTATCTCCCCCTACCAGTCTTCCACAGAAAATACAGCAGTTCTTTTTTTATGAAGTAGGAACATTTGGCAGCACTGCGGGTGCATTTTGTCCAGTATCTCTGTTACAGCAGGCAGAAGCTAAATGGGTGATTAGGGATGCACAAATCTCAAGAGATTCAGAAGTTTATTTCTGACAGGCACCCAGGAGTGCTTTTGTTTATATACTATCCAAATACACTAGTCAAACCTCTCATATATTCATCTCTTCTACTGCAGTGTCCTATTTGAAGACAATAGACCAAAGTCGTTTATAAGAAAGTTTCTCTGACTTTGTTCTGCTTGCCTCAAAGTCCTGAGGCTCAGAGAGAGTGTTAAGTCAGAATGGGTTTGTTTAGGTAGAGACACGTTTCTTAGGACTCAGCATTTAAATTGAGACATCCCAGGCTCATTGTACTGTGACATGAGACAAGTTAGACTACATTTGGTTTTATGTTTAGATCCAGTGATTTGAATGGTATCACACAGAAATATATAAGCAAGGCAAGTAAGAAATAGAAAAGCTACAGATACAGAAGCTGCTCTTTGAAAGATTATTTCTGTGCCCAAAAGCTTATGTGTTTTTCTAGCTAGAGCAGTCAGTCTAAAACCGATGTCTCTTCCCTTCTTCCCATCTTGCCTCTCTTATACCCAGGGATCAGCATTGTTTTTACATGAATAGACAAGATACCTTGCCTGTCAGAAGGGTGACTGGGCTATCTAAGCTAAAAGGGAAAATGTACCGTCTTTCGTCCTTTTTAACAAACCAGAAAAAAAGTTGATTGTTATTAGCCAGTACTCTAGGGATACGAGAACACTCTAGTGGTACAGAAACACAAGCATAGCCACACAATCCATGTGCAACCATATTTGCACAACAAAGGGTCTAAATAAGCAATCCTTGCTAAGTGCCATGCAAATATGGCTAATTTTCTTCTGAAGCTGAGCTGGTACATTCATATGGTGGGGCAGCATGACTTAGCTGATTTTGACAATTTGAGGTTGTCTATCTCAGGACCCTGTAAGACGGAGATATTCTGTGTTGCTTTCTCTCCTTTTGTTCCTAGAAATCAACCCTGTAAATAGGGTGTATTGTGCTCTGTTTGGGGGCTTCATTTAAACTTTCCTGGCTTTGCACAACAGCAGCTTGTAAAACTGCTACTTCTTCTTTCGATTAAAGCAGAACTAATATAAAACAGCATTTCCTTCTGGTTTTAAGTCTCAGGTTAAATTAAAAAATAAAGATCCAGCAGACAAAAACAAGATAAGATTTTAAAATTTACATAAGCAATATTTTCAGAGATTAAAAAAAAAAAGTTCATTATGAACCTTGGGCAAAGGTTTGAGTGGTTTCTTATTTGATCAGAACCTATTTGTTTATCCCTAACTTTAACCATATGGGAACAGTTTTATGGAGCAGGCTCATAAAATGAAAATGACAGAGCGCACAGCTCAATCTGAGTCTGCTTTGGCTGTAAATATCTTGTTATCACCAGCTATGATGCTCTAAACCTTAACTCCAGGATTAGCATAGTCAGTGCTGTGCTCTTGTAGACTATAAAGATAGTACAGTCTGAAGATCCAGAAATGGAGAAAGCCAAACCACACGTTGATACAGAAAATATCAGCATTGTAAAAACAAAGGGTAATATAAAGGGTCAGCACCTTTAAGGAAGGAGAGAAAAAGGTGGAAAGACAGACAGAGAAGGGAAAGGAAGGGAAGGGAAGGGAAGGGAAGGGAAGGGAAGGGAGAGGGAAAGAGAGGAAGGAAGCAAGGAAGAGAGAGAAAGAAAGAAAGAACAAAAGAAAGAGAGAAAGAAAAAAGAAAGTGAGGAAGGAAGGAAGGGAAGAAGGAAGGAAAGGAAGGAAGGAAGGGAAGAAGGAAGGAAAGGAAGAAGGAAGGAAAGAAAGAAGGAAGGAAAGAAGGCAGGAAGGAAGGAGGAAAGAAAAATTTTCCTATGAAATATGCAGAGTTTACAATAAAGTCAAACACAGTGTAAATGAGAAGACTCAATCCCAAACAGACAGAGTGACTTGCTCAGGAAGCAGAACCATACTACAGTAAAGAAAATCTGGTTTCTGAAATAAATTTGTAATTTGATTTTTCTGCTTTCTCTTACTGACCATTTCCACAGCACTCCATTGCAGATCTGTTGTGGCATGGCAGTTGCTCTAACTTGCTCCAACACCTTTTATTGTGTTAGCTTTAAGAAACAAAGAATTAAAAAAAAAAAAAAGTTAAAACCTCTCTTCATTTTGCTACCTGGGGGGATGCAAACACTCCTCTCCCAGTTCCAGAGGATGCCTATTGGCTCAGCCTAGTGGTGCCATATCAGACTCAAGCTGTCATCTGACAAAAACTCCCCAAGGTTTATGAGCCTCAAAACAATTATGCATCTGATCCGGAGAGCTTCCAGTGGCTCTACACCACTGGGGTGCTAAGAAGAGTTAAAATTTGGCCCTAACTGATGTTATACCTGCTTCCATCAGAGCCTAGTTACACATCAGATTGATTGTAAAGCTTTATTGTTTTATAAGTCTCTGCTTGGTCTGTTACCAAGTCACATTAACAATCTGTTAATGGTTTTCATTATTCCCAAAGCATCCACAATAGGTGTCTACGACCTGGAAACAGTCCTTAGAGGAGAAAAGAATAATGGCGGTAATTGTGTTGATCTGTTCCTCAAGTGACATTTCTGATGTACTGGTACTGAGGTTTCTGAACGTGGTTTCTGCTCCCTGAACAGTGACTGGCCCATAAACAAAGGGATGTTAAGGAAATGTAAAAGCACACAGTGACAATACAGGGCACAGAGATTCAATTCGCTCCTGTCAGTGCTTAACTTCAAAGAAGGAAGGGAAAAAGTTAAGGAAAGTGCAAGCCTATCTGGAACTGCTTCCTAAAAGTAAACCCTCATCCATCTTTAATGGAAATAGTGGAAGTAAACAGGGTGGCTTTAGTCATTTAAATGTAAATTTGGCAAGTCACTGCAGAAGCTATGAGGAAAAATCCTGTCTTAACAACTTGATGAGACTTTGTAAGTCCAATCTATAGTTTCTTGGTAAGGAAGGTGGTGCTAAATAACGATTAGGACATTAGCCAGCAACTGTGAAACACAACTCTTGTTCCCAGCTTCACCACTGACCTGCAATCTGACATTGATCAAATAACCTCATTCATCTGTTTTCCACTCATCTTTTATTTAATTGAAAAATAAGTTTTCGGTACTGTTGATTGTTGACTTCTGAGGTATTCAGACAGCAGGAATAAGCATTTGGGGACAGTATCAACTGATGTTTTTCAGCACATCTGTGCTTGAAAATAAAATAAAACTATACTTCTGTGATTAGAGAGCTTTAGAGAATCTGTTATCTGATCAGTTCTTATGGAAAAGCATGACTTTTACCTAGCCTCCAGGATGTTATGTAAGCAGATATAATTAGTATAAGCTGGACTTTGTCACTGGTGGAGAGGATTATATTAAAATATATTTTTTAAAAAAATACATATTTCACATTACTGAATCAAATCCTTCTTTATGTATCAAAAAACCCCAGTGCTAAACTATTTGTTTAATAATGGGACTAATGTAACTTGCTATGAATAAACAACAAATGACATAGAAAATCTACCTTTATGGTAAGGTGAACAAGCAATTTAGATAATTCAGAAAAACTTCAGTTTAGAAGTGTGGGATTCTTTCCCAGCCAAAAATTTCTCACCTATGTCTGTGTACAATCCATTTACTGTGCTGGGTGCCCCTTCTCCCCTCTCCTTGAAAGCCACCAGTGGCACCTACTGAAAACACAAGGAGGAGCACCATAGACATTAAAGGGTCAGGTCAGATTTTTGCTCAGGTTGAAAAATGTTTCTGTCTAACATGGTTTTAACATACTTTGACTCATGCAGGGTATTTTTGAGACAGGTGATAGAAACTAGGACAGTTCTACTTTCTGTGATCCTGCAACCATCTTTCAGAGACTGGTCAAGTCAGGTGCAAATTACTGCAAAGGTCCAAAGGCAAAAAAGTACTAGAAATTGTTTATTTGTTTTGAAAATATGGCACATACAAACCTAAATTTCAATAAATGAAATTTTAGATACTAAATGCCTATCTGTAATTCTGACAATTTAAGTCCTCAGGTAAACCTGTCTGTTATTGTTTCCATACTGACAGAAATAAGTTGTTCAGACCTCTTGTCTAGGTACCATCAGCATCCAAAAATTATATGGCCATCACTTGTGAAAATCTCTGTTCTGTAGTTTTCCTGAATCTCATGCTAAAGGACCATTTTTTTTCTTTGTAAGTCATCAGACACCCCACTGCCTAATTGGAGATCATGGATCCCACGATAAGAGTAAAGAACTGAAAAATAATTGGCTATTGCAATGCTCAGCTTTGAAGTCTCTAAATCCAATTTTGCATTCACACTTAAGAACTGCACTGGACTGGTTTACCCACAGCAGGAATTTTTCTTTTTAAAGACTTATTTATTCATTTTTTAAATTATTTTAAGCAGGTTTGAAGAGGCTTAGCTTTTGTTAGTAAATACTGACATGTCAGTCATTTGAACTAGTCTGAACAGACCAGACCTAAAGCTGATGATGTATCCCTAGATGTGGAGTCTATGTGGCTGTACATTTATGGCCCTGATTACTCATCCTCTTTTGCATCTAATAACTTACATTAAAGTATGAGAGCATGAAATACCATTAAGTAAGAATGACATGAGTGTAAAAGGCAATACAAAGCAGTGATGAACAGAGAATCAAGCTTATATTTGTTACAATTATTCTCAGTTTTATACATGATAATTATTTGTTCAATAGATTTGTAACTGTTAATACATATAATTTTTTTTAAAGAGAGTTTCCCAAAAGATTAACATGTTTAATTCCTGAACTGTAGTGAAAGTATCAATTTACAGTGAGTTTCAGTATTGTTCTGGGTATCCCAGGGTACATTTCCCTAAATCCTTGATTTTTAGGGGGCTATGTGGCAATAAGTAGGAAATAAAACAGCTGCTGAACAAGCAAGTGGGTTTCTTCTTTTAATGATGAGGTGATACCTCTGAATCTTCCTCTTTTTCTTTTCATAAAGCATTTAAATGATGCTGTATATATTTATTCCACTGCTGTTAAGGAAAAAAAAAAGGCAGAAAATGAAGAAATCTTGCTACATAAAAGAAGGAAACAAAATATAATCTTTTATTTTGAATTTGTTTGGCAGTAGCTTATAAAATCTCTGGGTTATGTGAAGCTTTTAATCCATCACCCAGAGCCGAAGCTTCTCATTGAAAACACATTTTATTGAATTGCATTTAAATTATTTAGCCATTTTTATAGGCATAAGGTGATCAAATACATAATGTATTTTGATGCTCCCCAAAATGTCCCTGATGTGTGCTGGCTTTTGCTAATTAAATTCAGACCACTCCTAGAGGGGGAGAAAAAAAAAAGAAAAAAAAGTCTAATGCATTTTTTTTAATGCTTCATTTTTTGTTTCCTTCTTCTTTTCCTTCTTTCTTTCTTTCTTTCTTTCTTTCTTTCTTTCTTTCTTTCTTTCTTCTTTCTATCTTTCTATTGTTCCATCATTCTTTCTTTCTTTCTTCACAGGAAAAATAAAGGTCAGCTGTTAATTAGTAGTTTTCTGAAAGTATCCATTAATATTACATAAATTACTGCCTCAAAATCCAATTAGAATCCTGGGCCATATTGAAACTAAATAGATCATTTAATTTTCAGGGCACAATATGAAATGAGGTCTAGGGAAGAAATCAATACTGGTTCAGTAAGGAAATATCAAGAGAGGTGTGGGGGGGTGGTGTGTATACTCACATAACATAGTAATCTCAGCGTTATGAGAACCTGGATATATCAGATAGATGTGTATTTAAACGTGCAGCAAAGCTGACTTTAGAACAGAAGGAAAATGTCTCTCTCTTCATCTTCCTGTGTTTCCCACTCTGTGAGGTTTTGCACTCCTTTTGCTCTCTTCCCCCCCTGCCTGTTGCCTTGTTTTTATACTCTTTCAGCTGTGTTAATGTCTTATTCCAATTTGAGAAAAGTGAATATTAGAAACTTTTGATTAAGGGATGACATGACCATAAAATCAGAGTTTTGAAGTGGAAAACTATGGTCAGGTGGAAAAAATTTGTCAACATTTTTTTTTATATTTTTGTTGATTTTTTATTCTAAGTGGAGGTTGTATAATTTGACTGTGAACAACTAAATGAAACAGTGAATAGACCTTGTTTCTGTTTAGNAAGGGATGACATGACCATAAAATCAGAGTTTTGAAGTGGAAAACTATGGTCAGGTGGAAAAAATTTGTCAACATTTTTTTTTTATATTTTTGTTGATTTTTTATTCTAAGTGGAGGTTGTATAATTTGACTGTGAACAACTAAATGAAACAGTGAATAGACCTTGTTTCTGTTTAGCTAAGGACTGTGATTCATTGGTCCTTGAAGAGTGCCAAATTTTAAGTTTCTTGAGTATTTGTGAGGAGATGGAATTGAGTTGGGTAGTTTAATGGCTCTTAAGCTTTGTAGGATATTTGAAGAGCCAGTGCGAGGACTTTCTTTTAGCAAGAAGTACCTTTCTCTGTACCATAATGAACAATAATTGATCAATATGACATGGACATGTGTTTTTGTTATCATTAGTTTCTCCTGTGGGAATATAATAGGAGTGCAAGTACTTCTGCAAAGACCATTAGGTAAATGGACTAGAAGTATCAACTGTTAGATTGAATGGGTAACTCCAGAGCTTGGAGGAGTAGAGTTTCTAAGCAACTAAATTTGGTAGGTGGTATCATACCCACTTACACAGCAAAAAGGACCTTGAAAACAAATGGTTCAGAACCAAGTTGCATTAGCAGGTCAAGCAGCTAGTGACGGATGAGTAGGGAGATGTAAAAGGGGCTAGTAAACAACAAGAAAGAAGAGTGTTGAAGAATTCTGCAAATAGAAATTTTTGCTATTCCTAGAGACTAAGGGTGGAGTACCATGGAATTATAGAATGGTTTCGGCTGGAAGGGACCTTAAAGAACACCCAGTTCCAAGCCCCCTGCCCTGGACAGGGACACCTTCCAACAGACTGGGTTACTCAAAGCTCCATCCAACCTAGCCTGGAACGCTTCCAGTGATGGGGCATCCAGATCTTCTTTGGGCAACAGAGAACTCTGGCACCCCGACAGTAAAGAATTTCTTCCTAATATCTAATCTTTATCTACCCTCTTTCAGTTTAAAGCTGTTACCCCTTGTCCTATTGTTACACCCTCTGATAAAGAGTCACTCCCCATCTTTCCCATAGACTCCCTTTAAGTACCAGTAGGCTGCTAGAAGGTCTCCCTCGAGTCTTCTCATCTCCAGGCTAAACAACCCCAACTATCTCAGCCTGTCTTCATAGGAGAGGTGCTCCATCCCTCTGATCATCTTTGTGGCCTTCCTCTGGACTCAATCCAACAGGTCTGTGTCCTTCTTATGCTGGGGGCCCCATGGCTGGATGCAGTACTCCAAGTGGGGTCTCACAAGAGCAGAGTAGAGGGGGAGAATCACCTCCCTTGACCTGCTAGCCATGCTACTTTTGATGCATCCCAGGTTGTCCTTCTGGACTGCAAGCTCACATTGCCAGCTCATGTTGAGCTTCTCGTCAATAACCCCCCCAAGTCCTTCTCCTCAGGGCTGGTCTCAGTCCATTCTCCACCCAGCCTGTATTTGTGCTGGGGATTGCCCCAACCTGCGTGCAGGACCTTGCACTTGGCCTTGTTGAACCTCCTGAGGTTCACACAGGCCCACTTCTCGAGCTTGCCCAGGTCCCTTTGGATGGCATCCCTTCCCTCCAGTGTGTCAACCGTGCCACACAGCTTGGTGTCATTGGCAAACTTGCTGAGGGTGCACTCCATCCCAACATCCACGTGACCAACAAAGATGTTAAAGAGCACGGGCCTCAGCACCGACACCTGAGGAACACCACTTGTCACTGGTCTCCACTTGGACACTGAGCTGTTAACTGCAGCACTTGAATGAGATCATCCAGCCAATTCCTTATCCACTGACTGGTCCATCCATGAAGGAGATCTCTGCAGACTCATGTGGTCAAATGGAAAATTATTTTAGAATGCACCTTTGGAAGTCTTCTGGGCCCCAACACTAAACGAACCTAATCTAAAACCATTAATCATAATAATTATGGAATATAAACACTGGGTGAAGAGTAGATTACTTGTAAGGCTAAAATATTAAAATCCATGGGTGTGAACCATTTAGAAAGGATTGATTTGGCAAAAGAAGATAAACACTAGCAATCTCTGTCAAAAATGGTACTATATGTTCCTGAGTAAGTTATGATTTGGAAGAAAAATGATCAGGTGAAGAAAAAAAATGTAAGGAGATTTTAGAAATAAGTTTCTGGGTTTGTAAGTTGTGTCTGATACAGTGGTTGGGATGCTTCTCTTGCAAAAGGATTAGTGACTTACCCTGGGAAGTAGTTGTGGGTGGGAAAGAGAATCTGTGAAGCTCTGTTAAGCCCTGTCATCTTAAAAGTCGTCAAGCTGTCAAAGAGGTCAGATAGATTACTCAGGAACCAATGTACTGATGTAAAAATGGAGTGTAAATAACAAAGAACCCAGAAATTCTTATCCATTTAGCACAAAATCAAAACAGAGGGAACACAGGTACTGTTATTAATCTCATTGTTGTCTTCTGCTACCTCAGTCTTTACAGGGATGGGAAGAGAGGCAACATTTCAATGGACACAGGATGGAATACTGGAAATTCTGGTTAGAAATCATTAAAAAAGTTTCACAATGAAGGTGATCAAACATAGGAGCAAGTTGCTCAGAACAGCTGTGGGTTTTCCATCTTTGGAGTTATTCAGAACTCAGTTGGACCACGCCCTCAGCAAACTGATCTTGATGGACTTGGTTGGATGGGAGGTTGGACCAGAAAATTCCAGAGGTCCTTTCCAACCTAATTATTCTAAGATTTTTTTTTTCTCTAAACAGGACAGCAAAAAACATAGCAATGGTAGGATCTTGGATAGGAAACACAAGAAACTGGAAATATCCATTCGTGAAAATATTTTTGTCTTAGCTTTGCTTCATGAAAACTGATTGTAAGATTGCAAAATTGGAATTTTAAAACAATGTTTATAATGTATTTATGAAGGACATAGTTGACAGGAAGAGAGAAGAAGTGTACTTTTTTCTGAATCATCAACATTTCAGAAATAAATTGTTTTGAATCACTGTGTATGACGTTTGAGGCATATAGGTCGAAAGGGACCTCAAGTACATGTAGTTCAGCCTCATGTTATATCAGATAAAGCAAAAGAAGTGATAACTGATGTATCTTACTGACCAAAAACATTTGTACAAATGTATCAGTTACTTAGTAGATGGGAATGGTAGAATTGTGAATAATAATACAGCAAACACAAACTGTTTCAGTACATATTTCCCTTCTGTGTTTGGGAAAAGCTGAAAAATGTAGTCACATCATATCATGGTATGCTTTCAGCTCCAAGAAATTGCTAAGAAGCATGTTAAACCACTGCTACTAAATTTGATATATTTTCATTAATGTATCTGATAGTTTACACCAAAGAATTTTAAAAGAACTGTCTACAACCATCTCTGAGTTCTCTATGTCAGTTTTCATTGGAGGTAATTTGGAGAACTGGATACAAAAGTGCTGATATTTTCAAAAAGGTAAACAGGAAACCTGAATAACTCTATATATTTAGGAAAGATTCACTCTTACTCATTTTATGTGAAGTATATCCCAACTAACTAATGTGACATATTCAAGAGGAGCATATGTTAAATTAATAAATACAACATTGCTGGTACAGTGCTCTTAGATGTCTGTGAGGCATTTGATTTGGGGCTATACAATATTTGATTAAGTAATTAAAACAGTTAGAATCAGTACAATAAATAGGTTTAAAAGAATGAACAGATGCATTTTATTGTAAATAGTTTTGTTTGCAGTCAGATCCTATGCCATTTATAATTTTTATTATGAGTGACAGAGCTGAAGCCTCGAGACTTCAATTTGAGAAAAGTTGAGTAGCCTCGGGTACCATTGAGAAGCACAGGGGTGATCTTATCCATGTGTATGAATACCCAATGGGATGGTATAAAGAAGACAGAGCCTGACTCCTGTCAGTGGCACCCGGTGACAGGACAAGAGCCAGTGGGCGCAAAGTGAAAAAAACAAGAAATTTCCTTTAAACATAAGAAAAAACCATATCAAGCACTGGAAGCCCAGTTTTCCAGAGAGGATGTGGAGTCTCCATTGCTGGAAATACTAAAAACCCAGCTGGACAATGTCCTGAGAGACCTGTTCTATTTGACCATGCTTTGAGCAGAGGGGTTTGCCTCAGTGAGCTCCAGACATGCTTTCAAACCTCAGGTATTCTGTGATTCTGGAAAGTCTTAATCAAGCCTGATGATAAGACAAAGATAAATCAGTGCTACAGAACTTGATCAGCTGGGCAAAAATAAATATATCTGCTTTAATATACAGTCAAAGATAAAAATTGGCATGAAAAGGTGAGCAAAGTAGGTCATACTTACCTGTCTCAGAAAGAAACAACTCTGAAAAACTTTAAGGGCTGCGGTGGATAACCAATGAAAATAAATCTCAGTACCATCATAGGGACCAGTAGTAAAGAGAACCAATATAAGACCTAGCCCAGAAAAACAGGAAGATCTTGAGAAGGAGGGCAGAGCTTAGATGATCTTCACATTTCGGATAAGACCTTGAAGAAGAATGAGGGAGCCATATCACGTTAATGGTTTCCCCTTACAGATGGGGTCTTTGTTCTGGATTATGTTGTGCCTCATTCCTTTGCTCTGCAGCCTTGCAAGACGGCATATGGCCCTATGTTTTTTATACCAGACATAGTCTATTTAATCTTTTCAGTAACAATTAAGTTTCTATCTTAGCTGGTTCACAGATTATTATATCAGAACTATTAAACTGGTGGGTTGTTTTTCTTCCACCTCAGTTTAGCTATTTTTTTGTTGTTGTTTAAAACAAACACTTGTCTCTGTGGTGCAGCACATACCAATATAGAACAGAATTACAATGTACTTCCAGCCAAAATCAGTTTATTGTCTATTTCAGTAGTTTTCTTATGGTAGCAATTATTCTCTGTAAGCCTGCAAGCAAGCAGCAGAAATCTGAAATCATCAAAGAGTTTTTATCTGCAGCAATTTCAAAAATGGCAGGTAGCTGATAGTTTAAACTTTAGTTCTCCGCAGTAGAGCAGTGTGAGAACTGGAGAAAGCCATCTGCCTTCAACAGCTAGTTTTAAATGTTCAGGAATCAGGCTTGTGTTGCCATTGTTCATATGTGCTAGTTAAATCAAGCTGGCATGGCACAGCAACAAATGAGTTACCCGTAGTAAAAAATGATCGGTGAACCCCGTTGCTTTGAGGGTCACAACTGAGTTGGAGAGGAATGTTGTCATCTCTAGCAAGTGGGCCTTTTATCTTGTACTCGCAACAACTCTCTATTAAACTATAGAAAGATTCATTGGAAGTGTATTTAATAGTGCCCTTATTTAACATAATATAATGTTTCTGATGCATCTTCATAAGAATAACAGATTTTGTATATGTGTAAAAGAATTGCACTGCGTTTAATGCAGCCAAAAATCGCAAGCAAAGAAAAAGCCCCAAACCATCTTCTCCTAAATTCCCAGAACTGGGATTGAGACTTTGTAATCCATAGCACCATGTTGATTTTGGAGGGATAACAAGAAACATTCTAGTTTACCACTATTATATTTCTATCAGTTGTGACTGGGTCCCTTCCATGAATGTGAGAAGAAAATCAAGTCCCAGATCTAAAAAAAATGAACTGGAAGTCTAAAAGGAGAATCTTCAGGGTATTTCCACCATCAAAAAGAAAGGAAATAAGTGGTGATTTTCTGTTGTATCTTGTTAAATTTGTTTTTGAAACATCAGAAATGGCCCATGATATAGAAGATGGGTACCTGTGCTGTGCAGCGTTAATCAGACCATTTTATTACAGGGCTTGATCATGTGCTCAACGTTGTACTGCACCCCAGTCCCTGGCGCTGACTGGGACAGATCAACAGAAACATTGGGATGTTTATGGCTTTTCTCCTTGCTACGGCCACTAGATGACCTGCTGAGAACATCTGGTCTTACTCCCTGATATTTCACAGCATTTAGATATTTGTAACATCTTGATTTCTCCCAGTATTTGCTCACAGCACAGAATAAAATTAATTTAATGCTATGATCTAAGTTAAGTCACAAGGATAAAACTAGAATATAAATGCAAAATAACAGCCTGTGTAACCTGTGAATACTACAGGAGAACAGAATTTTGTTTTGGTTTAGGTAGTTAGTTAGTTTGTTTGTTTTTAATATGAACAGTTCCTTTAAAGAGATTAGATTTTTTGTGATTTTTTTTTTTTTTTTCTGAATGTGAATGGGTTTTTTTTGTCTCTTATTCCTTTTATAATTTTCAAAGAAATTCTGTAGATTTCTTTCTTTGGAATATATATTTTGAGAAGAATCTTATGTTTAAGTTTTACCTGAACTCAAATAACACATTTTATATTTAAAAAATAGATACTGCAGTTTGAATTGTTGATCCAAATAATAAAAAATAATAAAATTTTTCATTGGAAAACCTGTTACTGCTTAATTATTTATACTTAAAAATATATTTCCCATGGAAATTTCTGGTTTTGAGTAAATCAATTTTTTTTTTTGGTTAAGGAACTGTTCTGCAGAAAAATTATCATGTGTCCAAAAATAGTGCAGCTCGTTTGGAACTATAAGATAACACAAAGAATCCCAAAGAAACAACATTAGGTGAAAGGACTAATGTGGGGGTTTTTTTGTTTGTTTGCTTGGTTTTTTTTGTTTGGGGTTGTTTTTTTTCTTTTTTTTATGAAAAGGAAATAATGCAAAATGGAAGGAGCAAACTGAATTGCTCCTGTATTCTGCTGGGATCTAAAGATGGAAGATAGGAAGCATCCTGCTTATTTGGGTAAATGGCTCAACAGAAAGAAGTGTTCAGAAAGGCTTCAGCTGTAGAAGCCATGTAGGAACAGGAAAGAAAATCTTACCTAGGGTATTGTGTTCCATTTTAGCTACTTGGTGAGACAAAAACATGATATTGCAGAAATAAAATGTCTTTAGACTAACGGAATATAACGAAATCTTTCCTCTCCAAAATAACTGCAGTATGTGTATCTTTGAATGAATGATGTATAAAAAGGAGTAAAGTGCTCTTATTTTGATTTCTTATAATGGAAACATATGGAAATATTCAGCAAAATTCAAAGGCAGCTCATTTAAAACTGATTTAAAAAATATGGAACTCATTTCCACCAGATACAATCCGGTGCAAGCATTTTTATAGGGATAATATAAATATCTGAAGCTATATTAAAGAGTATCATATAAGAGTTATCTTGATTTTGAGCAAAATGCAAACTCTTATTTATTATATCTTATTGATATAAGTAAAAACTGTCCCCACAGGGACAAAGTTTTAGTATTTCCAAGAAAATGTAAAATTTACTTTTTTGAACCTAATTTTACTTCAAAAGCAGAAGCAACACAACAACTAAGGTAATTTTCACCATGAATTTTATACATAAATGGACAGGGAGACAGAGAGATGCAGCAGCAAAATATCCATAAAATTGTTACTAGTAACATTTTCACAAACATTCTTTCAAACTTTAGTTCTTCGTTTTGCAACAGGAAAAAAGAGATTGAACTTTTTCATATGCTTTCCATTATTTTCAGTTTCAGATGTGTTAGAAATACATCTACAAATATTACTTTCTGTCAAGTTCTTTTTCAGGAGCAGATGACAGCAGAAAGTCAGGAAGAAGCAACCAGCAAACAAAACACACATACCAAAAACTTTCCTAAACTTTCTTAAATAGCATAAAATCTTGAGTTCACTTCAGTATTTGGAAAATGTTTTTAACCTAATTGTTGTTTCCTGCTGTTATCCTCATAACCTGAAAAAAATGTGATTCTATGCCCCCCTCCAAAAATATCTGAAATCCGTCTTACTTTATGATTCATCCAAAACTTCCCTCATTACAATTCTGTTTCCTTTCTTTATACAATACCTTTTATCATACGCTGGAGGGTGATGGCTTAAAAGTCGTGCCTAAGGGTTGAATTGCTTAGACTCCCTTGAGCCACAGGTTCAAATTCTGGCAGGGTTGACTCAATTCTGCCTTCTTTCAAGGGAAAGAAATTGAATTCTGTGCAGGTCACTCTGTGACAGTCTTTCAGGGAAAAGCAAAATTGCAACTAATATCCAGCCTGCTTTCTGGAAACATTAAAGCTTTTTATCAGAAGGAAGTTTTCCCCAATATCTTTCACTAGTATTTCCTCTGCTGTCACTTCAGTGCTGCACCTTCACCAGTGCTGTTCACTTGGCAATCACACTCTACCAGGGGCTGCACAGATCTGGTGCGGTTATGTAGGACCAGATAACACACTGCTTTTAATTCCAGCCCTGATTTGTTTATCTGATTTGTTGAAGTTTTACTAACACTCACTATTTCCTAAAATTATAATGTCATTTTTTCTTTCAAAGCTCCAAAAGAGGAGACAAAAGTCAATCATTGAAAATCTTACCTTTAATTAAAAGAAAACCAAGAGGCTTTTTCTTTCACGCTTGCAAAAAAAGATCTTGAAACCATGCAGCATGCACACCTCAAGGGGTCAGCAACAGAATGATAAATAAGGACAGCCTCTACCCTATCATTTTAAAATTGTGTGGTTTTCTATGGTTTGTAAATGCTTTGGGCTGGCAGCTCTGTGGAGTGATGACAAGGATGCAGTCAGCAGCAGAAGGTAGCCCAGGTTGTAAAAGGTGTTGGCATCCCGTAGAAAGAATGGCATCACAGAGCCAAGCAGCTTAGGAAGCAAAGTCAGTGCTTAAACTTGACTGACATTTACCATATCTGGACTCTCTTTCCAACTGGTAAGAATATTGCCAGTTCTCAAAAGTTCAGGCAGGAATTCTCCGTGCTGGCAGCCTGTGTCAGGCAGATATTGCATGGAAAATACCATGATAAATGGTCATATCATTTCTGAAAACAAGCTTAGGGGGAAAAAACCCAAGGTTTTGATCATTTGTGAAAAATATTCTCATAAAAGTATCTTCTGAGAAAAATCCTGGCCTTTGTTAGAAATATTTGAAATTTTACAAATTATCTTCTCATAATTTGTTTGAAAATTTGACTAATTTTGCTTGATCCATTGAAACACCATTTTCAGAAGTTCAGCAGAAACATGCTAGGGCTTGCTAACCCCACTAATTGATAATTGACCTGCAAAAATTATATTTTATCTTCTTACAGAATTACTGTTTGCAGGAGTACGGTTACTTCATGCCGTGAAACCACTAAATATTCTGCCTTGGGGTAACAGAGCTGAAGAGAATTTCCCTGGAGTCACAACCTCCAGTGTCCAGTGACCAGAGCTGACCTTTTTGGTAGGGTGCAGGGGAAAAGAGGATATAGCCTAAGGCAAATTCAGAGGGGTGAAGTTCAGGGACTGGGTTAAAAAAGTAAAAAACCCTGACATACTGTACGTCTATAGCATATATCATTTGTGACAGGTAGAAAATTCTTACCTCTCTATAGGAAGTGTGGCAGCCACCTATGCTGTTTTCATACATTCTGCAGCCTAATTGAGGGATACACTTCCCAGGAGTGCAAATAAACTGGTTTTGGAGAAAAAATGCCCTTTCTGGTGCATGAGGTTGACTTCCCACCACCATCTTCCTGAAGGCCCGATGCAATTCTCCAGTTACATCAGGTTTAAAATACATAAGTATAGATAAATTCTTTCATGCTCACTAGAAAAGATGACTCCTGCACCAAGTGGATACTCTTTTCTTAGCACCTCCTGAAGCCAACTTCTGGCCTCCTCTTCTTCTTGTTAATGACTCAGGCTTGACTTATATACAGTGAGTCCAAGCAAATGGGAAGGAAGATGGTATCACATACAGCCTTCCTCTGCTTTAAGGGTCTACTGTGTGGCCCACTAGGTTGTGTGTGCTTCTGGTTCATAGGACTTGGGCCTTTGCTCAACAAAACAGTGCCAGAGGCATACAGGGCAAATGTTGGACTATGACAGTGGATTACTTCCCTAGAAAAGATGTATTATTCCATATTTTTTGTAAGTAAATCTGCAATTATCAATAGGTTCTCTTTATGCATTCCTACATGTTTCTGTGTCAGTTGTAACAACATTTTAGGTAAACACAATGACTTTAAACCACAGGCCAACATTTTAAAAAGTTGTTTCTGCTCTGCTGTGAGAACTGTGCCCATATATGACTGTTTTTGGTACTCGTTCAAATGTTTTAAACCCAACAGATGTCCATTTTTTGTGAGCATAGGAAATGAAGAAAATAAATAGACTGTTTAATATGATCTGATTCTATTTTAAAATACAATTAAATTGGGGGAAAAAATCCAGAATAAACATTTAAAGAGCTTGGTAATAGTGTTCAGTACCTTTTTTTCACTAGATCACTCAGTGGTTTTTCCCCAGCCTAAGCCATAGGAAAGTTACAAACAACCAATGGCAGTTTCATAGTTCCCAATTCAGAAGTCCATGGTCGTGGTCCAGTCATGGGGTGTGCACATCCCTGCACTGTGCTAGCTATCCAAAAACACAGAGACCAAAAACTAAAGACCAAAGAGTGTTTCAGTTTTGAGACATGATGTCTTAAAGTAAAAATTCAGGAATACTTTTGGGGCATTAGGAAAAGGTCTTGCACTCTGTTTCTGCTTGTGGGTAGAAAACTTTAGCTTGTATAGCTGCTACAGTAACATCTCTTATCAGTATATATCAGTATAATTTACCTTACCTCTTGGGAGGCCATGAGAATCAAGATATCACTTAAACAGTAAGTCACCCTCCCTGGCACTCAGAAAACGTGAGGATTGCACAGTTGGCTTAAAGTTAAAGTTCAAAATTGACCACTGATTTTTCAGTTAGTTGTCTCATTAATGATATCCAGCTTAAAATTAACCTGTTCTAATATTTTGCTCTTAAATTTTGAAATATGGAGAATGTAGAAAGTATACTGAAGCACAAAGGACACCTCTCTTAGGAAGGGGAGAGAAAGAAGAGTATGCGAGGTATTGGGCCACATCAGAAGACTGAGATCTTCCCAAGCATAGAGCTTCAAGTGAGTAATTGACTTTCTGATCATTGTTTTCTCTTTCTGCTTGATTCTCAATTGCAATTGCAAGCCAAAAATTACAACTATGCTACAATTAACCTTTCTTTAGTTTCATGTGTACTAACTCACAGTACAGGAATTGTGGGATGGAAGATCAGAAAAGGATTTGAAGACCTTGTAGATTCAAGCTACCTATGCTCATAAATCCTTTCCCCAAAGACTTTCTAGCTGTTTGTGTCAACCTAAATGTCACTTTACCTCATGTTTGTTTAATATCAAGCATCTTATTTGTGCTTCCTGATAGGGTGGACCCCAATGGCCATCACTGAAAGGGACAGGTATCAGTGATCAGGTAGGAAGCTCATAAAGCCCTGTTTACATTGTTCTGTTCACATTTTCAACGTTTCCATTCAGGTAGAGGAGAAAGGAATGCGGCAAAATCTTTTTTTTTTTTTACAGTTAGCTACTATAATGTCCCTCCAGCACTATAAGTAAAAAGACAGAGGATAATACTATTTTTCCAGTATCCTAATGAGAACTGAGAATCCCTGCATTCCCTCGGCTAGTTCTTTTAGCCAGCAGCTATTGCGATATGCCTATAAGGAGAAACTCAAACAGACAGAGCAGAAACTCAAAGAGGGAAAGATACATAGAAAATATCTTATCGTCCAATTTCAAGGAAACAATTTGAAGATAACTAGCTTGTAAGTGATTGGGGTTGTACTGCTTTTAACTGCAGCCACCTGTTTCCAAAAGAGGAAAAATGGGTTCTTGGATAAAGCTTGGCTAAAACAATATCTAGCTAAAGTTGTATATATTGGCTCTCTTCCTAGAACTTCTACAGGCTTCCTGCAGGACCTCATAGCATTTCTTACATTTCCCGGGAATTATTTTCTTCATCTCTGTCCACTTATATACCTGTCATTCATTAATGAGAAGTTCCCTAATATAGGACAAGTAGAAAAGTAATTTTTGATAGGACAGCAAAGTGATGGCAAATGTGGCGCACCAATCAGGTCACCAGAATCCATGAAGACAATGATGTTTTTTTTTTTAATGACGAAAAAACTACCTCTTACCTTCTGGAACGGAGGAAATCCTGGATCAGTGCTGTAGTTTTGTAACAGTAAACTGAGGCATATACACCCTAGCACACATTTTTACTTTTTAGAGTATGTGTTATACTCATTTACCCTCCTAAAATGCAACACACCTACTAGAAAGAAACCATCAAACCATGACTTAGTTCTTATCTCTGGCATTCTTGCAGACCCTAGAGCAGGTCACTTAATTTCTCTGAGCTTTTCTTTTCCTCCCCTGCCTTTTCTCACTGACAAAGTTCTCTGGGCCGGGGTTTCTCTTTTACAGTGCCCTTTCATATTTTCTTTAGTCTCGAACTCTTCTCCACTTTGATAGATCTGTTAATATGAAGATGTTGTACTGAATAACAGCTGCAGAGATGTTAGGTTCCTCTATCCTTGACAAGATTCAAAAAATACTTGCGGGTTCCATAGGGGAGGGATGATGGAAGGAATCATGATTTTATACACTTATTTATTCATTCTTTCATTCACTCACAGATATTACTGACTAGTTTCAGTCTATACCCTGGAGTTCCAACACATGTTCTTAACAGATGTTTTATTATCTGATCTTTTGTTATATTCATCCAAACTGCCACAACAGACACCCACCTTTTATCTCCTTCTACCCCAAACTAAATAAAAAGAAAATAAACTCTTCATAATCATAGTCAGTCTTGGGTTACTCTGACTCAGAAATCACTCCCTCCAAGGGCAATTATAACCAACTCTTATCTTTACAAAATCTACTGTATGAGCTTAGTGACTTCAGGTGCAATGTGTTATGATTTCTGAAGGCTCAGACTTGGATTTTCAGGAAAATGGTGATGATTCTTTCAGAACAGTTTTCTCTTGTCTTGCTTTCTGGCCCTAAAAGGGTGTAAGACAGGCTGTTTTAAAAGTGTGTTTAAATATTTTGGAGTAAATAGTTACTCACTCAGTCTGCTTCATGGATGTTACTCTGATAGGATCCATAGTTTCTCACATACAATCCAAGCATCGTCCTTCAGGAGAGGAACCCTGTGATTCAGCTCGGTGTGGGTTAGATAAGAAGTTTGTTCCCTTGGTCTCATTTCTGATTCAAACCACTCCCTACCACCAGTTTTGTGTCGAGATTGTCAGTTATCTGAGCATGCTCGACACTGGAAGGTGACAGTATGAAAACAGAGTTATTTCTGGTGATTCAAGTTCCCCTTGAATCATATTGGTCCTATAACAGCATCTTCTTTTATGTTGAAGTACCTTCATTTATTCACCTAACTTTGAAAATGTTTGCTTCAGTGATTTTTCTCTATTGACTTAGCAAGTCAATAGCAGAGGATAAAGACAGTCCTTTGCTTTACCCATCAAAGTACTACTCAGGGATGGCACATCTACCACCTCCCTGGGGAACCTGTGCTAGTGTCTCACCACCATCATTGTAAAAAAAATTTCTTCCTTATATCTAGTCTGAATCCACCCTCTTTTAGTTTAAAACCATTACCCCTTGTCCTATCGCTACAGTCCCTACTAAAAAGTTTGTCCTCATCTTTCCTGCAGGACCCCTTTAAGTACTGAAATGTCTCTATAAGGTCTCCCTGGAGCCTTCCCTTCTCCAGGCCAAACAACCCCAACACTCTCAACTTGTCCTCATAGGAGAGGTGCTCCAACCCTTGGATCATCTTTGTGGCCTTCCTCTGGACGTGCCCCAACAGGTCCGTGTCCTCCANTTGGATCATCTTTGTGGCCTTCCTCTGGACGTGCTCCAACAGGTCCGTGTCCTCTGTATGTTGGGGGCCCCAGAGCTGGTGGAGGTCTCGCAAGAGTAGAGTAGAGTAGAGTAGAGTAGAGTAGAGTAGAGTAGAGTAGAGTAGAGGGGCAGAATCACCTCCCTTCACCTGCTGGCCATGTTCCTTTTGATGCAGCCAGGATATGGCTGGCCTTCTGGGCTGTGAGCACAGATTGCCGGCTCATGTCCAGCTTTTCATCCACCAGTACCACCATCTCCTCAGCAGGGCTGCTCTCAATCCCTTCATTTCCCAGCGTGTATTGATACTGGGGGTTGCCCTGAACCACATGCAGGAGCCTGCACTTGGCCTTATTGAACTCCATGAGGTTCACGCAGGCCCACTTCTGGAGCTTGTTCAGGTCCCTCTGGATGGCATCCTGTCCCTCCACCGTGTCAACCACACCACACAGCTTGGTGTCATGCGAGAACTTGCTGAGGGTGCACTCAATGCCACAGTCCTTGTCATTGTTGTTTTTTTTTTCATTTACAATAACACACAAAACTTACTTTGAGTAAAATGACAAAAAATTACTTCTATCTGAATCGTCAAATATGAAATAGAATCATAAGGGTACCAAAATAGCAAAGGAAAAAAAAAAGAATTTAATGATTCTTTAAATTTATATGTGTTTGGAAAAGGGTTAATAAAAAAATGTATAAATTATAAATTAAAATGTTCCATAAAAACACATTTAAGTCTGTCAGAAGATTTGTCGGTGGAAAATTTTTTTTTAGCTGAGATTTTTTTTGGCCATATATTCTTGCTTTTTATAGAAATTGTACAAAATTTTTGTACTTAAAAAATAAAATACTAAAAGAACTAATCTTTTTTTTTTTTCTTAAATGTCTATGGGAGATATATATAAGCATTGCTAATATTAATTTCCCTAACAAGTTCTTTTCTCCAGACTAATTTTATACGCCATTTGGCCTACATTTTACTTGAACATGTTCACAATCTCTTATAACAAAGGACATTTATTTTTCATGAAAAGCATGAACTTCAACGAACAATCTCTGTAAAAGATATTTCACTAAATTTGGGAGCTTGTATTTGCTATGTCCATAGCTTCAAAGAGACATAAGGTACATTATGCTTTCCAAAAGAGAGACAAGATGACAACCTCTTTGACAAGCAAGAATCAAAATTTCAAGCCGTGGTGCCCAATTTGAGGTACTTCCATTTATAAATGTTCAGCTAGAGGCACTTACGGCAGGAGAAATTAAGAAAAAGCTGTACAGCTTTTGCACAATTCTGTGTCAAAATTCTGCCAGTGCTTGAAATATAGAATTTGGGTTAAACCAGGAAGACGGCTAATTTGATATTTTATCATTCTAAAAGACTTTTATGTGTATAAATTCAAAACTTCAGTTCACTTATGATTTCTATTAAATGAAAAGTATTTAGAATCCCAGAAATAAAGTCCTCCCCAAGAGTATACAGAGAATGAAGTCATTTTGTATCTGGTGCTGCTAAGGTAAGTGTTGATTTTATGTTGATAGCTCTAAGCAAGCAATGATTTTTCAGCTTTTATACAAACATCCTTCATTAGACAAGGTTCATTTGAGAAATTTTAAAGTTTTTTTCATATTTAGAACTCCTTTGACAAGTCCATAACCTAATGCAAATGTGATTGCTATCATCTCAGCTAACACATCAGGCTGGACCCAAGATTCTCCATTAAAAGAAAAAAGTTGCTGTTGTTCAAAGCACTAACACCACTTACTTTGCAAAGACGGACTTATATGGGTTACACAAACATCTTGAATTATTGATGAATACTCAGCAAACATTCTAGTTGGAGCACTAGCAAATGTTTTGTTGATTTCCATAGTCACCAGAGAGCGAATTGCAATCGGATACCAGACTTTTAATTTGGGACTTGTTGTGCCCTTTGAAAAAGTAAGTTTTTAGGCATGGTCTATTTGAATTATTTTTTTTTTAAAAAATCAATTATGGGAATGATAGATTACTTCATAGGGAAGAATGTAGCTGTGTTGGTGATATGAGTGGTGGTAGGTATTAATTTCCCATGCTGTGATGTGGAGTGTGTTCCTCTTGTGATATTGCCAGGAAGGAGAGAAAGAAGACAAACTATTTCTTACCGCTCATGAGTGTGTCTCGTTGTGTAAGAATCAAAACATTCTGTTGTCATTCACTGGTATTGGACTGTCATTGTTTACAACTATTAATTCAAAAGAAAATTCTCCAGAAGTGCTTAATCATATGTATTTTTTCTACTGGCAAAAGACAAAACTTTAAGTGTGAATAGGCAGCTAGAAACCAACAAAAAACATCTGATTTAAGATAAGGTTTCCACCATGGAATTTCGCATTCTATTTTTTTTTTTTATTTTAATGCCATAGAAAAGGGAAGTTGTATTAAATGTTATTTCACTTTTAGTTTTATACTTCTTCCTACCTTTAGCAGTCACTACGCTGTTATGTACAGTGATCTTCTCACAATTGCTGAGAGATTATTCTGTATCGTGTTACATTTTAATAGTATTTTCCAGAGTCATTAATTCCTACTTGGACTGAAGTGGTAAAGCACAGATGACAAAAGCTTCTGTCATTATACACTCAGGAACATCTCCAATACAAGCCTGAAGATTTGTACCACTGCAAAAAATTATTATATAATGCTTATATTTTGGAGAATGCTTTTTTATAAGACACCTAAGATAGCTCCTCTCCTCAGCCTACACTAATTTCAGCCAGCTGAATAACTGAAGTTTTTTCACTGTCTTAGTATATTTCCTGGTAGGATTGAACCTCATCCCCCTATCCCAAAATGGACATTTGTGACAATAAAAATAACTCAATATAGAGGTAAAGATACAGCAAATTTCACCACATACTACAAAGCTGATATGAGCTGCCTTTTAAACTCATTGGCGATGTTTCAAGAGAGGAGTAAGTTTATTCAGGACAAAGGAATTTCCTGACATATCCTCCACATAATAGAAACTAACACTATAAGTTTTGACCCTCTCTGAGACCTCAGTTTCTGTTATTATGTAGAAGACTCCAGCACCTGTACACAGTCTTCTCAAAGAAAAACAGCAAATAAAATCCTTTAAAAATATGAAAATAAATAAATACTGATCCTATCAGCTGTTTGTTGGTTTTGTTTGTTTTTTGTTTTTTGGTTTTTTTTTTTTCTACAAAGAAAACACTGATATAGCATGACATGATAAAAAAGTCCTTTAGAGCCTTTAAGTTGAATGGATGCTGGCTGTCTTGAATCAAGGCTGGCAGGGAATATGCTCTCCAGACTGTGGCAGATGGCATCTGTTTTGTTTGCTTGCTCGGGTTTGCTGTATGTTTCTGAGTGTTAGACTATGTTCTGTGCTGTTCTGCTAAAAGGGTGAGCAGCAGAGGGAGGAGGGTTGCTTTTTCACTTTCTGGTGGCTCCTACTATCTGGAGCTGGTGAAATTCTCTGAATGAAGAAAATATCAGACCTTCTCTGACATTGGTGGATTATGATCTACTGCAATGTTGTTTTGAAGAGCTAGTGGAAAAAGCAGAGGGTGAAGCACCCAGATATCACGGATCTTGAATCATAGAGATAAAGAAGGTTCTTAGGAAGAGAAGAAAGCAGGCAAACATGTTTCAGAGGAAAGGGAAAGAAATGTGAACATGAGACATAGAATGTTTGTGTGCTGTGTGCTAAAATCTCGGAAGTAGTAAAAGTAACCAGGTGGAGAACAAGACCGAAGAAAAGGATGTGCCACAAAAGCATTCTCAAGCTGCTTTTATATATATATATATATATATAGAGAGAGAGAGAGAGAGAGAGAGGAAAATGGGTGAATAAATGTGTTATACTTTGATCTCAATGTGAACGATGTCTAATGAAAATAACTTTTTTTTCTTACTCAAAAATTAATTACGCATCTGGGAATAGAAAGATCTCTTCACTAGGGAGTCTTGCAACAGTTTTTGGAGTATGTACTGATTCTGTTCTGGGTGTCCTCTGAAGACTAAAAAGGCTCAACTAGTAAGTGGTGTTGGACCATGGTATATGCACCATGATTTATTTCTAAAAAGATTACCTCACCACAGGTGCTGACAATTTATATGACACAGATGGAGGTCAAAGAATGAGGGAACAACAGAGGGAAGAAACCAGTATGGTTTTCCAAGACAGACCACCTTCTGCACCAGCTTTGCCATTGTTGACCCACTTACAGTCTTACAGTTAAAGAGCTTAGATCTTCCATAGTGACTGACGACAGCAGGATGCGTGCCCTGGAGGCCAAGCACACTGGACAAAAGTTCCCCAGTGTGGAGAAGACAAAGATGGCAGGGTGGTTTACTGTTAGATATAGTGCTATCATCCCTCACAGGTTTCTTAGAAATGGGGTGCTTTTGTCATGTGTGCAAAGGAACAGACCTTGACTGTGTGTACTGGTAGAGGGATGCCCAACCAAGAATGACAAGAGGACATCTTGTTCTTCTGCCAGTATTTGAAGGGCAATCTGCTTGTGTAGGCAGCAGCATCCTTAAAATCTAGCAGAAATGTTTCAAGGGAGGACAAACTTTCCAATCATTGATGAGACAGGTAACAGAGAAAAGGGATACAGTTTGGATCCAGACAGTACCTGAGATGCAACTGCCACTGCCACAGCAACTGTTGGTGAGGGTGGTAGCCTTGGAATTGGCCCATAGCCTTTGCCCCTCACCCTCAAGAAGCAGAAAGGTGGCCAATCTTTCTGCTGTGTGGATAAGAAACAGTTTGGCCATTTGTCTGAGAATGTGTTGGACTTTGTAGGCAATCAGTCATATTGCTATACTCTACTTTCTACCATCCACACTTGTTTTAGGATGTACTTACACTTTTTCTCAGGTGGCAAATGCATGATAGAAAGACCATCCATGCCAGCCAATTGTTCTTTTTCAGCTACAGGTCAATGTCTCCTCTGTTGTGATGATTCCTTTGAGAGAGAAACTGAGGAGAACATCTAAAATTTCTGAAAAAAGTACACTTTGGGGGAAAAGCCTTTTTATACGAGATTGTTTTTTCCCCTTAGTACTGAGAATTCAGCTGGCTATTAACTAGAGATGACAGACTGATAGAAATGGAGATGACAGTTTCTAAGTAGTATCTGAAATAGTGTAATAAGTTTTTTTCCATCTTAGTTCCATATCCTTGGTACTGTACTGTCATCTTCTAACAGTGAAAGCTTCCCATGTAATTTCTGTATCCTTATTTTCTCTTTGATAAAAGGATGGATGGGCTTATATTTAATTCATTTACCCAGAAGTTTGCAGAAGACCTATATTGGCTGATTGTCTCTGCTGACAATTGTTGATATTTCCTGAGACCGTTGATACAATCACTGTTTTCCACAATTTTACATCAGTAGGACAGTGATACTCCTTTCTCATGTCACAGAGAATTGTGACTGTAAAATCAACAGCCTTTGTGTGATTTTCATGTGTAATACTCTGAGTGGCATGGAGCTAAGGCTTCTTGACTCTCAGAGACCATGCTTGATATGATAGGAATAAAATTTTGTTATTACAGCAGGATTGTTAGATCCAGCCAGTGACCAAGAGATGAGAGTTTTCACACCTTGAGAAACACGTGGTTTTCTAATGTCCCTGTATATTAACAAATGCTTTAAAAGCATTATTTCCAGGTTCCTCAGAACAGTTGCCTCATTTTGAGTATAGAAACAGCTGATTCTTCTACTTATTAATTATTTTTTTTTCTGTTATCCCTATTAAATTTTTCTTCTTTTGTTCTTCAGGCAAAAGCCTTGTTTTCCTCCCCCACTCCTGACTTTTAATTACTGCTGCTTGATTGACAGAAAAACAGGACAGAAGGATTTTTATTTTTTTTTAAGTAAATGAAGTTTCTTCTTCTTCATCCTTAGTGACACAATGTAGCCAGCTATTAACAGTCTTTGTGTGTGTATAAGCACAAGTGAAAAGGAGTGAGAGAGAGACAGGGAGCCAGAGTGGGAAAGCTTCAACATTTGATGATAAAATGTAGAGCTTGAGAGAATAATCACAAGAAAAGAAGAAAAGAAAGAAAATAGGAATTATATGAAAAGGGAAAGTTAATTGGTATAGAAAACTAAATTCAGTATTCGCTTGTGGACTGCCTTAATGGTTTAATAACTGCCAATTTTGTACACAGGCGCTGTGCAGTTGTAATAAGAATTTCATCCCCAGCTCTTACAGGGAAAAGATAAGCAAGCAAATATACTGTGGCCACTGAATGCCCTAGTACTGTGTTTTATTATGTTTACTTTATAATCCCATCATCCCCATGCCACCAGCATGCTTGAGGGGTAGTGGAGGCAGCAGTCGGCACTCCCTGTTGGCTCCCTGTCTTTCACTGCTACCCTAAGGTACTTAAGAATGACAGTATAAAGAATTTCTGTGCAGATGAGCCTGTAGATTTGGGGAATTGGCTGCTTATAGACAGGGATTCTTTTGGTAGACTTAATTCCTTTAGCAAGGGTGAAGAACCATCTGTGGGGATTCTTGTCATGTATAAGGAAGTTAGTCATGCTCTCTGCGGAGTTGAGTTTCTTGAATTTTAATGAAACCCATGTCAATCTGTCTCTTCTATACCCCTGCGTTGAAACCAGTGGTCAGCTAGTCAACAATCACAACAGTAACTCACAGCAGATAAGCCATGCAGGACAGCAATGAAGAATTTAGTCTTGTTTTTTCCCTTTTCTTCTCCTTCTTTCTTCCTTCTTTGTTTTCTTCTCTGTTTTCTTTCTTTCTTTCTATCTTTCTTTCTTTCTATCTTTCTTTCTTGCTGTCTTTCTTTCTTTCTTTCCTTCTCTTTCTTTTTCTTTTTTCTTTCCTTCTTCCTTCCTTCCTTCCCTCCTTTGCCTCTCTCTTCACCTCTCTCTTTCTTGTCTTTCTCTTTCTCTTTCTCTTTCTCTTTCTCTTTCTCTTTCTCTTTCTCTTTCTCTTTCTCTTTCTCTTTCTCTTTCTCTTTCTCTTTCTCTTTCTCTTTCTCTTTCTCTTTCTCTTTCTCTCTCTCTTTCTCTTTCTCTTTCTCTTTCTCTTTCTCTTTCTCTTTCTCTCTCTCTTTCTCTTTCTCTTTCTCCTTCTCTTTCTCTTTCTCTCTTTCTCTTTCTCTTTCTTTCCCTTTCTTCCTTCCTTCTTTCTTTTCTTTTCTTCCTCCCTCTTTCCTGTCTCTTCCCTGCTCTTTTTTCCTTGCCTTTTTGCTTTTTGCCTGCCTTCTTTCTTCCCAGGAAAATACTCTAAAAGTGCATGAAATGGGTCATTGCTATTTTTTGTCTTAGAGTGAGAGGTTTTTCAGAGGATGAGGAGAGGAAAGATGAAAACACTTTGCAATTTGGAGAGATTTTATCTTTCTTGATCCATTATGCTTTTTATTGGTCATCTAAATGACTTTCTGTGCTCTTGATTTCCCCCAGTGACTGAAATACAGAGACTGAGTTTTACTCTCCTAATTTTTAAAATTGATATATATAGATATACTATATGCATGAGAATTAATAAATCCATTAAAAAGCATACTCTAGGAAAGAGATCACTGCAAACCAGTGTAATAGAGCAATCTCTTGGTCTCCCAAGTTCTAAGGGGTATGTACATGAAGCAGTTAAAAAAAGAACATATTTTCTTTAATATGCTGCTTTATTAACATTTGTTCTTCCACTTTAATGAGAGAGCAAGTTTTCAGACTCCAATAGTAAATACAACACAGTGAAGGGTTGCTTTGTTGGTTTTTTTTTTTTTCTTCTTTTTTCCCCCTTCTCTTTTCTTTCCAATTCATACTATCTTGAAAGAATAAATGTCTCTTTTGGGGTTGCTTTGAAAGCCTCCGATAATATTCTGGAATGGGTTTTTGGAACTGATCAGAAAACATAGATGTGCACTTGGCTTCCCATTTGAGGCTAAATGGAGGGAGTAGACTGAAACACAGGCATAAAGGAGCCCTGCTGGGTTGAAGAAACCAGTCCTTCCTGCTATTGGCACGATGGCACATAACCTTTTTCATATTAAGTTCTATTTTAGAAGTCAATAAAAGGCATTTTCAGAACCCAAAAACTCAAAAAGATGAGATTTCTACTTCTGAGTTTAAATTTATTCTTTTTTTTTTTATTTTAGTCAATTGATTTTGTGCAAACTTTGGACTTCAGCCAAAATGATCTTTTTTTTTTTTTTCTTTTAAATGTCTGCTCTACCCTGCTTATGGAGACCTAGTTTTTTTAGGCCAAAAAGCTCATGGATGACAACGCAATGGATGAGTTTGTGTGGCTAGAGACTGACTCTGTCCACACCAGTTTAGTCTCAGTGAGTTTACCTGCAGTGCTGCCTTAGCATAGTTCTTTGCTACAGTGAAGGCAGGACTAAAATAACTTGTTATTCATCCTACTTCATCCCTTTCATTCAGGAACAACTATATAATAGCCATTTAGGTTTGAAAGGCCCACAAAATGTTTTGTTTGATACCACTATACACAATAGGCTACAGAATATATACTACATATGACCAACATAAGGTTCATGTTAGAAGAGTGAAAGATGCTGCAAGATTAGAGGACTAGAAATCATGTACATAGCCATTGTCCTGGATCCCTCTGCTAATGAATTGTTTGCTAAATAAAGTTCCCAGATTGCCAGGTAAAATGGTCTCTCAATAGAACTTAATCAGCTTGGACACAACATTGTACTAATGGGATTATGTGTTCTTGAACCAACCTGGTCTGAATCTGGATTGTCCGGATCTCAAGAAGAGAAGTGTGTGATTGTTCAAATCTGTTAATTTTGAAATAATTTTTAATCTGCCTTTCAGATGGCAGGTATCAATCTATTGTTCTTTTTGGGAAAGTTAATTTTGCTCCCTTGTTTGTCCTGATGTTGAGCTTGTACTCTGAAATAGCTAGAAAAAATTGGCTGAGTGTTTAAAGTTCAGGTTATTTTTCTATAGCTGAAAGAAGCATTCAGTTCGTAGGAAGCTGTTGATATTTTGTAAAATTAACAGACGTGTCCTAAAAGATCTTAAGATGTTATCATTCTTTCATACAATTTTTAAAAATCTAAAAGTCTGTCCTGTAGAAAAATCTAAATTTTTTTTTCCCAAGCTGGTGCCAAATGTAAAAATATTAAAACTTTCCATCTAACCAAGATATTAATTTTCTCTATTAAGACATATTACGTTGTGTTTCCTCTTTTTTTATGTCAATTGTAACATTTTCTTATATTAAATGTTTTATCCAAAACATTGTGAATGTTTTGGCTTCAAATTTTCTTAATTTATCTCTTTGAATTTTACAGATACCTAAACAAAATCTAAATATTGCAAGTATATAAAATGGAATACTTCCACATTTTGAGAAGTGACAATCCTAAATTATAGGGTAAAGGAGACAACCACTTAAAATACATTGTCAAGCTCAGTTTTGATATCAGTTCTTTTTACTGTTCTTACAGAACACAACAGCAAAACTTTCCTTTCCTGATAGCTATCTGTCTCTCTGATTTCTTTCAAAAGTCCATGAACAAAGAACATTTAGATTAGGATCCTCATTTAATTGGCATAAACCTTTTTTTTTTTTTTTTCTTAAGGAGTTTGATTGTGTTTCACTATGAGAAGTCAGACACTAGATGATACTTTTTTTTGTCTTGATATTCTGAGAGCTGTGGTATAGCAGTCACCATCCTGAGTCTGGCACAGATATGCGAAGACTTTGAATGGGATTGTCTTATCTCACTTTATCTACTTAAGACCCCAGGAACTGAGTTCTGATCTAAGCTATTTCTCTAGAACATAGCAAAAGTGAATGAAGTAAAGTATGCAACTCAATGGAGCAAAACTGTCAGAAGGCAAACAATTTCTTCCATCACTAGATGCTGTCTAAGAGTGTCTAAGATGGACCAGGTGAAATGCCATATTTTTATATGACTATTGGTGCATGAGGTGAATCCAACGCTACTGAACATGTAGTTTTGTTTTTAATGACAGTAGCTGTCAGGCTGAAATATCTTCATAATCAAAGTCCTTTCCTATGAAATTTCCATCTTTCTCTTACACAGGTTAAAGCTCAGACTGTTTCAGACAGATAGGGTGTTCATTTGAACTTTAGTAACAGATGGGGTGCTCAGACGCTGCTGATAATGGTTGTCACATTAGTATGTAGAAAAGGTATGCTGAAGTCCCATATAACAAGATACTATCAAATGCAAACTTTCTGGGAAGCATTGAGGCAATGACCGAAGACCCAGTATATTTGCCATGGTTATGTTCACATGCTGTAATGCATTTGTTGCTGAAACACATTACCCAGAGAGGAATTAGAGATGCACTTGTTCTGACCCACATTACTTTTTTTTTTTCTTTTCCAATATCAACTCTGTCAAGCATTTTTCTTCATTCCTGTTTGGTCAGTTAAAAACTGCAGCCTTTTTGCCTGAGTATTCAGATTGCTCTTGATTTTATAGCCATGAACCTGTCTGCTTTATGTGGCTTTTGTTGGTTGCATCCTGCCTTCACGTGTTTATTTCTTATGCTTAGTACTGCATTTTCTGATCTGTAGTTAACCACTGTCAAAACTGATCAAGACTTTCTCCCTTTCCTCAGGGTAATTAATAGGGAAACTTCTTTCTTATTTTATTTTGGAAATGTCTGTAAAAATTAATGAAGCATGTTTTGCTAAATTGAAGTTGTTGAACTTTTACAACTGCAATATATGGTGCCTTAGTAAGAAAGACCTAAGCATGGAGGATAAAATAATGCATAGATAGTCCTCACTAAAGGAATCACAAAAATGACATGCATTTCTATTGTTTATTTTTTAATTGCATAGCTTGCAAGTCTTAAGGAAAAATTCACTTATGTTACCGATCAATTAAAACTACAGCATTCAGCCTTGTATTTAAAGTATATTAAACTTCCAGCCTAAATATCTCCAGTTTCTACAATCTAACTTGCATCCAGGATAGATGATTTGAAATTGTGTCAGTACATTGGGTTAGGAAAAGCAATGAACAAACATAATCTGAACATTTAATTTGTGGTAGGAACTATTGTTAAATGTCTTAGCCTAGATTATGGTACTTCAACAGAAAGGTTAGGTCAAATTCACCTATGTGAACAAGAAGAATACAGACTGAAAATGAGGAATTTCCATCTGAAGCTGTAGGAAAGGGAAATCTTTAACTTATGTGCATCATAAGCTTTTATTGCCCAGCTTTTTGTTCCTATTGTCATTATGATATCTTTTTGACAATAGTTTCCCGACTGAATTAATCACTTTGTTCAGAAGTATAAGGTTTAACCCTCAGTGTTTTCCCTCTCTTCCTCTTTAGTTTGTTCCTTTCAAATAGGTCAGTAATCTAGTTTGACTATAGCTTCGTTCTAATGAATGAAATAGACTTGAAAGAAAAGATGACATTCAAATCACCATTTGAACATGGTGATGCTGAAGGACTCTGTGCTTAACTTTTAGACTCCTAAATCTGGGAGTGGTACTCTGAGTTTGGTACTGAAGTTCCCAGTCCAATGTGTAAGAAGATGTAAACATCTCAGGATGAAGTTTTCAGTGCTGTGGATTTGAAGAGGGTGCAGCCAGGTTCAAAAATATGTCTGAAATTTCGCTTCTCTCTTGGACTGAAGGTCCTACCTCTGGACTGAGCTAAGTGACTCTGCAAGGCTGGGACTCCAAACCTCACATCAGATCCAGACTTACTTTACTTTTGTCTGAGTTCATGGAGCTGGGGATATTTGACTATTCTGTAACAACTAACTGATGAGACCCCACATGCCGAAAGACCTCAGCTTTCTAGACTTCTTTACCCAAAAGAGTTTTAGATCAATGATGACTCCTTGTTTACTCTATTATATCCTTCAGATGGAAAATTCTTATTATTCCTCACGTGCTTTGTTTCCTTTAACCGCACTGGGAATGCTATTTGAGATGATGATGATGATGAAAATTTATTTATGGAATATTTCTTTCTCTGCTGGACAGTGTTTTGACAAAATTCACTTGATTCTGCTGAAATGAAGGAAAGGTCAGATTCAACTGTCTTTGAATTGGATAAAATAATATTTCTTTAGCAATTTCACTCTTGAACTCCGTAGCTCCACCAGTAAACAGTGAGTAGCCTTCTAGCATGGCTGAATTAGTTCAAAGAAGGTAGAAGAAGATGGATAGAGTGAAAGATAAGTTGTTATTGCACAGCATTGGCTGAGAAAATTGTGCTGCTAAAGGAACTCTTTCTTCTAAAATTTGAGTTTGCTTAGGTTACATGCTAGAGCAAGAAGGGAAGACGAGATGGAATCAGGACTTCATGGGACAGAACAAATACACACCTGATTAAGTACTATCCCAAATATACACTTCTGAATTAAAAAAAACAACAAACCCAACCATATGGCAAATATAAATATATTCCTTTTATATACAAAAAAAGGTAGTATTCAGAATAAATGTGTGTAGGAAATATTAATTTAAATACACATAACAAAATAGTTTCATAAATAAAAGTAGACGTACAATTTGGCTAAACAAGTCTCAGAGGAAATCTGGTCTGGGAAGGAACACTGAATCACGGATTTTCCAACAGACCCTACTGTGTGTATGTGTATCTATGTGCACGTATGTGTTCTTTCTGCTGTCAGGAAGAGCAAGTTATTTATTGTTCAGTATCTAAATATAAATTTTGCTATCACATTGAACAGCCCAATATGACAACATACACAATTTTGATTAAAGTGCTAAAAGAGAAACACAGGATGGAGAGAAGTTTGCAAATTACAGCAAGGTGTGACGTTGGGCAACCTGGGACTGCCAACCTCCAGCTTCTAATAGCATATGAAATGTATTTTTTCTAATAGCATATGAAATGTATTTTGCAATATTCATTCGTTTTGTTTTGGGGTCATTGACATTGTGCTGCCTTTGCACAGATGTGATGGGGAGTTGATCGGCTGTACATCAGTTTCATTAGGAGTGAAGAACTGACTTAATACCTCTGCCAGACAAGCAAAAAAACCCCACTGTAAAGCTCCAAAGAGCAGTGTTTGTAAGTTTTCAAATAGAAGCTGAGAAACACCAATAAAGTTTGGATTCAGCTCAAGTGCACCATCAACCTCAAGCAGCTTCCTGGCATTTTTATTTATTTATTTTTTTATGATCCATTTGTCTAGTACCTCTGAAGGATCTATAGAGAAAATTACTGGGGCAAAATGTAGATTCAATTGCACATTGTACAATAGGAGCAAATAATTCCTGTTCTCATTATTTGGATCAATAATTTGCTAAACCAGTATTAACAAGAGCAACAACTTTACCAGGTTAAGGGGGGTTTGTACTGAGTAATGACTGCCTGGAGAGGGAAAGAACAGAGGGAGTAAATCCTAGCAGCCTTTTACTATTGAGGTAGCACATGCAAGTGAATCAATAGTGGCTGGTAAGGTGGTGCTGTAAAGATGCTTTATTGGTTTGACTAAGTAGGTTGGCAGGGAAGCTGCTGCAAGTATCAGTACAAACAATCAAATCTGGTCCAAACACAGACCTGAAACCCAAGAGCCTTCACTTTCTGGGAAGCACTAAATATAGTGTTTTGGTCATAAGAGCGTACGTCATCCAACCTGGCCTGGTGTCAAGGTTAGGAACTGTCTAGCCAGTTCAAACATTTCCTTTTAGTCACAAAAGGTACCTTCCTTCAGCCATTTGCAAACGGGTTTCTCACAGAAGGCTGGTAACTAGCTACATGCACACTAGAGTCCGTTGCAAAAGACAAGCACTGAAGAGCTTAGTTTTGATTTGCAACAGCCTGGACCTCTTCCTGCCCACCTCCGCACACCTACCTGGGGCAGCTAAAAGGAGTCTCAGTGCTGATCTCCCTCTGTAGCCGGAGAGACTCCTCCAAAGGGTGCTTCAGTCTTGCTTAGATCTGCCTGGCTCTCTAAAGCAGCCTGTCTCTCTCCGTTTACTGCACAGGGAGGCTGTGGAGATCAGGCTCCCAAGTTAAATCCTTCGCTTGGGTACCTAAATTTAGAAAGGCCCACAAGTGCACAGCCAGTGAGTGAGTTTTTCAGCAGAGAGGCCATAACTTATTAAAGGATGCTACATTGATTCTTCGGTGTTTTTTTGTACATACATCAATTACAGTTTCACCCAACAGAAATTTGTTGACATATATGAGTTTCAACTTTGTTTTCAACAAATTACAATCTGCTAACATCCTTTCAGCACCATTAGCTTTGCCCATGCCTAGGGCACAAGAAGTCTTAAAAGTGCTTTATTAATACTTTCTTAAATGTATTTTATTAGTAGTAGCATTCATTGAAATAATAATAAATAATAGTACTATGCACATATAAGTGTTAAATAAACAGTTTTAAGTCTGTTCATGCCCTTGGCATGGACAAAGATAATGGTGTTTACTACTATTATTAATTATTATTATTTGTATTTGTATTTGTATTTTGTATTTGTACTTGTACTGCAGTAGTACTTAAGAAAGAGCTGCAGTGACAGATCAGGATTTCATTTAACTTTGTACTGTGCAAACATAGGACTTTCTTCAAATAATTTACAAGCCAAGTATAAAACAGAGCTAGTGAATACATACAAATATACATATTTGTATATACATGTACATGCAGGGGTTTTTTGTTTGTTTCTCTGTGTGTGTGAGAGAGTGTAAATGTATTTTCTGTGTGTGAGACTACAGGAGAACAAGGTGATGATTGTAGTGCACTGAACACTTACACTGAATAAACAAACCCAGAATCTTATATTTGTTCAATATTAAAACTTGCAGCAAACAATGACAATGAGAAAATTCCCTAAAATTCACATGAACTATGCCAAATGAGATTTACGTTGAGTCTCCTTCAAACTGCATGAGGTTTGTATCTACCCAAAATCAAAACTAGGAAGGATCTGACCTTCTTTAGAGCCAAACGTGAGATGAAATCTCATTGCAAAAGCTTTCTCAGGAAAATGGGATCAGAGACTACCCATCACCAACTCTTCTGCTTAGCGACATTGTTGATACTACGACATATGTTAAATATTTTAGGGATATCACTCCTTAGTGTTTCATTTTTCTCTCTTGACAGTGAAATGACCTTCTCTAGTCACAAGACATTGGGCTGATAGCTAGACACATAACTAACTACAATTCACAGTTTTGATTGTGTAAATTTAGACATCTGGACGTATTTTAAATCAATTACTATTTTGAGAAGCAAAGAATGCACAAGAATGATTTTAGCTATGTCTGGCTTCTACCAGGATTTCTGAAAGAAAGCAGAAAGGGAGGGAAAGCAAAAAGGCTCTGCATTTTCTTCTGACCGTCTCTTATGGCAAACACACATCCCCCAACTAAAAATTGTCATTGATGAGCCTGGATACATCACTGCAAATGAGACATGTAAGTTATGAGCAAAACTATCTTTGACTTCTTCTAACGTTGGGAAACAAAGATACTTCCAGAGACTTCAGGCAGCCTGGAAGTACTTCCCTCCTTTTCAGTGGCTACAGAAAGTGTCTGGATGCCTATTGCAAAATCCTTCATTGCACATCCAAACCAGAAGCCCTTCTGTCTCTGTGATCATTGTACTGGTGCCGGCTATTTGGGTTTGAAGACTATTTAGCAACAGAGCCTCAGTTATATACATAAAATATAGCACTGACTATGGATTAGAGAGGAGCTGCCAAGTACAGCATTCAAACACCTGGCGATATTGATTTTACACTTTTCCTGTGATTCTACATCATGTTCCTTTAGTTTCTGGCAATCTCTATAACTTTTATACTGACATAAATTGTGATAAAAACGGAATCAAATAACCCCCCTTTCCCCTCCAGAAATAGTTAGGAAAGCTCTATAGCACCATTAATATTTTTGTTAATGTAGGTGAACTCAAGGAGGGCAAAAGTACAGGGAAAGTTAAGTCTAACCTCTTAGTGTGTTGTTATTGTTTCTGTTTTAGCTTTAGTTTTGCTCTCCTAGTAGCAAACATAAGAATATAAACATTTATTCATCTTGAAAATCACCTTTATTATATGTTTGTTATTNTTTTTTTTTTTTTTTTTAAAAATGCATTCAGCAAGAGGTCATCTGAACATCTCAGATAAACCTCTTGGTTCAATTAGAAACCAGACATACTAAGACCATCCTCAAGAAAGAACATGGGATATATCCTTTTACTAAAGGTGTTCCTGCACGTGATGAAAATCTGATGCTTATGATGTAGTGAAATAGCAATAAGAAGCAGATGCAGTGCTCTGAAATCTTCCACGTTTTACACTGTGTTAGACTGCAGGACAACTGCCCGTAAGGACCCCTTTATTTTCAAAATTCACGAAGTGATAAAGTTGCTTTCATGTCCCTTGCAAAAGGTGTATGGAGGGTTTGGGATTGTTTTTGTTTTTGAGTCTTGCAAAGGGACATGTATCCTTGTAGTTCCTTTGCTGATGAACCAGTGAAAGTCTTCTAGTGAAGCTAATAGTACTGCCTTGGATTAAAAACTCTAGTATGAAGCCAAAGGTACAGCAGAATTCCCAGACTTCTGAAAAAAACTCAGATTCTGAATGTTGCTGCTTGAATAACTAGCTTAGAAAGAACAAAGCCAACATTTTGTCATGTCTCTGTCATCAATGGAGGGGATTGGAGGACTGGCCAAAGGGGTGTTGTGATAATAATGTCACTCATTTTACATGTATATCTGCGTATTCATTGTACCATGGTAATAAATGCACTTGCTGTCCACTTTTTTTCCTTAAATTTAATTTTCAATACTTCCAGTAAATACTTTGTACAAAAGCTGTAAAGGTTAGAGTCCAGTAACAAAGTCAGTATGAAAGAAACTTAGCAGGAAGGAATAATTAAAAAAAACCCAAGCAACAAAACACAAACAAAACAGACAGGAGTGACAAAAAAAAAAAAAAAACCAAAAAAAAAAAAAAAAAAAAAAAAAAAAGGAGGAAAAAAAAAAAAAAAAAAAAAAGGCTTTCACAGGACTGGAACAGGACACAGTGGTTTGTCTGTGAAAGAAATTGCTTAACTAGAAAATTAGCAGTATCACCAAGAGCTAGAAGTGCACAGCTAAGCTTTTTAGTAGTCTTTCAATACGCCTACATTGCTTGGATCATAGGCTTCTTCAGGGCAAATTAGCACTGTTTATTTAAGCAAATCATCTGGCTGCTCCCATGGGGACCTCTACCTCTTTGACTTCAGCACCCAAGAATCACACAGATCATCATATATCACTTCCAGGGGCTGAGAAGAATTTTAATAGCAATAACGTTTTGTTTCAATTCTTGAACACGCACTGACGAGTTTCACAGTTGCAAACCATATGACATGAGAGACAGTAGTAGCAGCTTTGAATTTTGAAGGTCTTAAGTTCCGAAGAAGGTGCTTTTAAGTAACTTTTAATGAGTTGTGTAAAGCAGACTTTCCAGCATAAGCATTCTTGAGATTAATTCTGGGAGGTGTTCCAGTGAACAAGTAACAGAAAAGGTTGCTGTTGTAAAATACTTTCTTAGGATTCTGCTACCTTTACTGCAGCCAAATCAAAGTAAGAAAAAGTAGACATTTAGGAAGAGTTATGATATATCCTTCTTTCAGTGGCAATTGGTTATGGATGGGGTAGATACAAAAGCATTAATCTGTTATCATTAAAAAAAGGATCTTTTGGGGAAAATCTTTCATTTTCTCCAAAATATTTGGAGAGTGAAGACTGAAAAGTGAATGGGAAAGGAGTCCTGAAGATCTTTAGACAGGGAAGAAATGTGCCATATGAGGTCAGACAACTCAATTCAAGCCAAAGAGTTCAAAGATGCTAGCTAAGTAGTTTAAAAGCCATCTGTGAAAGAACAGTCGGCTTTGTCTAAAAAATGCTAAGGAAACATGCAGAAAAGAGATATCTTAGAGTACGTCTTTGTGAAATCCACAAAACTCTCACTGATAGCCATATTGTTGGTTTAAGTTTCTTAAAGGTCAATGAATGTGGAAAAAAAATAGTGTGAGACAAATCCAAATGTCTTGAAATTCATCAAATTTCTGAGAATATATATAGCTGGTTAGAGAAAGTGTGACTTTAAACATGGATAGGCATAGATTTGATTAAAATTAGGGAAGAGACATTCATTGACGCTGCTTTTTCTCTGACAGTGCCATAGACATTGCCAGAGTCTCAAATAATTAGCAAGACAGTGGCCACACTGCGAAAAAATTATTTGGCACAGACAAATCTAAAGTGTTATTCCCAAGATGTAAATAATACATTACTCAAAGAGAATGGCTCCTGAATAGAATTGCGCATGCCTGTGGGGTCCAAACCTCACCAAAAAACAAATGTGTAAAGAACACTGGTTAAAAATGCACAAATTTGCCAAAATTAAGATATATGCTTATTGCTTGAGTGTGAATAAGCCTGAGTTTATTTGGTTTCTGAGATTTCCTTGAGTGGGACATTGCCTTCAAAGCACAGGTAATACAAGAATTGGCAAGCAAGTCATCACAAGTAATAGATTCCAGAAAAGGAATGAACTGGAATTTGGGATTTCACTGACATTGGAGAAGACAAGAAAGAGGAGACTCTTTCGGCCAAATTATATTCTTTTTTTTTATAATAATGTTGCTAGTTTTTAACTGAGCTTTAATTAAACTACTTTGCATTCCTCATAGCTTGTGTTTGCATTCCTGACAGACTTAAAGTAAAGCACATTTTTAATTTTGCAATTGCTGCACTTACTTTTCACTCTCAGTTGACCTCGTCATTTGTTAGAAGCCTACACAGCCTTAATAGTTGAAACATGAAGTAATTTTTTTCAGAACAGAGGAGTAATTGCCACTGCTATAGGAAAAAATAGCATGCGTTTTTTTTGCAGGGGGTGAACAAACACTCAGATTTAGAAGAGAGGAGCTGGTTACTCCTCCAATAGCTTTAACCATTTGGATCATACCAGAATGGAAGGTGACTGGGCTTAAAGGGTCTCAAGAGTTCATCTACCCATACACCTCTCCTCTACCCTGGTATTAACTGCCCCATTCCAGATAGATGTTCATTTAACATGTTCTTAAAGGCTTTCATTCATAGAGATTCTGCAACTTCCCTAGGCTATATATATTCCAGTGTGATAAGAACACTAAATAAAAGCAAAGTGAATGTGTTAACTTTCATTGAGCATACACAGGCTATGTTTTTGCTAGCTGGGCTCTTTGTAGTTTAACAAGAAGTTGTGCTGGATGGATTCTAATTAGATCTATAGCCCCCTTGTGGGTTCATTTTGAAATCCTGTTACCCAACTTCAGTTTCCTGACTAAGCTCCAAATGAAAAGGATGCCAAAAGTCTGCCAAGTAGGGTGCCAAGCCACCAACAAGACCTTAAGCACTAAGAATATTGCATTGTGGGAGCTCATGAGTCATTAGAAATAAGATAATGTGAGATATCTGCAGCAAGACCATGGTGCCACAACCTCATTTCCAAAAACGACTTTCTTATAGGAACCATCACTGCCAGGGTCAAAAGAGTGGAACTGGGTTGAAAAAGTGTCGTGAATTCAAAGATGACCAAGTGCAATTTGTTTTCCTCTCTTTGTTTTTTTTTTTCTTTGTTTGTTTCTAATGTAATTTTATTTTATTTTATTCTATTTTATTTTATTTTATTTTATATATTATTTCTTTTCTCTTCTTTTTTACAGCTGTTTTTAATTTGTTGCCTTAGAGAACCGTTTCCTCAATTTAGCCACAGAGTAAGTAGAGATTAAGGGAAGGAAAGTGCCCCTTTCTTCAGATAATAGCATGAAAGGAGACACACATCATCCCGATGATTCAGGTTTGTGAGATGAAAGCATTGAAAGCTTTGAAAGAATTGTAATTGTGTATTGGAATTAAAGAGAAAATAAGCAAGTCATGAGCTAAAATCATGTAATTCTTAGTCATGAGGAACAAAAGAAAACTACAGATGTAGCTACACATTTTTGTACGTGTGTTATAATAGTTTATACATAAATATCCAGTGATTCCCAAGTTTGCACTACATCAAGTCAGATTTCAGACATTTTTTCTACTTGGTCCCACTGACTCCACCTAATTTAAGGATCACTTGTGCCTCACAGTTTTTGCACCCACATGCCCTTCTCCCCCACAACCTGACTAGGTCTTGATGAACCCTTTCTGTGTTGTTCCTGATTTACTCTAGGAATCAAACCAGGCCATGGAAGATGTTTGTGACCTCAGGTTTCTGCTTGACCCAGCATGGACAACTCAAAGACCAACATTTCAAGCAGAAGCCTCTCAAAAATGTTGTCATGGTCACTTATAGAACCATTTGTGCTCCAACTCTGGAACCACACCTTTGTTAACATTGGCTTTGATTCCTACTTTATTTGCCATACACAATTGTTTGTATAGAGTTGTGTATATAAATATATAAACTAACACAATTTAGTTCTTTACTGCATTTTTTGGCTTTGACTACTGTAATTTCACTGAATCAATGATGAAATGAAAACTGTATGATATAATTTATTGAAGACAATAGCTTGATCATGAAATATCAAAAGACAAGTAAAGCAAAGTTAATATTTTTGTAAGACACAATGAATGAAAACAGTGACTTATCAACTGGGAATGTTCTGTAGCTTAGGTGCAATATGAAATAGTTTTCCCAGAACTTTATAGAAAAAAACAGACATAGAAACAAACAAACAAACAAACAATCAATCCCACATCTTTTAAGTAGCAGAATGTATAAAATCTGCAGTTCTAAAGTCACATTTCAGTTAGTTGCATTAATCATACAGTAGGTGACTATCTTTTGGTGCCTTTCAAGAACATTATGGCAGAATGATCTTGGCAGAAGATGATGTGTGCTCCTGGATCATCTCAAAAACATTCTCAATATTCACGTACCATCTTTTCCAATAAGCCCTTTATTTATGAAGGAAATGACAGAAGTAATTCTTAGAAAAGCCTCCATTTTTATCTTGAGAAAATGATGAAAATAAAATTCAGATGCAACTTCCACCTCTCTCGCACAGAAGCTTTCTCTGATTAGAATAGTGCAGTTCATTTAGAAGCCATTTGAAAGAGGAGAAAAAGAAGATGTCAGAACTAGTACAGTAGGATATGGTTAGACCTGAACTGTCTTCTGAATATTATCATTTTAGAAGTAACAGAGTATGAATTTTGTGTCGTCTGTGTTACCAGAATGAAGGAAAACATTCCCAAACACCTTTGTTCTCTGCTTACAAAGTACCAAACAATGCTTACTCACTCAGGATCACACATTTGGAACATGTGTGTGAAAACTATGTGCTTTCTGATTAAAATGGAGACTTTCTGCCAAAAAATAGTTTGTGTCTATATAGCCAGCAAGGAACTGGCTTGTCATGTTAACTGCCCATTAGCTTTAGAGAAAATAATAACTTGCAAAATATGAAGAAAAAAATTGCAAAGATGAGAGAATCACATATTAACAGCTTCAAAACTGGCTTCACAAGACATGCTATCTGGTAGAACTCTGGCAGACTCAATGTAATGACTTCGCCATGACAAAGAATAGCTGTTTATCAGAGCAGTATTCACCCCAGTTCCCCCCTGCCAGCTGTTTTCGATCATACAGTAGCAGAAAAGAGAGAGAAAAGACTCCTGATAGTATGTGATCTCCTCTAATTTATTTCTTTACATAGCAAACAGTTCAGTGCCTCTTTAGGCAAGCCTCGTGCCCTGTTAGACTTTCCAGACCTTGATGTTCCCTTGACTAATAAGCCTGTAACCTATAAAGCCAAATGAGACAGGAGAGCATACACAGAGAGAGACCTGTGCTGGAGCAGTGGCTCCATCAGTCTCTTATTAGAAACTGGAGAACAGATCCTATTCTTCTTCACGCTTCTGTAAGAAGAGTAGCTCCAGAGATTTCACTCAAACTGCAGTGGTGTAAATCTAGATAAGAATTTGTTCCTCTGTGACAGCAGCTCTAAACTTAATAGAATTGTGAAGATTGAGGGGTTAAAGTAATGAGTTCCTCAACAGTTCACCTCTTACTGCCAAGTATTCATTAAGCTTGTACTGGACGTCTTACACAGTCACCTCTAAAGTCTCTGACTTTCTGGTGAGGATACAGTCAATCTTCGCTGTAATGTCCTCAAAACTTATATCTCCGAAATGTGCTTTCATTAGATTGCTCTACAAATCACCCCTTTAAGACCAATTCTAAATATGCTTTCTGAACTGTAGAGTGATTAGTGCTGAATGCAGTACTTTGGGTGAGGTCCTAACGAAATACACTGTATTTCCTTAACAATAATTGAGTTGAAGGCTTTAATATAAGGGGGGGTTTTATTATTAAAATAACTCTCATATCTCTCTCCAGGTCAATATGCTGTAGTACCTTCCCATTAAGCAGATATTATGTCCTTTTATTACATTCTCCGAGACTCATTATTCTGCATTTATCTGCATTGAATTTGCTATCTATTAGCTCAAGTACTTAAATGATCTAAATCCTTCCCTACCTGACTGTATTGTTTCTCACGGATGACCTTTCCTCCCAATTTAGTATCATCTGCACACCAGAAATTCTTAGTTTAAATAATATGCTCTGAGTCATTTAGGTACTGAAAAAGCTGTGGTTCCAACACTGATCCCTGCGGTGCCCCTGACACAAGTAACTTTGCCACAGCTTAAAAGCATAACTCAAAGCGTGCGATCTTACCAGCCGCAGTTTAACGATATGGCATTCTCACTTTGAACGAATGGTGAAGCCTTGCTTAATATGTATCTAATTTTTATAAAGAGTATTCTGGCTTTCTTGAAAACGGATGATTAACATTTCTAAGAGGCTTCAGGGCATGTCTGCACTATGGCTGCAAAACCCCCACTGTTTGCTAAGCACTGAGTGACAACTGGGGATGTCCACCCCGATCCAGGGCAGGCGAGCTCCAGCTACTCCAGCTACTTCAGCTGTCTTTGTACAACACCATGTTTAAGCCCTACCAAAAACTTTCTCACAGCATTGCTTGAATGTAGCCATGCTGCTCCTGGGGATAAATTTGTAATTCGTCTGAGTTTGTCTTTGAAAGCAAGATGAATGAAGGATAACCCCTGCCCAGCTCACTGCTGCACATGGTCAGCGCTGGTTTGACAGAATCATGGAATCATTTCAGTTGGTAGAGACCTTTAAGATTATTGAATCCAACCATTGCCACTAAACCATGTCTCTCAGCACTAGATCTACCCATCTTTTAAATACCTCCAGGGATGGCGACCCCACCAATTCCCTGGGCAGCCTGTTCCAGTGCTTGCTAACCCTTTTGTTCCCAATATCCATCCTAAACCTCCCCCGGTGCAACTTGAGGCCATTTACTCTTCTCTTATTGCTTGTTCCTTGGGAGAAGAGACTGACCCCCACCTGGCTGCAACCTCCTTTCAGGTAGCTGTAGAGAGTGATAAGGTCTCCCCTCAGCCTCCTTGTCTCCAGGCTGAACAACCCCACTTCCCTCAGCTTCTCCTCATGGGATTTGATCTCTGGATCCCCGAATCCAACTCCATTGCACAGGGTGGATGTGCCAGGTTAGCTACAGAAGGAATGTACTGCTAGGATGAAAGCTAGGATGCTGACACTGCAGTCAGTAATCTACACAAACTACCCACGAGGAAGACCAAGGCTGAGGGCTTCACACTGGTTTACTTTTAGCACTTGATTGAGATGCTTAAAGATGAGCAGCCTCTGGCTTCCCTGACAGTCAAAGGGGAAGACTCCCTCCTTTCAGAAGGCACCTACGGCATTGGCACCCCTCGCCATGACTGTACATGTTCTTAAACTTCCCAAATTAAGCAACCAAAGTAAAATCTTGAAGTTAGGTAGACAGAATATTTCTCTTTGTCAATGTTATTTGGGCAAGATAGGGTGGATATTGGTGCAAAGCAGGCAGGCATTCCTAGTGTGCCTGTGAAGGCTACAGCGGAACCAGGGTACTGTGAAAGATGGGGCTGCCTGTCACAAGCTAATTTAGCTGCGTTGAGCTCTGTGTTTTCATAGTTAGAGCTCTCTAGAGAGAGAGTTTACCTGGGCGTCTCTGTACTAGTTTTCAGCACAGAAATATTAAAAGGTTCTGACTTGCGATTTGGCACAAGTAAGTCCATCAGAACAGGTCAGAAGATGTGCTGATATCCAGCTTTACAGATAGGAAACTGACACTTCAGAGGACTGGGTTTAAAGGGTCACTCAGGGAATTTTGGCAGATACCAGCTCAGTGCCTTGCTCTGAGACCCACCCTGCCTCCCCAGGGATGTCAGACGGTCTCCATCCTCCTGTGTGCTGGGACTTTCGTCTCCTGCAATAACCCACTCTCTCAAAGCTCACTTCTTAGCTCTCCTCTGCTTGGGGTTATTGACTCTACTGTATTCTAAGGGACAAAGCTGTGCCCTAAGGCTTTTCTTACCCATGCGTATGGGTTACACCCACAGCAGAGTGTGCATGTGGAGGACAGATAGTTGTGTATACAGCCAAGCTTTACATTTGCCTTGAAAAGGAGGGGGAAGGATGTGCTGCTGAGAAAATCAACAAAAATGCTTCAAGAGCTGTATTTTACTTTGGTAATTGAAATGTGTCTCAGCTCCAAAACTTGTGCTGATATTTCCCACTTACTGTATTTTTTTCTTCCTGCTGAAAAATAGGTTGCTATGACTGACTAGATTTTCTTTTTCCAAACAGCAGCAAAAGAACCAATTGTGTATGCACAATTTTAAGTTATTTAAATTCCATCACCCCAAAAAGTGATTATTTTCTTTCCCTATGAGGCATTCCAACAAATTTCATGCAGTCAAGGCAGGCTTAGTGACTACTTTCTTTGGCTTTTTCACTTCTTTCCATTCCCCCAGGATGTTCTATGATGATTATTTCTTTCTGTCTTTATTTTCTCTCTCCTTCTCTTTTCCTTTTTTCCATCTTTTCTTTNTTTTTTTTTTTTTTTTTTTAAAACTTGTTTCCCTGAGGGAGACTGCAGCAGTAATGTTGAGGCACTGCTAAAGGCAGTAAGGAAAAATAATCAGTATTTGATGGCATCACAGTACTAGCATGTTGGATAACCTGTTATCATCCCACTGATGTGGCATGAACCAGCAAGAAAACATACTCCAGAAATGTGTATGTTTATGTGTGATCTTATTAACTGAAAAGCTGATTCCATCTCTTTTGTGCAAAAACTACCAGACTGTTTCAGATGAAAGAAAAGACAGGAACTAATAGGCCTCATGGGACAGATATTTAAAACCTTTAGACATCTCTGTATTTCAAATATGTAATGTCTGAAAATGCTTAATCCTGAATTTTTGAAGTTCTGGAGAATGAAGTCTTCCATTCATTCACAACATAGGCCACAGATATCAGTGATAGCACACTAGAATATTCCCAGATGAGGAGGGTCCACCCATACAGATGACAGGCTATTTCATATTTCATGTCAGCTTACACTCTCATTCTTCTTTTGAGACTGAATGAAAGAGGACATATTTCATTCAGTTTTCTAACATGGGGTCTGTCCATTAGGAAGTTATTAAAAGTAATAAACTTACTTAATTTAAAGAACTTTGAAGGTATCATATGGCAGCAGTTTTCAGGAGGTTAATTGCCACTGATGCTTCTCACAGATATTTAACAGTAGCTTAGCTTTTTCGCTGTTATAATCACTCTTAGTCACTCATATTCACATCTCTGTAGCTCATCATCTTTCGCTCTCTCCACTCTTTCATGTGAAAAAGTATAGAGGGAGTTCAGCCTGTTTGATTAAAAAAAAAAAAAAAGAATATTAAAAGACCTGAAAAAAATCTGAAAACTTTCAAAATGAGTTTTTCTGAGGTTTTCACAGAATCACAGAATGGTCAGGGTTAAAAGGGACTGGGATCTCTGGAGATCATCCAGTCCAAACCCTCTGCCAGAGCAGAGTCATCTACAGCAGTTGCACAGGATGGCGTCCAGGTGGGTTTGGAATGTCTCCATTCAGAGACTCCACCACTGTGCCAGTGCTCTGCCACCCTCGAGTAAAGAAGTTCCTCCTCATGTTAAGATGGAATTTCTTATGTTCAGGTTTGTGCCTGTTACCTCTTGTCCTATCATTGGGCACCACTGAAAAAAGACTGTTCCCATCCCCCTGGCACCCTCTCTTTAAGTATTTATAAGCATTGATAAGATCCCCCCTCAGTCTTCTCTTCTCCAGACTAAAAGGCCCCAAGTCCCTCAGCCTTTCCTCATAAGAAAGATGCTCCAATCCCCTCATCATCTTTGTAGCCCTTTGCTGGACCCTGTCCAGCAGTTCCCTGTCCTTCATGAACCGGAGAGCCCAGAACTGGACACAGTACTCCCAGATGTGGCCTCACCAGGGCAGAGTAGAGGGGGAGGATGACCTCCCTCGACCTGTTGGCCACACTCTTCTTGGTGCACCCCAGGACACCTTTGGCCTTCTTGGCCACCAGCACACATTGCAGGCTCATGGTCATCATGTTGTCCACCAGGACTCCCAGGTCCCTTTCCACAGAGCTGCTCTCCAGCAGGTCAGCCCCCAACCTGTACTGATGCATGGGGTTATTCCTCCCCAGGTGCAGTACCCTACACTTGCCTTTGTTGAATTTCATAAGGTTCCTCTCTGCCCAACTCTCCAGCCTGTCCAGGTCATGCTGAATGGTGGCACAGCCTTCCGGCGTGTCACCCACCCCTCCCAGTTTTGTGTCATCAGCAAACTTGCTGATGGTACACTCTATCCCTTCATCCAGGTCATTAATGAATATATTGAACAGGACTGGAGCCGGTACTGACCCCTGAGGGACACCACTTGTTACAGACCTCCAGCTAGACTCTGCACCACTGACAACCCTCTGAGCTCTACTTGCCAGCCAGTTTTGGTTGTTTTAGTCAGACTAGTTAAGGAAGCAGATAGATAAATGGACCAGTACGTTTGGTTTTGTTTGCTTGTTTGTTTTTCTTATGCCTTCATTTTCCCCTTAAATGCCTCCTTTTTTTTTATTTCTTTTTTGTTGTTGCATTTTTGGTGGGTTTAGGTTCAGGATACATCTGTCCTATCACTAGACTGACTGAGGAAAGGGATAGCTTTTTATACCCCTGATAATAACTGCTTGGTTTGTGCCATCATATGTGCCCATAGTCACGTAGCTGTGCTATTCACCAGTGAACTCAGGGGAGCAGCTAGCTATATCTCAGCTGAAAAAGGAAACAAGAGACCACAAGCATGTTTATCTTTATAGTTTTAATGACCTATCTTGAAAGCAAAAATACCAGAAATATTTTAGAAACAAGTAATTCAAGCAATAATGGAAATATTATTAGGATTTTTTTAAATAAATTAAATATCTTCTGATTTTATTTTCCATTCCCACTGTTATTTAAAATAATTATTAAATAAAATTTGTTAACATCACCAATCACAGCTACTATTTTTTAATGAAAAGTGTTTGTCTTTTTAAGGAAACTGCTCTTAAGCACACAACATTTTATACTCGTGAGAGAAAAAAAAACAAACAAAACCATTCTTTTTAATTTCTCAGGCTGAAGATTTAGAATTTGAACTTTGTTATTAACTGGACTAGACTTTCATACACTTTATACTGCAGTTACCAATGAGACCTGAATCTTGTTTTGAGATCCTAGTGACTAAATCTTGGTGCCAGAAGACAACGGGAGTCAGTCTTTTGAGATTTACACATAAAGATTAAAAAAAAATAAAGAAAAGGTTACCAATATTTTCTTTCATCTTTTATCTAAATAATTTAAAACCAAAATATTTTTGCTTTTTTTTCCTCCAAAAATGGCAGTTGCTCTTCCACTGGTATCTTGATAAAACACTTGACCAAATTGTAAAATATCAGAAAACTCCTTCCTTTCCTGGGAAAAACGGGACCAGCTTTCTAATGCAAAAATGTAATGCAAGTTGCTGGTTTCTGAGGCCTAAACTAAAACTTGCTGAAGTCAGTGAATATGAAGGTATTCATATTCAGAAGCTGTCTTTCGAATACTAGCATTCCTTTGCCCCTGTAATAATACAGATAATAGCACTAGGAAGTAGAACACCTGGGTTCCTAAGCCTAAGGAAAGTTGTTCTTCTAGCAATTCTACCTCAGAAGCCCAAAATAGACTTGAAAGACACTTTCCCTCTCCTCCAGATGAGTTGCTGAGTAGTTTTGCATGCATGGCATGAAGGTCCAAAAGGAAGTCTGAATTTGCAGCTTAGCTAAGGAGGGGAACTCTGCTTCCTGGAGGACTCAAAACTGTTCACTTAACAGAGTAATCACTGGGTGAAAACAAGGACAAATTTAGGTGTGAACCAGGGTCTAGAACCAGCTCTTCTTTTGGCGTTCCCACCTACTGTCAGACTTTCTAATTACACAGCTGGAACCACGGGTTCACAGGTTCTGTAGGTCATTCCTATCCAGCTGCACACCGACCTCACTACCGAGGAAAGGTGGTTACAGCTTCTTCAGCACGCCTCAGGCCCTGCTGCTACAGCTGTATCGTGCGGTGAAGTAACCGCCATTTCAAACACCTTTTCGTCAACCCTGATTCACCTCTGGGACACAGCTCAGGTGATATTTTATAGATATTACATAATATGTAGTTTTGTACCACATAGTAGACAGCACCACAATTGTAGCTGGAAAGAGTAAGCAAAAGCCTGAGCATACTTAGCATGCCAGGATGCTCTGAAGACTTCGCAATTTCAGTGATAAATTTCCATAAATAGGAAATAAGTATCTGAGCACTCAATTCAGTAAAGGCAGAGATGGCTGCTAAGAATCTTCCTAAAATAACTTTAACTACCTGGGAATCTTCCTCCTGAAACCTTCAACAGATTGGGTCTCTCAGGTGTCTAAGCAGTTTAAGTGTTTTCTTTCTAACTTAGTTTCTTGAATGTAGGAACTGAAATTCCACCAAAATGCCACTTTAAATGCCTGGGTGGTCAGCTGAATGCCTGCCTAAGTATCTCAAACAGACATTTAGGTGCCTAGACACATACGTAGCTGTCTTTAGACACCAAAATTTGGTGAAATGCATCTTGCTGATAAGGGAGACTGAAGAGAGATATAACAGGACTAAGTGTCTTCCTATATCTGACTTTGATATTGAGACCCTTTACATTTTACTTTGGGGAGGGAGAATTCTCTCTCTCTGTAAATGAAATTAACATCCTGCAACCTATAAACATGTGCAACAAATATTATTTACTCACACTCTTTTTTTTTACAAGTATAGAAAGACCTGATTCAGATCTGGTCTGATGACTCATTTTAATAGACCTGGTGTGATTTTAAATTGGTTGAGGTGTTGATTTTATCCCTCTTGTGAAGTCTCTTGCTGCAGAGAATGGGAATCCTAACACGATCTGTGCTGAGATTAAGTAATATCTCTTTTTGAATTTTCTTTGTTTAGTCCTTTGATCTGTATCTGTATCTAACCGATGCAAACAAAGCTATTATTTCAGAAGCTATTAACTCAGACAGAAAAATTCTATGTCTTTTCTTACTAACAGCCAATATTTCTGGATTCTGTTGGGCCATATGGACAGCGCTTCAGAGTCACCACAGTCTTCCATGTAGAGGGAATTTATAGTTTGTAACCCGTGTTTTCCCCTCCCCAGAAAATATGGAAAAGCATAGGATTGCCAACAGCTTACCGGAACATTTGTGGCATTATAAGCAAGAAATGTGATATAAGGAGTGGCAAAACCCAACCAACCAAAAAACCGAACAAATTTTCCTTTCAATATAATTTTTCCCTGCTGAAGCCTCTAAATTGAGGAGGAGGAGGACTTTTGGAGAGTAACTCTGTTGTGAACATCAGGTCATACTGTTGCATAGATAGACAGATGAATTATGTGTTGTGATGATGGAAAAAAGAAGTAGTCATTTGGGAAATAGGATCCAGTAGAGATATGGAGTTGTTGATGGATTGAAGAATTTAAAGTTGCATGGATACTTATATTCATAGAGAGGGTGAGAGGGAGGTTTCAAGCTAATCTGAAACATTTCTAGCTCCTGATGCTGACAGTCTGTTGGCAAAGGTAGGTCGGGTCTTCTCCTAATGAGGCTATGGAGACATTATAGAATCAAAAGTATCAAGTAATAGATGGATTCCTGAAAGCAGAATCAGCACACCAGCGACAACGTGGTAAGCTACTGTGTGTAGGCCTATGTTATCACAGCGCCACTGAAGAATGTCTCCTGCCTTGTGAAGCTTCCATAAAGATTTCATTACTGTGGTGTCACTTGACAACTTTGACATGACATAAAGCAGATGACTATCAAAGTTTTTCTCCTGTTTCCATCTTGTATTTATTCATTGCTTTGCTTCTGTTTAGGACACATATCTCCATTTGCAAAAGAACTAGTTTCAAGATCATCACCAGAAAAAAAAATCTGGTAGACGTTGGCAGGTTTGGATCAGAATTTAAGATTCCCTGACAAAGAAAATCGTGCACGAGTAGTTGTTGCGATATTAGAGCATTCCTGAGAACTGGCAGGATTCTGGCACTTGAGCAGTTAAGTCAGTCCAAGACAGGCTGAGTTACCCACCAAGGTAAAATGTAAAATAAAATGCATTGAAACACATCTCATCAGCACTCAGTATTATTTATGGAGAGCGCCCAGGCATTCCGGCGGGTAATACTTCTGTTGTTTGTTTAAGTAAAATAACTAATTTGTCTCTTTAATAAGAACATTATAGATATCCTGTGAATTTGTATGTCAGCAGCACTTCGAAAAGATGGTGTGTGCATAGACAGACTGACTGAGAATAAACTACTGAGAGCTTTACTCTGTAGCTAGAAAGATGAACCTGAGGGTAAAATATTTCAGAACTATTCTGACAACAATGCAAGTTTATGAAATGCTTGTGTTGGGAGAAAAAAGGATTATAATAATACTCTGCACATGAGTTGCACTTTTCACCTGGGAAACTTAAAGTATTTTTCAGACATCAGCACTCCCAAGAGGAAGGTCTTGTGTTATTCTACAGATGGATGAACCAAAGTACAGGGGCATCTATCACCTTTCCAGTTCCCTCTGGAGTAAGGAAGACTTCCACTGGGCAGTAAATGATGCCCTAAGTTCTAAACTGATGTTAAAAAAGAAAGAAAGGGAAAGAAAGAGAGAAAAAGGTCTTTTAAAGTTTCAATGAACTATCAGAATTGCTGTGGATTGATTGCAATTTAGTAATACTGATTATAATATAAATAGTTGGAAACTTTTGCAGATTTTAACTTACTTGTATAACTTGGTCTTGCTTTTTTCTAAGCACTTAAAACAACATGCAACTTTTCCCTCCGCTACTCTTCTTGTTGTTGTGAGGGTAGTTTCTCTAATAAGTGATTTTTAAAACACTGTACACACATATGTGTTAGCAAAACCAGGAATAGAGGTCCTAATGTCTGGACAACTTTCTCCCACCTAATACTATAAATAGAAGTTACTTTGTTTTTTATGTTATTATTAATGGAACTTTTATTAATTTCAAATCATACAAAATTTTTATTTGGGAAAAAAAACCCACAAACTACTAACCAGGCAACTGATATTCATTCCTTAGGTTTAATCATTCTACCAATGGATTAGTAATATATTACTTTATCAGAAGAATGCAACTGTAGACTCTAAGATAAGATAAACTAGAAGATGCATTCAGTAAAAATGACGTGCTTTGAGCCCGTATTTCACAAGGTAGTTCTGGAAGTTCCAGCAGCACAGACATTTAATCAGACTGATTACCAGGTATATAATCCGATATTGCTAACTCTTCGCCTTGTTCCGATCTGCTTTCATGATTAGTTACAAAGTTTAACTTATGGACAAAATTGCAGCTGTGGAATTTTGAAGATTTGAACTCCGTATTTTTTGTAATGTTTGAATTTTTATTGGTCTGTTTCCTTGTTTTTAGGAATGAACTAGTGCACAGAACAAGATCCACATCAAACAGAGCCTTGGGTTGAAACTTCTGTGGGAGGAACTGATCCATAACGACTGAAGTAATAATGCCAAGCAATACCAAAGGAGTTCTGCTTCTATAGGTTTGTAAACTCTGTAAATTAAGGAAACACAGTCAAACACAGTCAAAATTAGTCAAACACATCAGATAATATGACTGAGAAGAAATCATGCTCTGCAAGGGAAGATATTCTTTACCTTGACCTTACCAGTTCAGAAACTGCTTCTAGGGGTTTCCTGGTTTAAAACATACCCTGTGTGGTCTCTTTGGTGTCACTCAGAAAGTCCTTTTATCATCACTTCTGAAGGTTGCTTTCTAGGTTTGCTTCTTGCTAAGAAGAGGGATCTCACCTCTCTCTGAAGTCTCTCAGCCTGAAGTCATGTAGCAGGTTCTCATCTGCCGGTTTCCCTGTCACCTCTTCATGTCCAAGCATGTACAAACACACCTGCATAGACAACTGTAGCCATGACTGAGAAAATGCTTAGCAAATTTTCGTATGTCCTATCAATGTCCTAGCACACTGGAGCATACACAGTGCAGAGTATGTCCACTTAGTCCAAAAAAACGGGATGGATCAGAGTTGAGGGACACGTGCTGTGCAGGTGGTCAGTGTGTGCAGAGACATCGCTAGAGTAGCTCAGAGGAGTTACCTATACTGCAGTTATGTTCTTTCACAGAGATGAAATGTCTAAAAGAACAATGAAAGTGTTAAGAATAATTACAAAATGTTTTATTCTAATGGTTCCTCGCAAAAATGCATGAAAAGGTGATAACCTAACACAAAGAATAAGGAGATTAAGGTCACAACCTCCATAATGATGTAAAGATTTAACAAGGTAATACATTTACATGAAACTTCCTTCCCCAGATTTGTGGTAGTACCAGCTCAGTTGCACAAAAAAGGGGAAAGAGCCTTCTAAAGTTATAAACTTTATATGGAGTTATTTATGATGTTACCCACCATATTTACACCTGTGATGAAAACTTGAGGTTTCAGTACAGCTATTTTGCTTCTTTAACTGCAAACAGAAGCTCAGCTGGACTACGTGCAAGGTGGTGTCATGTGAGCTGAGGGTGTCCTGGGGGACGTGGGCCATGGGGAATCCCCTTGAGAGACTGGCAGCCAGCGCCCATCCCACCACCACAGACAGGGAGCAGGGCACCTCCCTGGGGACAGGGGTGTTGGCCTGTGGGTGGGCCTGGCTTGGTGGGGCCTGTGGCCAGGCTAGGCAAGGCTGTGGAGAGCTGGAGACCAACATCCGATGGCCTTGCTGGGGCAGGGACTAATGTCCCCCCAAAATGGGGTCCTGGACTGTGGGTAGGGACAGTAAGGCCCATATGGGCCTCAGGGTCCTGATGATCCCTCTGTGGGTCAGAATTTTTCCAGGTTGGGATGAAACCTCTCAATCTTACTGAGACACATGGTGATAACCTATCCCCGCTACACCTCTGTTTCACAGCCAAAATGTGATGGTGCTTGTAATCTGTTAAGTCTTTGCCTGAAGTTGAAAGAGGAAAAGTCATACAGAAAAGAAAGGGAAAAAGTTTCAGAATCAGTATGTACCAATATATAACCATAGTTAAAGTGCTTCATTTTCATGAGGTTTTACTTTGATTCATTTATCCATTTTTGATGCCAGTGAGGGAGAGCAAGAGTGGCTCCCTGCTCTCCTCTCTCTGAAATTAAAAGGCAGTAAATTTTAAACCAATAAAAGCAAATGTTGTTTTGTTTTCTTTCCTTTTTTTTTTTTTTTTTTAATGTAGCTGATAGTCAACCTGAATAATTCACTGTCAGACGAGGTCACTAAAGGCAACTGCAATATCAGGATTTTAGAAAAGGTCTGAGTAATTTTATGGCAAGTAATAACTGTTTTGCCATTACAGAAACGAAAAAAAATGTTGGAAAGGTCACCCATCTTCATGCTTCAGGGTCTGGATGATCACCTGTGGGGTCAGGTCAAGACTCAGTATCGCCGTGTGCACACCCGCACATGCATCTACACGCACACAGGACTTTCAGAATTACTCACTAATAGTTTTTAATAGGTGATAGTATGTTACCAGAGAAATGCGCCGTCTTAATTTTGAGCTGACTAGTATTTATACTCATCTTGCCAGAGGAGGGCTTCCCATGGTTTCTAGTTTTCATAAGAAGGTGCACTCAGATACTTCACATACCAATATTATATCATGCATCTTTTTCAACAGTGATTCAGATCCCCTTTTATATTAGAGTACACCTGAGACAATTGACAACGGACTTTGCTTTGCTGGGTTTGGTCCCTCTCCTCCACCCTGGGGCAGCTGCTGACCTCATGTTTCCTTGCCTGCATAAAAGATGTTCCGAGTACAGGATCATGGTGTAGGGGCCTCTATTCGGACCCTGCGGAAACCAGTACAAGCATAGAAGAGTTTTCTCACTTGACACGGTGCCTCACCAGTGAGGCCCGCCGAACTTGCCAGGAACCATTTTGTTATTGTGCTATTGGCAGATTGTACTGTTAACAGCACATTTCTTGCCTTAGAGATTGAATGAAATCTGAAGTTTGAGCTGAGAGGGAAGAGCCAAAGCTTAATCAGACCAAATGGAAGAGAAAGAACTATTCAAGTGAGTCTGAAGCTTCAGTGGAATCTATTAGAACTGGAGGTGTTCATCCTCAGCAACGGATCAAATCTGTTGTAGTTTACGAAGGAATACCCAGAATACAATGTTCTTGTGCAATCAAATCTAAACAAAGTGCTTCAGTCCATTTAAGGCTGATTAGATGACTCAGCTCATATTTGGTGGAAGATATCTTGGTCTTATTACTCATACCTAAATTCATTACTTTCTACGTGTGCTACAGTGGTATGAATGTGAAACTGTCAGACTTAACAAAACCAGTTATGACTTACTGTTTTGAGCTTCATGATTACATCAGTCCTATTTTATGTGATATTTTACTGGCTTTCTACAGAATATCAAGACAAGTTTGAGAGTGAGGTATTCAGTTGTACTGATCTCAGCCTCCGAGGGCTATGTCCACTTTTCCAGCCTGAGAAGCTTGGTCATTAGCTTACACCACACTGTATACTGTAACCGGATGCAAAAGGGGAGAAAAAATGTCATACTTTTTTTCAGATATCAACCAAAATTGAAACATGAACATGACTGAAAAATGAAGGGAGGTAAATTACAATTATAGACAAGGTATCTCTTTTACTTATTCATTTATTTACTTATAGAAAGATGAGGGTGTTTAAATTGAAAAACTCCAGTGAGTAGTCATTGTTTCTCAGTCTCCAGACACCTTTGGACAGATGTGTTTCTGACAGATGCACAGTATTGTAATTAACATAAAGGCAACTCAGTGATATTTAATAGCCTGGGATAAACAAGAACTTGATCTAGACCACATAATCATCCCTTATATCTTTATCCTGTGGTTTGTCTACAATTTTATCTATTATTTCCATGTTCAAAACAACCTTTTTGAACTCCTCATTCTTCACATACATACATGCATAGCACAGCAGATATTCGATAGAAAGTGAATATTTTGCAATAGGGTAAGAATAGAGAAAATAGGAAAAAAAAACCCAATATGGATAGATCCTCCTCACACCATTTCATGTACTCAAAGAAGGTGCTCAGGAGAGAGCACAAGGAAAGAAATGTAGCATAACAATCTGTGTAGGAAGGAATGGAATAACAATAAAATGTCTGTTAAAGAACTGGGGGAGTCTCAGAACTCACAAAGGACACTAAAATGAGTGAGTAAGATACTATTCTGTCTTGTTTTATTTCATTTGAAAGTAAGGGGTATTTATTACATTGATGAGTCTGCAATATGTTTCTTCAGACTGATTCACGAGTTGCATTTTGTTGGATGTAGAAAACAAACTTACAGAAAAAATGACCTTCTGCCTACTCTATTTTCCTGTGATATATTTGAGAATAAGATTAGCTGAAACATCATAGGCATAATATCTTAGAAAGTAAAAGTGCTTTTTCTCAGTACAAAGCGGAGATATTGCTGGATGGGCTAGGTCAAGGAGACTGAAAGGGTACTATCCATCTGCCTAAACACAGTGGAGAATCAACATCTGAATGAGACCTCCTTGGCCCTCCTTATAGTCAGTGGAGAGAAAATGGGACAAGGAGAGCAACATTCGTCCCTTCCTATAATCAGTATCTTCTCTCAAATAACTCTTCAATTTTTTTTTTTAATCATCTACATCAGTTATGTAGATGTCTGCAGCTGGTTTAATCACATTTGGAATACAATACATTTTATTTTCAGTGCTGAATAATCATGTTTTGTGTGTGTCTGCATCAAACGTATGCATCCCCTTTCTGTCCATCAGCAAGATTTTTTTATACCATTGGTTGATTTCATCCAAATTCTACAGAAAAATAGAGGTTTCAAAGACATTCTGTCATATGCTGCTACAATGCTGTTTATGCTGGGAAAACATGCAGCTTGAAAAGACACTGTTGTCATACTCCCCTTAGTGAAACCCTCAGATGCTCATACTTTATTAAACATCAGAGAATTCGCATGGTGAAAGTAAGGGAAAGAGAAAGAAGAAAAGCTGGAAGCAGGTATTTATTAGCTCTGGTACCCTCTGAACTAATTATTTAAACATTGTGATTATCTTTGACCAGGGTTTAATGGCAGAGTATCTACACCCTTTTAAAAGAAGCTGCCAAACTCATAATTGATACAGAAGTTTCAAAGATCCAATTTCTAAAGAGAATGGGCCATCTTTTAAATTTGGAAGCGGTGTCTTCGTGTCAGGATTGCAGCACTGATAACAAAGACTACTTTTTATTACATATCATTTCTACATACAGGAAACTTAATTCTCCAGGACCATCTATCTGACATGCTTTCATTGTGAAGTGTGGTTTTTTGAATGCAGAAGCACAGCAAAGGTCTTTTCACGAAGAAAAAAAGAAAGAAAAATTCTCAGACATGACATACAGTGTTTCTTGGGCTCTCTTAGATGATCTTATTAAAAGGAAATGCAACATGAAATAAAGCCCTTTATTGTGTTTTCCTGCATGGAATACACATGAGTCTGTCATATGTCATCAGGTGAACTACCTTGCTGCACAACTTCTACCTTAGAGCTTAAAGTACACATTCTATATGTTACATATTGAAATTGATTACACCGAAATGAAGATCCCAGCTCAAAAACATAACATTTTTTAAGCCTGTTGAAGGAAAATGCTATAGTCTAAGTTGCAATCAAATCTCTCGGAGGGATTAGGCAGACACCATTTTAATTTATCCATTCCAGAATTCTGTGCCAAGAGCACTACAAAGATGAAAATAAAGAAACCGCCGACTGTGCATTTTTGTTGTTGGAGCTGCTGCGGCAGCAGTCTCAGAAAAAGGAGGGAACTGCTGTGCTACCTCGATCCCACACATACTGAAAGCCCATAAGAAGCTGGATTCTCACATCCCTTTGCCAAATAACTGGATAGCAGCTGAAATCCACCAAGTGCAGCTTTGTATAAAGAAAAGAAGAAAAAGGAAAAGACAGAAAAAATAGCAGATGTTTGGAATAGTGACTGTACTGCAGATTACTCTAGTGCGGGGGGTCTAAAGAATGGAGCTAGCTATTTTTGGAGCGCCTTGCAAGAAGTAAATAATGATGTAGCTGTTGGTAAAGCACTACGCGGGGTTCTATATTTGTAAATGCTGCTTTCTTTGTAGACGCAGATTGATTTTTTGCAAAGGCAATGTTAAAGTTCAAATGGCAAAATGCATTTGGAGTCCACCTTTAACCAGTTCTGCGGAGATGAGCAGACAAAGGTGTCCTTGTTAGATCCTGGCAGTTGTCAAAAGACTGAGACTCTTACCTGCCATCAGCTATGATCCAATCCAGGACTTTACAGTGTTTGTCATTCTTAGGTCCTCTGCAAAATAGGTGCCATCGGCTTCCATTTTGCTCAGATGATACATCACACCAGCATGACATTCATTTTGCACTTGCATTATTGATGTAAATATACAGTAAAGAGCTGGGGCCATGGTCATTAGAGTGGCCCAGAGCATGATAAAATTTATTTTGGGTGATGGCAAGGTATTTGGAAGCTACTGAGACAGCTGGCTTGTTATCTCTCTTTGGACTAGCCTTACTAGGTTTAATGAATGGTAAGCCTGTTGTTAAGGCGACGCAAAATTGGTTATGCTGCTTATTCAATGCACCACAGTAACATTTTTCCACATGGGGAAACATACAATTACAACAAAAATGACCATGATTAGCAACTTAAAGCAGGAAGCACAATTTGCATACAAATATATTTTCCTATGTCTCTCTGGTTTCGAAGGCTGCAGTTTAACAAAATACTTGCGCATATCTATAACTTGAAGTATGGAGGTAATCCCCTTGATTGTGCCCATCAATATTCCTGTAGCTGTTCACTTGATTGGATGATCCTCTGGAGATCAGAATTTCCATCTGATCCCACTGAAGTCAGGAAACTGGTTGTCTGTAAGTCATTTCTCTCTCAAACTAATCAGCTGAACTTTTGCCAAGGAAACCATAAGGTTTATAGCTACAATTCCATGATCCTATAAATCTTTTTAGTAATTAGGCAGGAATTAAGTAACTATGGTATATCAATATTTGCATGTGTTATCTATCATTTCCTTCCTACAATATTAGTTACTGTTCCAGAATATTAAATTTTGGTAGTCTTATTGAAATATGCTCTTTACAGGATGGTTTCCTTTAAAACATATTCAGTTGCTGCTGTATGTTCAGTTGCTGCATCTCGCATGAAAAGTGTGGATGTATGATATGTGTATGTATATCTATTTGCATATACACATATATTTATTTATGTTTATGTATATACATAAAAATGTTCTAAAACAGAGCAAAACTAAAAAAAAAAAATCCCTCAATAACTTAAAAAATGCTGAGAGAAGAAAATGACTTAAATAAAATGAAACTTGCAAAAGTGCAAGCAGCTGCCATGAGTGTTCTGCAATAATTCATATATTTTATTGTTCTGTTTTGTTTTTTAGATAATTAGTTGGTGGCAAAGGAATAATCATGTTGCATGAAACATTGTGAATTTAATTTCACAATGAAAGCTGTACACTGTATCTACTGTGAGTTAAAAGGACAAACAAAATCTGTTAAAGGGCCAGACTGAAAAGAAATTTCATGCCCACAACACATTGTTTTATTTTTTCTTTTCTATCACAATGTTGGTCTAATTTTTTTGTGGTTTCAAAAGCAGCAATGCAAAATCTTTATTTCTGTTTATTTAAATGTTAATTTTAAAGCTCTGTCTGACATTGCTGTGATGAGTGAAATGACCAGGGAATGAACTATCATTTTGAAAGAAATGTATTTCAGGAGAACTCACGATCAAGTAATAAATACTTTTATTACTTTCAGTGGGACTATTCCCCTAAGTATTAAAGTTTAGTTCTTGTGCACATTTCCAGGTTCAGACCCTTCATTGTTCTGAAGGAGTGAATAGCATCCCGCTGATGGAAAAGAACTAGAAAAGAAAGAAAGAAATCTCTGTTATTTGCAGGTAATAATGCAAAGACAAACAAAAAGCACATTCACACACAAGAGAACCACACGACTCCTAAACAATAAGAGTTAAGTTGAATTTTCACATTCCTTTCTTTTCCCATTTGTGGCTCCAACAGTAACTATAGCCTTTCTGTCCTGATGTCACCGGCATTTTAAATAACGCCTATCAGCAGGCAGTTCATGGTGAGCTCCACAAAGAAAGTAGTTTCAAAGTTGTGCTAAAACCCCACCAGCTTCTGAAGCACATTTGTTTTGTTAAGTGATGGTGTACCTCAGGCGATAAGGATCTCACACCCAGGGAGGCCGCTTCAACAGACAGTTGTCATGGTGTTCTTTTCTATGGACAGCTAGCTTGTTCAAGTTAAAATGTCATGTCTCTGTAGTTTTAAGGGAGGGCAGGGGGCATGTGTCCGACCAATATGCTGCAGCGGGGTGGAAGTCGCATTTGCCTGAAGCCCGAGGTGCATGCTGTTAACTCTTCAAATGTCACTGCAGCCTCCAAGAGGGCAGGTGATTCCCCTGTGTTTATTGTGCGCATTCTAGAGTAGAGCCATCTCTCACGCACCTCTCGGTTTGCAGAGTTTGGGTGGTTTCCTAAGGCACTTCTCATCCTGGCAGATGAACATTGGCCTAGAAACTGGTCAGTTCTTTTCTCAGCCAAGGGACTACATATTTATTCCATCCTTGAATAAAAAACAAAGCTAAGAAAATGTTCACAAAAGTATTTTTTATCATGCCTTATTCCTATACTACTCATAATCACTCTTTGACATAATTTAGTTTTACACATAAATGTAAGCGCTGTTGAAGCAGTGCTGTCACCGTTTGCAGGTGCAGAAATCACGATGTTGGGTCTCAAAACCAGTACATCCCTTCAGAGGTCTTTTGCTCACATTGGTTGACACATCCAACGTAAATCCAAGATTGTTTTCCTCTAAGTAACAGGTAGTCAGTGCAGTGAGATGATCCACTAACAGCTCAAGACCTTAGAAAGAATCACCAGATTGCAATCTTTGTTGTGCAGACTTTCCTGAATAACCTGATTAGATCCATATCAGGAGGAAAGACAATGTGGTTGTGGGAGAGGACAGGGAAAAAAAGAAGTGTGAACCAACGTTTTTTTTAAAAAATGCCCCAAACTTTCCTTGCGCATAAGGTTTCCTTGCACAAGGTTTAAAAAATCACCTTTCTTGCGACTTATAGAATCATAGAATGGTTTGTATTGTAAGGGACGTTTAAAGGCCATCTAGTCCACACCCCCTGCAAATCAGCAGGGACATCTTCAACTAGATCCTGTTGCTCAGAGCCACGTCCAACCTGACCTTGAATGTTTGCAGGGATGGGGCAGCTCCCACCGCTCTGGGCAACCTGGGCCAGTGTTTCACCACCCTCATTGTAAAAAAATGTCTTCCTTATATGTAGTCTAAATCTTCCCTCTTTTAGTTTAAAGCCAGTACCCCTTATCCTATCACTACAGGCCCTACTAAAAAAAAGTCTGCCCCCGGACTTTAAGTATTGAAAGGCTGCAATAAGGTGTCCTCGGAGCTTTTTCTTCTCCAGGACAAACAATCCCAACTCTCTCAGCCTTTCCTCACAGAAGAGGTGTTCCATCCCTTTGATGATTTTTGTGGCCCTCCTCTGGACCTGCTCCAACAGGTTCATGTCTTTCTTGTCCAGGGGACCCCATAGCTGAAATATAACAAAAGTATATTTAACAGTATATTTAAGTATAAGTATAAGTATATTTAATAGTGCAAAGAGGTGTCTTATTGGGTTTTCCAAAGCACTAAAGCACAAATAGATTTAAATAAACAGTTAGACAGCCGAGCACATTGGAAAGTCTCACCAAAACCCACTTGTTTTAGACACCTAGACAGTTTCCATATCCGCCCTGAAACTCCAGAAAGAGAAATCTTGATGGAGCTGTGCTGAAGTCCACAGAATCAAGCTGACTAATTCCTACCCAGAACAAGGCTGCCCCTTTCTCTTACAGATTAGTATTTTAAACACAGTTCCCCTTATCATAATTCTGTATATAAAATGCTTGGCTTACATCCCTTCTTTGACTATTACACAACTCTTCCTATTAAAACAAATAATTGATACATCTAACTGGTTTCAGCAGGGAAGAAAGGAGTAGGTGGTCTCATTAAGAACCCTTGTTTCACAAGAAAAGCATTTCTCATTGTCTTTACCCAGTGATATAAATGACCTTTGCCATGGAATTGATGAATGTATAAATCTTTCATAATATATTTTAATGTCCTGCTGGTAGTGATCTTTATTATAAAGCAAAACAAAACAAACTAAAAAGATTTGCAAACAAGAAATCTATTATTAAAAGCATATGATCCTTGCACTTTTATGAAAAAGAATTTGAAAATTTTATTTTTTTTATTCTCCGTATCTTATGCAATAATAGAAGCTCACATTTTCTTTCTTTCTTTTTTTTAATTGTCCAAACAGCAATCTATCTCCTTGTCCCACATATTGTTATATCTCCAAATGAAGATATTATACTGTCTTTTCACTCATATGTGTCTGCCAATCACCCCCCTACTTCAAAATAAAGTCAGAAGCTTCCATAGTCTTCAAATATTTCTGTCTTGAAAAGTTGCATGAGTTGCGTGTGCTTGAGCATTTTATTTTATTGAAATTTTAAGTCTACATATCCAATTTGCACCAGAAACAAATTACTGTCCTAGCTATAATTCCTGGAGGACTCTGATCTGCGGCTCTGTACTCTGAACAAAGCTAGCAGGCTTAGGCCAGCCGTGATGCTCCGGCTCTTATCTACTGCAACATTTACGCAAGAAATGAGCGCTCTGATTTAAGACATTTTTTTATTTTTAATCTGATTTAATTCAAGCCTATATGTCTAATCTCCTTGGTGAATTGATTCTTGCTTCTTTTTTTTTTCAGTTGTGTTGTGCCACAGTGCCAAAAAGAAAGCCAGATTTGTTGGGTCAGAGACAGAGGGCGTCTAGGCAACGTAAAATTTAGGGTACTTGAGTAGAAAGGCCTGGATTCTGATTATTGCATAAAGGTCTATTTATCTAAATATCAGTGGACTGCTGTTTGCTTGCTAGCTGTGTGCTATGCCTAATTCACTACGCAGAACATGAGAATTAGTATAAAATCTCAAATCTCAAATGAAACTCAAATTGGTATCAAGTGCCCTCAACAACTGAGAACACTGAGAAACCCAAATCTCAGTTCTTGAGTACACAGAACTAGCCAAAAGGATAAGACTGAAGATAATGAGGCGTCTGCAGTCTCATTCCTTAATTTCCAGGGTGAGTAGTTAAGGAACACACTGCCTGTTACAACCAGAACCTCTGCCCTGAAAAGAATTAGGAGCACGAGAAGGAGAAGATGTAATTGCCCCACCTTTTACAGAATAACTTTGCAGGCAGAATCCAGGGACCCAAGTTGAAGCCCAATGACGCGATATAAAAATTGAGCTTAACTGAGTGCCTGTTGGTTGGGCCAGGATGAGCAGAAAGACGTGGCAAACCCTATCTCCCCTAACTGAACTCCATCTTCTCTGTTTCCTCAATAATGTTGTTCAGGTCCCTTTGTGCCAAGAGAATTATAGATCTCATCATCTCTCTTGATTCCCAGGGTAAACATGAACTATTTTAGGTGGGGAATCAGTAAGATAGGCAATACTTTTTCATGCTTTTGAAGTTTTGTCACTGAGGAGCAGATGATTTATACATTATAAAATGAGAGAACAACTGTAACTCTTTAGTAACGTAACTGTAGTTAGAATACTTACCTGATAGGGGTTAATTTACAATTCGGAAAGCCTGTAATGTATTAATGATTTATTTTATTTAGTTAGTTACTTAGTTATTTATTTATATAAAGTATTGTTTGCTTTTGCCTTATATATAAATACTTTGGTTTCATTTCTATCCTTTCATTTTCATCATCTCTCCTGCCTGTTCAATGATCCTTTATTGGAAAATGAGCCAAAATACTTAGAACCAGACATATACTATCTTATCTCTACCCAATCTTGCTGCATATGATACTGTTCCTACTTTTGCTGCTCTCTTTTTATTTATGTGACTGAAGAGCTTTTTTGTTATTTGTTTTAATATACTTTGAAAGGCCTAACTCAGCTTGGCTGTTGGCAATTCTTACATTATTTCTACACTTCGTGACCTCTAAGGTGTACCTTTATTTGCTGATCAATCTTTTTTTTCCCTCGATTTCTCGTAGGCTTTATGCTTACTCTTAATGTCCTTTTCGAGGTGGCTATACATCCAAATACATTTGGAAACCTTTCCTGAAAGTTTTGTTCTCACTTGCTTGATGTGCAAGTTTCAGATAACTTCTCACTGCTGACTTAAAGAGTTTGGAGGAATCTGTCACACTGCAAGCCCCTGAACTCTTTGTTTCCATTGACTTCACTTGCTTGGTCATGTAATTTGTCAAAGTTTTCCCTTTTGAAATTGAGTAACCCAGCTGAAGACCTGCTTTTGCTTATTTTCCATTTAATTCATATTCAATCAATTTACGACTGCTGACTTCAAGGGTATTTCAATATTATTATTATTTTCAGTAAGTGCACAGGATTAGAGAAGTGTTTGGCAGGCTAGATGAAGCAGGAACGGTAATTCCAGCTGGGCATCTGCAAATCATTGTCGTGTCCCTTGTGCATGAGGAGATCAACACTACTTCATATGTTTGTCAAACATTTGTATTTGTGGAAATCATTGAAATTATTGTGCAAATGCCATAAAGTCTTGGCATGTAGATGGCATCTATGTGTTTATGATACTGCTGGTTGATTATAAATGGATAGAGAGAATGATGCTTTTAGGATGATCTGGATATTCCGTTCATTATTTGAAGTTACATTGTACATGTGCATATTCAATACAGTGAGAATAAATGGGATTTAATGCAAAGTTACATAACGTAAATGTGGAAGAATTCAGAGGAGTTATAGTCCCTGACCCGGCACTACCTCACATACACGTATATGTCTTTGTCATGTCTTTTCTGTTCAGGGTTTTCCATGGTCATGTTCACCTTACAAGGTATAACGTTAGTGGTATGTTGTGAGGAGGGAAGAGCTGTAACTTGATGTACCGTGACCTATTATGCCCTTGAGACCGCGTGCCCATGTTGCGTTTCTACTGCCAATGAAGTCTGTGCCAGCCGCCAGTCACGCACGCTGCACGCACAGACAGAGCTCACTTTTGGAGGACCTTGCAAGTGGTCAGCTTCAGATGGTGTCCTGCTGAGTGACCTCGGCTTTGGTTCCATTGAGAGGGAAACAATTTTGCCTACACCAGCTGGGCACTAGACTTTGATTCTATAAGACTCCCAGTATAGACACAAGGCAAATTCACATCAAAAAGAATCTTCTCCTTTGTAAAAAATCAGCAATGTAGGCATGTTCAGAGTGTTTGCTTTCCTGGTCAAATTCTTCAGTAAGATAGAATTCATTTAGCTGCTGATGTTTTCATTGTACTTATACACAGCTGAGGCAAACATCTAAAATTCTTGTTATAGTCTGTGGAAGAAACCAAGCATTTTTAAAGGACATCATGCATCTTGTCCTAAAAGAGATATTTAATAGAAGTCTGGCGAATTATGCTCAAAGTACGTATTTATTCTTATTGCCTGTGGAAAGAATCTAGAATGACTGGTTCTGATGGTGATATCTGCTTTGTAGACATATGAAATTAGATGCCATGAGCCCTTCTCTTCACTTTCAACTTCTTTTTTCATCTTACTTGTATCTTCAGTTTCCTGCCATGCTGACGTCCACCTACATCTCTAGCTCTAACAAATATTCAAACTTAATTTACATAACTATTTGAACACGTGCCCTGAAACTTCTGCAGGAAGTCATTTTCCCAGTCACCTTTGCTGTTTTCATGTCCATTGCTATTCCAGACACCATTACAAGCTTTTCTTTCTTCTCCCTTCATTTAAAGGCAGAAGAATGCCAACAAACAGTATTCCCCCTACAAAGATCCATAAAAAACCAAATCCCCTAAAATGGTGATAAAAAAGACCCAACAAACCAAACCTTTGTTTTATTGGCCTTAAGTCCTGCAAGCTTGATTTTCTAAGACACCTGTTTGGGTTCAGCCTATTTTTAAGCTTATGGTTCAACTGTCCATAAGCTGATTGAGAAGTTGGTCTTGCCTTGAAGTTGCAATGCTGCTGTCTCCTGACTGCATGCTGCCCCAGATGAAGTTTTGCAAGCCAAACCCCCAAAGTAGCTAGACTGCCTAGCCACAGACAAAAAGGAACATTCACTTACATGTAAGGCAAAAAAAGGATTTATTCTTTTCTCACCAAGCAATAGGTTGAAGGTTTAATATTTGGACCAAAAACGAAGAGTAGTTTTGTTCTTCAAGCAGCCTGTGCAACATCAGGTCTGTTACTATGTCACCTTGCAAACTGTTAACTTTTTCCATTTTTTATGGCAATAAGTCAGACCACAAGGGAACTTTCACCACCTTTAGGATGCTTAAAAAACGAGAAAAATGCTAAGAAATTGGAATGAAAGAGTCTTCTAAATTGCACTTTTTTGTTTCTCTCACTACAGATACTTTCTTTTCAAATCTTGTTCAGCTGGAAAACATTTTCAGGGAGTTGAGAATAAAATTGTATATCACAGAAATCAGCCTTTAAGTGTGGAGCTTTCTTTGGGTGCTGTCTGCAAGTTCTTACTGCTTTACCTGCCCAGGGAAAGGAAGCAAAACAATTTTAATTGATCCCAATGCAATCAAGGGATCAATCAAGCACTGACACAATAGAGAGGGTGTTGTAACACTGGTGGTTCAACAGGCCTCCCCTAAAGTAATTGTATCTGTCAGAAAAGAGGCATTAGTCTAAAAAGCAGTAAATTCTCTTATCCCAACAAATGGGGGGGCCAGTGAGGGGAGAGTTTGACAAAAAATGCGGGAATTAAATTAGAAGACTAGAACAAACAGACAAACAAATGAACAATCAAAAAAGATAAATAATCAGACTAAAATTAATATGTTGGGTATTTTTTTAAATTTTGGAGCTCGTCTGTTAATTGACATCTTTGAAAAAAGGAATGCATTAAAGGAATATGGAAAATTCCCTTGAATGGGCCAAAATAAAACTTCAATTTTTTCAGATCACTCTTAAACTGATGCACCTTCATAAAAATTATAACTTCGGTGACTCAGCATGGATATTTACCACTGAATCAACATAGAACTGAACTTTCTGTTTCCTTCTTTTCTGATTCCTTCCCAATCATTTTGCTCTTTTTTTTTTGTGTGTGTGTGTATTTTTGTGTTTGTGTTTTTCTTTGCTTTTCACCTGACTCTGAGATCTGCTGTGCTGCGTGATGAGAGGAGACAGCCTGTCTAGCTCTGCCCAGTCTCAAAAAGACTGGTAAAGAAAAGGGGCCTGACTGGATAAGCCAGATGACACCCCAGACCTGGGAAGTGAGCCAGGGTCCAGAGCAACATCTGCTGTGGCCAGACTGCCAGCCCAAAGCATCCATCCGTGACTGACCAGTCGCTTTGGATCCTGAGAACATCAACAAGCGCTTTATTTCCCCTACCTTTACCACCCCCTTGTTTTCCCCCCACTGCTGTCCACTGTTTTGACAAAGGCAAGGGAAATGACCGTAGTTCACAACTCAAAATTAAATGAGCAAACCAACCCTTTTCTCCTCACCAAGAAAAAGTACTTGACCAAATAAGAGACTGTAATGGCATCCTTTATTCTAAACAAAGGAGTCTGGCATCTTTGGCGTGCGTATGTTTTTCACATCCCCTCAGTTTTGATATAAGATTTTTTTTTTTCATTCTTTGCATGTTTCTGGTTAGTTCATCCTATGCAGGGACAGATGTAGCGTGGATTGAAATAAGGAGGTTGTCTCGATGTGGCTTTGAAAACAGTGTTGCACGATAGGGGTACCATCTGCTATACTAAGCAGAACCAGTATACGAGAACTAAAGCCCCATTTTCCAACTGGTAAATAAACACTTGCTGTTCAGACTGTATCTAAAAATGGGGAGGAATTTTTTAACATATTTTCCATCAGCTGAAATCCATAAGTCATGCTTGACTGTTTCTGTGACAGAAGCATCTTAAGATATTTTTCTGTCTTGAGCTAATTTATTCTGTCTAAACTAGAAATATATAAGAAGCCATCGTAAACTTCTCTCCTCTGTCATTTGTTCTCATGACAAAAATGCATAAACTGGGTTTTATCCCTGGGGGAATGCATGCAGAGAATATGTGGGGGAAAAAGGAAGATGTGATGTGAGTAGAGGTGGAATAACTGAGTTATAACTTTGATCCACTGAGGATTTCCCTGCATAGCAACAGATTTGCTTTGGAATCCCGCTGCTCACGTGTGCATTTTATTTAAGCTTGAACCTGTGCTGGGAGGACACCTGGTTGTGCACTGTCCCCCTCCCTGTCCTGGTTTTTGCAAGGAGGAGGAAAAGTCATGGACGAAGCCACACCACTCTTCAGCGTGGACAACCAAGGGAACAGGACTGTGGGACAAACCACAAAGAGTGCTTGTACCACTATGTGGACTCAAACCCACTGTCTGGTCAGGCTCCTGCCCACACAAGGAGGACCAGGGAGGGAGAACTGTCACTTAAATACAGTCTCAGTCAAGAAGAACCTTGTGCAGACCCCAGGTAAGATGTGGATCCATTCCTGATAGTATTTGAAAGCTTGATCCAAGATGCCCTGAAGCCAATACAAATACAGAAATTGTTTTCAGGGGGTGCTTGAAGCGGCATGAACTCGCCACACTGAAATAAATGGGACTGAATCAGTTACAGGAACTTGAAGGGTGAGAGGAGGGACTCCTAAGGGCCTGAAAAGTATTAAGAATAATCAAAAAGGAGGGGACAGGAGGGCAGGAGCTTGGTGGCAGATGTTTGCTTGCTCTGAAGAATAAAAGTAGCAATCACAAAAATCGATAGTGAGCCTTATTAAAGGTGAGCTAGGTGCTTTCACTCTGAGGTTTTGTTTGGCTGTATTAGGCTTAGATACCTCACAGGTCAGGTATCTCAGACAGAGTATCTCTAGAGATCCCCTTCTTGTATTGCAAAGCATTCCCTCCAGAAATCTGCCACTGTTTCAAATGTACTTTCTAGCTCTGAGTTGGGGGTGAGAAAGCCAGAAGAGAGGGAAAGAAAAGGGGAAGAAAAGGGCAAGAAAAAGAAGGAGAGAGAGAAGAGAAAGAGATCAAAGATGAAAAGGAAGAAGAGAGGCAGGGAAGGAGACAGGGAGGGAAGGAAGAGAGGGAAGGGAGGAAGGCAAGGGTCTCCTTGTTCCATAGCAGTGTATGTCTCCTTATCTTCGATTTTCAGATTCATTCAATTTTTCTCTCGGACCATGTGCTCCTGAACAACCTGTACAATTTCCCTAAGGTGAAAACCTCCTCTTAGAGAGCTGCAGCAAGTATTATCTCAGGGTCTCAAAAATGCCAATAAGAGAACAAATAATATTTGTTCATAATAGTGTTCAGTGCAAACCATGACTGATTAGTGTTATGTGTGACATCAACAGAGACAGTAATCAAGGTTACTTTAGCATTGATTTTTTACAGAGGTGAAGCCTCTTTGATGTATTACTCCATCAACACCTTCAGAGCCAAACTTTGCACACGAAATTAATCCCAATTAATTAGAACATTTGTAGATAGTGCTGGGCTCTTTTATGTTGCAAAATAAATATTAATTCAGCGGCATTTTTTTTTCACCTTGTGCAGCTTGTGTGGCTGGGAAGAACCCTATTGATCAGTGCACTGAAATATGTTAGAAAGTTTCGGCACCTGAGGTGGTCTGAGAGGCTGCTTGCTTGGAATCAGCTCAAGGCCTAATAGAGAAATTTAGGAAACTGCACCAAAATTGTATTGACTTGACTTGTACATGTAGTCATGGAAAAAGTATTGTTTCCAATATATGGAAGGGGGTAAAGTTACCCTTGAGCTTTTCACAAAATATAGATAAAACAGTGCGCTGTGGCGCTGCCCTACAGGGAAGATGTGCCCTGAGGGCACTGATTCAGAATCTTTGCAATTCAGAGTCATATTTGTTCAGGAACTTCTTCTAGTATGAGTGATTTTTTTACTAGCCAGCGTGATGAGTAAATTCCTGTGACTTATGTTGAGCTATCTTCAACTGAGCTCCTCTGGAAAGGGAAGAAGCCATGTGGAACACCACTTCTCCCTCAGAAATTGACCCTAAATCCTATTTTCTTGTGCAGTACCATTTTCTTCTGATTCCCAGAAGAACATGATATGGGAGTGGGAGGAAAGATGGACAAAACAGAGAGGATTCCGGCTATTTGCTACTTTGGGCATTTAATACCTAATGTTGTAATCCTCCCCTGCTGGTGCATGCTTCTTCCTACTGAATATATAGGGAACTTTGACCATGAACTTTTATGACAGTCTCAATTTACTTAGACCCTTGAACCCACTACTCTCAGTCAATATAAATCCCAGTCCTATCCCCAGGCACAATCTCCCATCTTGATTACTTAGGTGTGAAGAGGATGCAGAAAACATGTTGCAGATCAGAATCATGTGGCTACAGTCAGTGTCATTTTTCACTGAGTCAAAAAATACAAAATAAAAACCAAACTAATAGTTAAAAACATTCAGTTTTAAACATCAAATAAGTTGTCAAAATCCTGCCTACGGAAAGTAACAATAAAGAGTCTCTAACTTGCTTAGGCTCTTTGGAACCTCATCAAAGGCTAAATAAATGAGTGCTTGCGTTGTTACAGTAATGCATGGATGACCATTTCCTCGCCAAATTTAGTCATCACATAGCATTATCCCAGGAACAATAAACCCTTTTTCTACAGCCCATTATCCTCTGAAAGGAAGAATTGGAGACCGTTCTGTGCTCACATCCCAGCCCGCGCTATCTGAGCGGCACCAGAGAGGTGAGTCAGTGAGACGGCGGTCCCACCCTGGGGAGGAAACGCAGAGAGGCGAAGTGGCGTAGAATAGCAGGCTGCAAGAGAAGGTGGCTTGAATGAGTCCTGCTAAATCAAGAGAGGAAGATCAGCCGGGGAGTAAATTCCCAGTGACTTCAGCGAGTACAGGAGCCCGGCGGCTGCGGCCCCTGCTGCTGTGCGGTGACAGCGGTGGCAGGGGCTCTGCAGGAGCGTGTGCTGCCGCAGGCACACAGTCGGCACTATTAGCATTAGCCTGAAGCAGCAGTAACTCCTGCTGGGATATCTGTCCCTCTATGCCAAGGATCATCATGACGGCAGGGATCCTGGGTACTCCAAACTCCGATTCAGTATCTCGGTCTTATCTGTAATGGGGTTCCAGATAAAGATGGAGGGTAGAACAGGCTGGAAGCAACTCCAGCCTGCGCTGATCTCCAGAAAATCAACTACATTCCTTATTGTCAGCTTGCTTCCTTAATCAGTAGGGTGGGCTAACAGGTTTAACTGGAGAGGGGGCGAAAGGACCTGGTCCTACTTGCTCTATACAGACTACTTATTCCCGAACGCACAATGAATCCCCCATGGAGAACTGGGATTTGGATTCCTGTCCTTTGCCACTAAGTAGCACAACAGGAATGGAGCTTATTGCGTAAAACATTGGAAACTACAGTGGAAACACACTGTTACAGAATGAAAGTTAGTTTGGATAGGTAGAAAAATGATGGATAGTCTGTCTGTCCACCTGTTTGTACGGGTGACTGAATTCTTCAGGTAAAAGATTCTGAGTCTGATTATGAGTTCATGCAATATCGAAAACAATGAGGATCTGTACATAGCAAATAACTTACTGCTGATAATAAGGATGATGAAAGACAGAGATAGATGGTCGGAATTTCTTTAGTATCACAGCAGCTTTATACTGTAGACTTCTGTTAATTTACCTTGCATTCATACTGGCATAAACAAGAGGAGAAACACAGTCTAGGCACATATACAGCATTAGTATTTTGAGTGTATCCATGTCTTTGGATTTGCATGTGAATATGAAATAATTCTATGCAAGTATGGGAAGGGATTTAATTGTTTTCTCAAACAATGTATCCTTATCTTTCTGGAAGCAGTTCAGACCATCAAAGAGTTGTTGCTGATGAACTCACTAATTAGTTTCCAATACTTAACCTTGTATTTCACTTCATTACTGGTGCACTGTTCCCTCTAGTTTTACATTTGGTATCAGAAAGTTCATTTAGAATCCAGTCAATCTTCCAATGCCAGCGCTGCACTTTAAATTTTTCATTCAGAAAGGACACAATGGGAATAATGTTTGTATCTGTCAAGGAGATGCATAAAAACTTTTGAGTTGCATTGTCTAGAGAAAAAAAAACACACAACAAACCAAAAAAACAAAAACCAGGAAGGTGGGACTCAAAAAAGAACAGAATAGAATTAAGTCACCAAGGACTGACTGGCTATTACTGTTAAAGAAGTTATAGGCAGCCAATAGGTTTATAAAAGTGGAAAGCTGAAATACATAGATTAAGATTTTATTTTAAAATTATACTATCAAATAATGGCTTTTATTGTATTTTATTTGCTTTAAAGCTTCATTGCTTGCATTATCATCTTAGAGGCTAAGAGATAAATATCTTCAGAAAGGAGAGAAGTGAGAATTCAGTGTTTAAATGTCAATATTGCATCTGATGATCTGCCCATGCGTGAGGTGCAAAGACATTTGGGTCTCCTAAGTTAAGGAGAGCTTTGGGTCTTCTATCCTGCTCTCTAAGGGGAACAGCGTTGAGAAACTGGAAACGTTTCATGCTGGTCAGTTCTCTGCTATCTAGTTTGTGTAACTTCACTCTTTGAAACCAACTCACATAAGAAGTAGGGTCTAAAAGCACACAATGAGGATAATTAATCAACAGAGCAGCTTAAGGTTTTCATGGATTCTCATTCAGTGGAGATCTTTAAATGAAGATTAGCTGTTTTCTGTTTTGTCTACAGAAAGACGTGATCTTGGACTTGGAACAGGATCAAAGTCAGGAAGTTCCCTAGCCAGCATTATTCCAGAGATTATAATATACCCCGCCGGCCTTACATTTTATGAATTCTTATTTTTGCAGCGTGCACCAATACATTGTAGCTTTTCATGTACATGGTTTACAAGGGCTATTGTCGTCAGTGACATTGAGCCTTCTCATGAACAGTACATTTGGTACACGCAGACTCTGTCTCTACAAGGTGGCCTGGGTAAGGATGTACATCTTGGCTGTGGTTTGCCTCTCGGTTGGAACAAGACCTGAATTTGTACCAGTGTTTTCGTTCAGTTCCTTCCCTTCTGTGCACTGATTTTCACAGAAGGAAAACAGGCAATCCAGCAGGACTGAAATCATGGTGGTCCTGGCCAGCTTCCCAGTCTGGATGATTTGGGAAATCAGGACCTGGAGGCTAACACTGGTTATGCCACGGGTCATTTTAGTTCTTTCTCCATCCAATTATAATATATTTTTTCTGTCTTGAATATATATCTATCACCCTGTTTGGCTATCTTTGGGCTCGTCCATTATTTTCTCTTCTAGGAGACAGAGGGAGCCCCAGACTTCCCAGATCCGACTGTGTAGGGTTCAATGCAAATATCTACGGAACACCACAAAAGCATTGCCAGTGTTCCGTGATGCCTAGACAATTGGGCAGGTCAGTTGGAAGAAGTAGAAGAGGCATGGGAGGGTATGTCATGCAGCATTATTGTTCTGTGCAACAGCCTGAAGAAGTCATGAAGAGACTCCTGCTGACTTTGGTATTGAATAAGACGGTTTAGGTACAGTCAGCAGGTTTTCACTCAGAATTCTTTAATATAGAGATATCAGTAAGAGATTGTTGTGACATCAAGAATCCCTGTTGGGTCCATTCTTATACATGAGAAAAATGTACCATCATCATGTTAATGACTCCCTAGGCAGTTCCTCTGGGGATTTTTCTCAATTTACTAAAACCACTCACTGGACGTGACTTCCTTCGGGACTTTATTAACTGTTGATACTTTTCTGCTTTGAGGAAATTTTGCAGTGGAATTTATTCCATCTTTTCAACCACACATAAAGTGTATCGGTTGCTTAAATTGTGTGTCTCAGTATTTGTATGTTCTGAGAAAAGAGGCATCTTGTGACTGAATTCATAACATACTGACTCATGAATCTGATAGGTTGCACACTGCATGTTTACAGCCAGGCAGGGATCATGAAAGATTCCACTACAGCTTGGAAATCCTAACATCTTGATGGATACAGTGGAGAGGAAAAGGCATGAACTGCTTTTAAGGAATATGAATAATTTCCTGCTGGGACAGAAATGATGGCTGATTTCATCAGTGGTGCCTAGGACATTCCCTTCACCTGCTGGATTTGAAGGCAATGTTCCTTTTGACTTTCAAAGTATGAAGTCACGTATGTTCTGGGAGAACAAAAATATGTAGGCGAAATACTAATTTTCATTTTGTTAATTTTTGCCTTGAATTTTTTACATTTCTAAATGGGTCAGAATAGAAAATTCTAGATTCTCTCTTCCAATTCTTGGACTTCTTGCCTTAACCAAGCTGGGAGGGCTTTGCCAGTCTCAAACTCCTCTTTGCAACAAGAGAAATCCCATTAGAGCCGTAAAAGTTGGGGCAAGATCAGACACAGCTGTCACTGAGGATCAAAATAAAAGGCTCCAATCAGATGGAAGAATTGAAGAAATATCTTTTTGTCTTCACTTTTTTGAGCATACAGATTTGATCTTTATTGGCATGAATGCAAAAGCATATTATAAACTTGGATGCTTGAAATTGCACAAAGTGAATTTCAAATTGCATATTCATTTAGAATAATCTGAATTTGCAAATCATGCTGTATTAGTAACTCCCATAGTTTACAAAAGGGAATGATATGGCAGGAGGGATGTAATTATCCAAAGCAAACAACCAAATGAACAAGCACACATTCAAAGTAAAAACAAATTACCATGGACTCTGCAAGATCGTCATATAGGAAAACAAGTTTCACAAAAACAAAGAAATACAAATGCCAACCATTTGAAATAATAAAGAGAAAGAGGCCAGACTCAGCAAATTAGTTCTTCGGAATTAGATAAATATAATTCTATTATTTTATAGTTTCCCACCACATGCTGACTATAGTCATCAGCTAGGACTGTTTATTGGTGCCTAATGAACCACTGCTGTCCGTGAATCACAGATTTACTAATACTGACATAACTTAGCCATTCCTTTTCCAGTCAAAGATATTATATTTTACATTTTTGGGATATACTTTTTTAACTTTAAGACTGTACAGCGGTAACAATTGAAGAGGTCTTATTCCAGTGCTTAACTGTATTTGGAACAGGTTGCCTAGGAAGGTTTTCTAATTGCCATTACAATGAAGCAATGCCTTAGGTGCTATGAATGCCCAAGTTAAGCAGAAAAAAGTGTGTCATGTCAAGAAGGCCCAGAGCTGTAATCATAGTCTCTCACTGCTATATAGATATAGATATAGATATAGATATAGATATAGATATAGGCATCCATGTTTACCTAGTTGTGCAGTACACATCGTCCAGTTAGCTCTAGATTTGTGGGTTCATTGTCACAGTACTCACTAGAGAAAAGGCAGAAGAACCCCATTCAGTTTAGTTAGTATATACGCTGTTTAGTGTATTGATAAATGGTTTGTGAGAAGAGCTTAACAGAAAGAATTTCGGATGATACCTAAAAAATCCCCAGTCAGGAGTGTCAGACCTGAAGCTGCCTCTGAGGAACCGTAGGAAGATCTCAGAGTGCTCGCCGGATAGGCAACCAACTGGCAGAGAAAATTCAGTAGTAATTAGAGCTCATGGGTAGGAGCAGGCACGCGGGGTCAGCTATGCACAAGCACTTGGGCACCTCATTCCCGCACATTCCAAAGTGTGTTATATCATCAAACCCTTTGAGAATTCAGGCCAAAGTAAATTGCCCAAGGTCGCAGAGAGAGCCTGTGGCAAAGTGAGAGACTCAGCCCGGTTTTGCTGAGGCCTCCTGCAACAACCTGAAGCATAAGGCCATCTTTTTTTGTCCTTCCGCGTGCCCCTTTGCAATTATTTGTAGACACCAATAAAATTCCATGACACGCAGCATTAAAGAAAACCTGCTTCTATTTTTCCTCATTCCAAATAAAGTAAAATATCTTCCAGAGCTTTATTCTTGCTGGCAGGGTTCTCCCCAAACTCTCTCAGCTGCACATTTCAGACTCAGTATTTAATACTAGTGATGCAGTTGCATTTCCATAATTCGACTGTTCAATCAAGGTCCTCCACCTTTTTAAATGTGTAAGTCATAAATATGAAAAAAAATAAATACTGTGTGCAATCTCTGCTGACTGAATTAAAAGTCTTAAAGAAACTTTCCATGCTATGAGGACTGTGAAGGATTTGGCAGAAATGGTGCTAACAATTAAAGCAGCCGGAGACAGATTAAATTTGCTGATGACAGCTCATTTCTGAGATGGTTACAGCAAAAGTCTGATAAAAGCTTATCTGAAATTCACAGTTTTGATGAGGCTTCTGCTTGTACCAGGAGAAAATGAAACACTTTAAATAGCATGTGATCCCAGGGAAAGGTCTGCTTGGTATTGCAGAGGGAAGGAAGATAGACATTCCTGCTGCAGTTAAGATTGTGAAGTATTACAACCCTTTGTTTTCACAGCAGGAAAAATAAGTCTAAACTGTGTCTTGTAAGTGAAACCAAGGGCAATTTCAATCTCCATGAAAACTTTTCAATGGTTAAAAAAAGAAAAAAAAAAAAAAGGAGGGGGATATATTTGAACCAACAGGAAAACAACCCCCTTTTTTTTTTTTTCATACATTTAACGGGAGAAAAAATCAGCCATCTCAGTGTATTGTGAATTCCTTGAAGCCAGACACAATAACGTATTGAGTGGAACAGCCCCGGTCCTGCTCTGGTGTGAAGTACATCCGCACACACAGAGCATTACAGGAGAACCAGCTGAACCCTGAAGTGTGTGCTCAGTTTGTCTTAACTTGTACAGGTCTGTGCGGTTCCCGCACCAGCGCCCCGTACCACCAGCTCTGTAGCTCTCTGAAAGACTTTGCACTGGAAAGTTTAGCAGGAAAAACGAAAACGCCGTGGCTGGTCCCTTGGGCTGAGCATAAATACGGGGCTTTAATCAATTCCAGTTGTTTCTTATGCTGCTTTTCATAGGTGAACCGCTAGTGCAGTGTACGGCAGAATCATTTCACGGAAAAAGCCAGGAATAGGTAGACAGATGTTATTCCAGGCAGTAATCAAGACCATGGAGACATTAAATAAAACAGAGCTAAAAAAAAATGAACTGATGAAGAAAAACTTTTGCACACACAGTACAAATAGACAGTGGGATTCACTGTCATGGGACCAAGGATTTAGGCACAGTTCTTAAAGTTATTAGATACTTAAACGGCTAATGTATCCTCTGGAGTGTTGTTTTAAAGGACTCTCAGAAAAATATTAAACGTCTCTGACAGGAATTAGTAGGAAGGATATTACAAAGTACTTTTTCAAGTCAGAGCAATGTCTAACTTAGAGACAATAGGTAGAGAACATCTGTGGAAAAAAAAAAACAAACCCAAAACAAAAAAACCAACCCACTCAGCTTTGTTCACAAAGGGGGTTTTTTGTATCTTTCTCTGCATGGCCTGTTTTGACTCTTGTCTGACTGATCCTGTTTCTGACCTGGGAAGGCAAAGCTGGTGCTTATTAACTTCTGCCCAAAAAGATTAAAAAAAAAGGGGGGGAGGGGGAGGAAGAAGAAGAAGGAGAAGAAGAAGAAGAAGAAGAAAAGGNAGAAGAAGAAGAAGAAGAAGAAAAAGAAGAAGAAGAAGAAGAAAAAAAGAAGAAGAAGAAGAAGAAGAAAAGAATAAGAAGAAGAAAGAAGAAGAAAAGGAGGCAATAATCTTTTTGAAATGAAAACGCAAAGTTGTTTGACGCTGCAGCATACAGACACCACTTTCTTGTACTGCATTTTATATATTAGATTACTCACACAGGGGTTTAACTAGAAACATATCTTTTATTAAAATCGTATAAATAAAAACATGTCCTTCTGCCCTCCAGCATGTTTACAGATGCATTTATTTATTTTACAATATTCTATTTAATTAAAGATCTGCTGTTAGAGGAATAAAACTTTCTGAGACGTTTATACCTCCAAGATAAAACCGGGCAGGTTTGCAGCGGCACAACTGACAACTAAACCCACAGTCTGCACAGGTGATTTGTGGAGGAGTTAACTGCTGCGCACACGGTTGTGTTATCAACTAAATGGGGGCTTACAAAATCAGCATTCAGCAAATTTGAATATCTCAGCAGCTGTATCTCGATAGCTCCTTCCCCGTGGAAACAGAGGGATTTTTATTTGTTGGGAAGCACTTAATTTTATTCAGTGCAACTCAGCCAAAAATGCAAGAGGAAAATTCAAATGTGGATGTGAACTTTGGCTTATTTGGCCCTCCAGAGAAAACACGAGAAGGAAAATTCGAATGAGTCAAACTTTGTCAGAGCTCCTGAAGTTCGGCTTTTTTTGGCTTTGCTCTAAGACTGCCTTCGATTCATGCATTAACCCAGCCATGGCAAAGAGCTTTTAGCCACACCTCAGTGTCCATCCACTGCTCTCCAATTCTGGTACCTCTACATCAGCGTTTCATGCTAGATAGCTCCAGACATGGAGTTCACACACTTTTCAAATGTACAAAATGTGGCACGTTTCCTGTGAGGTTATTTTAAAAGACTGACCAGTTCTGACTTTCCTGTAGGTGAAAGGTGATTTTCCCCTGTTACGTTGTGCTTAGATTTTTTTTTGTTGTTGTTATAAACAGATTTCTGTAGTAAATGCATGTAGGTTTCAGATTTCTATTTGGAGCTGGTACATTTCAGATGATTTTGAAACCAAAATTTTTCTTTAGGACATTTTTTGGTTACAAAAGTGTACGGAGAATACAGGGATTTAGTCTTCCGTATAACAGACTAACCTCTTACTATGTATGTAGGCACTATTTTAAAAAATGTTTGTCATACTTATACTTTAGGGCTACAGAGATGATCAAGGGAATGGAGCACCTCTCTTAGAGGAAAGGCTGAGAGACCTGGGTCTGTTTAGCCTGGAGGAGAGAAGACTGAGGGGGGATCTCATCAATGCTTATCAATATCTCAAGGGCAGCTGTCAAGAGGATGGGGCCAGACTCTTTTCAGTGGTGCCCAACAACAATACAAGGGGCAACGGGCACAAACTGGAACACAGGAAATTCCATCTCAACATGAGGAAAAAATTCTTTACTTTGAGGGTGGCAGAGCACTGGCACAGGCTGCCCAGAGAGGCTGTGGGGTCTCCTTCTCTGGAGATAGTCAAAACCCACCTGGATGCGCTCCTGTCCAGCCTGCTGTAGGTGAACCTGCTCCGGCAGGGAGGTTGGACTAGATGATCTCCAAAGGTCCATTCCAGCCCCTACCATTCTGTGATTCTTTTATGAATTGTAATTCAGCTTTGAAATTCTCAATAACCTGTCTTTCTGTAAGGTCATATCAAGATACAAGCACTAGAAAAGTAGAAAATAAAATGACTATTCCCTAACTTTAGTCAAATGCCTTATTGCATAGTCAATATTATATAATGTTTAATTACATTATATAATTTTGGGGTTTTTTCAGAATTCTGTGAGAAACTTTGGGAAAGGATGCAACTTTCCCCATTTTTTTTTTCCCTGAACTAGACAAGAGATTCATTTCTGAAAATTTAATGGAAAAATATAAGAAACAGGAAATTCATTAACCTAAGAAAAAATCAGGCTAAAACAGGTTTGTAAAATTTTAAAATCAGAAAAAAAACCAGATTTTCACTTTTAATATGCAGTTATCCATTCAATGGTAATTATAAGGTTACACTATTACGTTATAATATATATGTTGAAAAACATGACAAGGTTTGTCCAGAAAATTTTCCAGAGAAAAATCAATTACTGCTTTCTCCATATATTTTCTATTGTACATTAACAACCCACAAATAATAATACTTGCAAACTGGATTTGTTTCCAGAAAAGTTCAGATAGAGATTAACTTTCCTTTTTATTTTATTTAGCTTCTGTTTTCCTTTTTTTTTTTTTTTAAGGGGGAAAGGGAAACCAAAAAAAAAAAAGAGAGAAATCAAAAATACAAACTGAAATTTCTGACAAGTTCATTTGTATTTCACACACACACACACATACAAAAGTTAAAGAGAAAGCATTATTGTATTTCAGAATGTGAAATTATCTATTCATTTTACTACTCCTGTACATGAATACATGTGAATGGAAATGTATGAAGGCAGAGTAGTAATGCTTACGAAGGAAAATGCCATACTCAGAACATGATGGGCACGCTTCTCTCATTGTCGTTTCTTTGTGCATCAACAATAGCCTGTTTTGATAAGCAGGGTCATCAAGAAAATCCATATAGCTGTGAACAAATGCAAGAACTTAATATTTTTATAAATCAATTGACTTTGTTGCATCACAATATTTCAGAGTCTCTTTGTTTGCTGTTATTTATGAATGGACAGACAGCAGCTCAACAGCCAAGTGATCAGACAAATACATATGAATGAAATAACAGTAATCAGTGTTAGCTGCTGAAATAAATATTTGCATCAGGTAGCTGACAGGCAAGCGAAATAAAAAACAAATTACAGCTAAAATTTTATTTTCCACTCAGGTTTTCAATTTAGGGATCGTTACCACAGTAGGTTCAGTAGCATTAATAACATCGCAAAATTTTAGAGTTAAATCTTACCCTCAGTGTATGAAGCTATGATTGGAATAGTCTTCTTGCTAATGAAGATGAATTAGTATGATAGCAGTGGAAGTTTACGGACACCAAGGTAAAAATAAAAATAAAAATAAAACCTCCTGAAAGGAGTCCTGGTCCAGCTCTCATCAAACTCATTAGAAATATTCTGTGTATCCATTTCCATGGAATTTAATGCAAGCGAAAAGATTTTCTTCTGAAGTTTTTAATGAAAATGTAGGTTGGTTTTGTTTTTTTNTCATGAAAGAGTTGTATAGACAGGACATCTGCACTCCATACATTTTAACATTATTGCTGTGTCTTTGAAAATACACATATATTTCCTGCCTTTTTTATGCTTTCCAAAATTATTGATGAATACATTGAGTTCAACTTGGTTGACACTGTTTTCTCATACTGAAAAAGTAATTTGCTAAAAATAAATACTTGTAAAATGTTATTTTACTACACTTTATTTTAAAAAAAGTAATATTTACCTTTTAATTAAAGGAGCTAGGGTGTCATTCTCCCCTCCCCCCCGCAGTTTCCCAAATATTCCATTTGGTTTGAAGCTTTATTTTCCCTTTTTCATTTTCTCTTACTTTCCTTCTTTTTTTTATCTGTTTGTCTTTTACTTTTAACACTTTACCACTTTCTCATTTCTTTCCAGTTTTAAAGGGCAAATATAAAGAAACATAAGGATTTTGACTCTTCATTTCTTTCTGGACATAAACGACATTTTGAGCAATTAAAAGTATCAAGACCCGTATATTAGCTTGGATTTGCTACTGTATCATTTTTCTGAAACTGAAGAAATTTTAAAGGCAAGAAAAATAGACAGAAAATCACAAAATATGATTAAGCTGCAACTTTATCCATTTTTATATATTCTGTATTAAAAAAAAAAAGGTTTAATAGGAAGCAAAACTTTAAAATAAATATCTGTTCTTTTTTTTTTCTTTTTGTTAAGCATAATATGAAAACTAGCATTTGTTTTAAATAGAAACAGAAAAATATTATTTAACATCTACTCTGTGGCTTCGAGGTAATACAAAACAAACAGATGAGTGTATTAATCTGAAAAGTTTTTGGGAGAACAAGTGGAGTTCTGGATTTGCTCTGCCCGCATAGGAAAAGGCTGGTAGAGGTCTTTGTTTATGCATTTGGTGGGGTGGGAATGGAAAAAAATTACAGCATTTTTTGACCTATAATATTATACACCTTCTAATGAATAACAAAACTGCACTGAACTTACTTTACATTGTAAATTCCTATCTTATTTGCTGTTTTTCAAAAATCTCTTCCAGACCTTTTTGGTGTTCAAGGGTATTAATTACTGATGCACTGTTATATAACTTCATTGAATAGTTATTATTTTTGCCAGGTAATTTAGCGTGTGAGTTTTGATTTCTTTTTCTTTTTTNTTTTTTTTTTTTTTCTTTCCAACCTCAACCTCATATAATTTATATTCTTCTCACATATTTGTATTCTGATTTCTTTGGTCTTGTCTACACTGTAATACTCTAAAACACTGTTGAACAGGAAAGAATATACAGACTTCTACCAACAATGCTGAGTGGACATTGAAAATAACTATACAGGCAAAAATTTCATTTTATGTTCTTTATTTTCTTTATGTATTTTAATAGGCTAATTTCTTCCACCTGTCAAGCTACCTCTGTAGCTTTTCTGTACTACTACAAAATACAGCTTTGCATTTATTCTTTCATCTGCATTAGCAACACTTTCCAGGCATAACAGCATTTCTGTGCTAATAAACTAGTTTTCAAAACCCATTGAGTTCATAGCTTTCTCCTTCTCAATTGTGTATGTTCTTTTTTTTTTTTTTTGGATGGCCAGTGCATATAAAAGTATGGAGAGTCAATAGTATATCTCTATAATAATAAATAATATCCATTGCTCGGAAACTTTACAGGGCTTTGATCTGTTAGTGGGTTGTACCTCATTTGGGGGATTGACAGCAAATATTACCCTTCTCTTGATTTTCACAGCTGATACAATAGAAGACCAGAGCTCATATAATACCTGATTTCCCAAGCTCCCAACCTTATGGATAATTGTTGCCCAGAGGGGAAATTTCTTCCCAGTCTACATCAGCAAATGGTAGGTTTATATCACAAAACATGAGGATTTATACTCCAATCTATTCCATAGCACTATCGGACTCGAAAAACTTCATTTGAGGAGCAGAGTTAATGTGCAGTTAGCAGTTTTACTGTATCTCACCTATTTGTCCAGAATTTAGTGAGATCTCCTAAAAATATAAGTGGGACTGTAGCAAGCAGGCATTCAACTTTACTGAACCCGAGCAAAGGAGGAGTTACAACAACAGTAAAAGATCTTATCATAGTTCTTCTCATATCCTCAGAAGATCTATCTGTCAGTCGCTGGTCATCTTAACAGTGTGGATCAATATATATTAAAAATAAGTGAGCAAAGAAACCATGAACTTTATTTCCCTTTTTGCTGACATGAGGGCTGTGAAAAGAAGACTTATTCAGAGGAATGCTAGTACTGAATTAAGTAAGCCAGTAAGATGGCATGGGGGCACATATTTCTGATGGCCCTGTAGGGTGTATAGGGGGGATACATCTACTTACCCAAGCTGAGTAAGAAGAGCTGTACGGGTGTGTTTGGAGGATGCCACGGATGCTGCTTTGCATCTCTAGCAGCCTTTTAGCTGCTACAGCAGTGACTTCAGGGACTGGTCTGGTGCACTGAAGAGTGGTCTGCAGTGACTATATCAAATGATAATTACACAAGAGTCATCTCTGCTGTGTTTAGCTACCTAAAAGCAAAGTGTCTGTTCTGAACCAGCCATGTGTGCTACCTGTAGAATCAATGGAAAGACACAGGCAGTTCATCCCATCCCTAAATAGCGAATGGGATGACTGATCCTTTTTGGGGAGCGCCTATGTCTTTCCATTTGCTAAAGGATGACCAGGTAAGAACAGATGACTAATTTTTAGTTAGTGAAACTTAAATGAGATGAATCCTTATACATCAGATATGTTCTGTTGCATTAATTGGCTGAAAATATTTGCTTAGATACCCAATATTTCCAGAATCTCATTGCAGTCAGCAATACATCTTGTAAAGTGCTACCTAACAGAATTGGAAATACAGGAGTCTAACCTCTGACGAACACAACAGCTTTAAGCTTAATCTTCCTTGGTATCTGCCTTTAATAATAGCAAAGCCGATCTGATTTTGTTCACTTTCTTCATTTCACACCTGCTGAGGATGGCACCCAGCCATCTGCGATACCACCGAGTTGGAAAGCAACCAATTCAAGGCTAACTGAACAAGATGGATCTGGTAAGAAGCTACCACAGAAGGCTTTTTGTCACCTTTGCAGCTTTTCTGACCTCCCGGTCTCTGATTTTCCTATGCAACATTGAAGGGAAGAAATCTTGCTAAAATAAGATGAGAGGTAACATCAGGTTTGTGTGGAAAAACTGCACTACTTGTAAGACATTGACGGATTTATATCGGCTCATGTGTCTGAAAGGTAGAAGAATCCAGAAGGTGAACTATGACCTTCCCTGCTAGGACAAAAATCAGTTGCCAGAAAAGTTCAATGTTTCAAAAATCTGGTTATTATTTTTGAAAGCTAGTGTCAGAGTGAAAGTTAAGGTAAGAAGATATTCAATCTTTCGGTGCAGAAAGTTCTCTCTCAAAAAAACCCACTTCCTAAAAGAGACTGAATCCCAGACCATTGCACAGCTTTTCTCATTATGGGTGCTTCAGTGCGATCACTTTTTATAGACTGTGATGGAACTATTTTTTCATTTAAATTCCACTGCAAACCAGCATGCCAAGCCTGTAGAGACCCTTTAGAGAGTTGCAATGACACTGGTTTCCTTGGAGCACCAGTTCATTTCCCCACTTGTGATCTAAGAAGGAGGAGGTCATCTTCATTTAAGAAAACAATACTGAAATGTATGACTCTGCATCCCAGAGAACTTCCCCCTCTATTGATAATATCCTGTTACCCACTCTGTAAATCTGTATTCACACAACACGCATGCCAATTTACCTTACCTTTTTGTCGTGGCAACTCTGCTTTGTCTCACAAATTGCTGACATATCCAAACAATCCAAACCAAACAAACCAAATTGATTGGTGATTGCTGCTTGATTGTCACCAGTGGTGCTATGCAGAAGGATCCCTATTGAATCCAGTGTAGTGTTCAAGGCATCAAGTTTATTTTCCGTAACATATGAATCCTCGTAAAAAAGAAAAAATGTGGGAAAAGAAAGTCAATAGCCAATAACCTTCTGTATCTTCACACATAAATGCTGTTGAATTTTCAAACCTGATAGTTAGCACTGCATCTGCTGCAAAGACAAGATGTCATAGTCTAAAGTTGTTTTTTTTTTAACTGCTGTTTCCAACATATTGTGGTCTTCATGTTACCAAGTGCAGCGTCATCCAGAGACATCACGGAAGACCAGCCCTTGAAGTGCACTGTAGTTGGCACTGTCCTGAAAAACTTGGGAGTTTATGCAACGGAACGTTGTTTATATCTTCATGTTACAAACAGAGAACTGACGAGGTGATGAATGGAGTGACCATCCCATGGGCAATGTGTGGCAGAGAAGGTTTTTCTACTTCCATCCACCCCTGTTCTCATATGTCCTGATAAGCGTGAGCCAAGGAAGCTGCCAAGCACCAGGTCACCTCTTATCTATTATTAACTATTGTTAACTAAACACTGGCAGGGTTGTGGGAACCAGCCATCAGAAAGGGACAGTCAGAGGGTTTGTCTTAAAGAGTGAGGAGCAACTTTAGCTCCTGCTCAGTAACTTAGTTCCCAGGAAAGAAGTGAAATGAAAGACAAGGTAGTTGATAGGAAACTCTCCACCGTCCCGGGTGTACACTGGCCTTGTCTGTAAGGAGTGCAGTGAGAATAAGCTGCCTCTTTCCCAACCTGTGGAGATACTTGTCTTTCCTTAGCAAGAATAACTGCAGTAGAACATGTTAGTACAGTGGTTCAGGTTCATATCCTGCTTTTAATATTAATTACTTCAGGAGAAGTGTCCTAATATCCAGATCCAGCTTGAGTCTAACTCTTTTTTTTTTTTTTTAAATCTTTCTTAAATTTTCCTTTCCCTAAAGAAATTATGACATTTTCCCATGTATGGTGCTACGTTGGAAGCTCTCTGGAATTCTGCTTTGGTTCATTGATTGTCTGCTTGGTGTCAGACAGAAGACAAGAATTAAAGAAAAAAAAATAATAAAGGGATGAAAACGGAAGTGGCCTGTTTAAGCAGGAATGCTCATTTTTTATGTAACCCTTTGGCACCCACAGCCATTATTTTCACAGAACACTAATGTTTTGAAGGCAGGTAGAGAGAAGAAAGACATATTCTTGATTCCTTTTCCAGTACACTGTGGTTGCTGAAGATGCTTTTGTGCTAGGACTAGGGGCAGTCTCTTTCAAGAAAATTTATTCTCTGGAGGCTCATTTATGCTGGATAATTATGCTTACAGTTATTTTAAGATAAAGTTCATCACAGAATACTATCTTCTTGTAAATCTACAGTGACACCTTCATTATCTCAAACCTTACAAAGACATTTGGAAGAAGATCTTCACAGGCACTGATGGGGGTTTTGTGTTAGACTTTCAACAAAAACGCCTAATTTCCATCTGTACTGTTTGGAAATTTTGTCCTGTCCCTGCGGATTACAGATTTGTTAAAAAAAAAAGAAAAAAAAAATGTTTGCAGGGATAGGAAGGAGAAAATAAGGAAAGCAAAGTCTTTGCTCTCATATATGACATGGATTGTCCTTTCTATTGCTTTAAGTTAGAGATGTAACATGGTGAGCTGTTACTTTTATAATTAAGTAATCAGTAAATGTGTAACTCGTTTATAACATCCCAGTTGTACTGTACCTGTTAATTGATAAACACAAGAACAGGAACAGCGGCTTTAAGGTTTTTTGTTTAACATACAGTTTGGAGATTTGAAGCACATGATTTTTTTTTTTAATTACTGGTTCTGCCAGACCTCCTAAATGACCTTGAACAAGTCACTTCATCTTCTGTGCCTCAATTTCCATCATGCAAAATGAAGAGGGTAACTAAAAAAGGGAGGAATTATGAGGATAAATTTATGCAGGCATGTAAACTGTGCACAAACTGGGGCACTGAGGACTGTGGAGTGACTGCACAGAGGGAAATAAAAAGCATCCAACGGCAAAGGCATAGTTAACTGCTGTTTCTGTGTTAGAGGGGGAAGAATGTGATGACTACCACATCTTTCAGAGTATGTATAGACTTTGTACGCAGCAGCAAAGCACCTTTTGTGTTTTGTTTTGTTTGGAGACAGTACAGCCGCATTGCTTAGGAGGAGTCTACTATTGCTTGGATAAGTTTGAGTCTCTTTGTTATCACACAGCTGAGGTCATGTAAATCATGCCATCTTGAAAAGATGCTTCCATTGTGTAGCATTTCCTCGTTATGATCTGTGACAGGAAAAACAAAGGAGGAAAAACCGGCAAGAAACAATGAACTTGCCTTATTGGCTCAGCTTAAAAAAAAAAAACGTCTGAATTCAGCAAGGGCAGAGCTTGCCCTCACTGGGACCTGTCGAGCTTTTTTACTGGTTCAGACAGTGCTGAGGAGTAAAGGGATGGGGAGTGGTCAGTGGTATACAAGAGATGGGATGAAATTATGAACAGAGTTTAAATGCTTCAGGTAAACACCTGGAGGTAAACTGCAGTTTTAGTAATCCAGTTCACCTCACTTCAGCGCACCTCACCAAGCCTGAGTCCTCCCCGTGATCTTCCTCACTTCTCAACAGCGTGGTGCATGATCCACAGCCTGGGTACTTACCAGGAACATATATGACATGACCACAAGGACTCTATCTATAAAACATGGTGTTGTTGTTGTTGTTGTTATGACATGACCACAAGGACTCTATCTATAAAACATGGCGTTGTTGTTGTTGTTGTTGTTGTTGTTATTATTATTATTATTATTATTTTGATTATTGCTGTTTGTTGTTGCTTCTCTTATTTTTTAGCACCCAAAGTCTCTCATGTGGCTGAGGTCTGAATGTGCTGTATGAACATGAATGAGATGTATGAACACTTAAAAGTATAGCAAACCCTGCTGAAAGTACTAGTAAGAGCTGCCTTTTTATTAGATTTCTGATCCTTCTGTTTGACATAAAAACACCACAATAAGAGCCTTTCTCAGGATATCTCAGCAATTTCTTTTCTGTCCTGGCTAGAACCAAGGGATGCAATAAAATAGAAAACAACTGAGAAAAATAAAAGGTAACTGAATATTTCACAAGCCTTAAAGGTGTTCGTTCAAAGTTAGGTACTTCAGAACACGCAAAAGCTCTAGGGGGAGAGGATGCTGTTTGTATACTTGCTTTCTATATATTAGTAAAAACTACCTTGGAAATGGCTGACTTTACTAATGCTTCCATTGCTTGTTTTACATGACTGTCACTTGCATTGCGAGGTCACTAATGCAGCTAACAGATGGTGCAGCAGGACTAGCAGCCATGAGGGATAGTTTACTAACAAAAGAGGAAATGATTTTCAGGATTTCTCTTGCATACTGTAGGCTTTTTTCTTTTTCTTTTTTTTTTTCTTTTGGACAGTCCTCATCTCCTTGGCCTTAGCTTCATGGCATTTTGTTTGTGGATGAGGCGAAGTCCAACACTAGTAACAAATCTGTTTTACTTTCTCCCCCTGGATTGTATTAGGGTTATAGCTTTGGAAAGCAAGTAACACCAGCTGGGTTATCTCTGTTGCCTGTACCTCGAGTGGCTCAGGGTGGTGTTATGGGAAGATATTTATGGATCTCCGAATCGTTGTCAGTCTTAGTTCCCGACCAAACACTACCTCGTTGTGTTATTTAGCAGGTGTGGTACTGGAACACAACAAAAGCCATCTAAAAGGAGATATTGCTAATGACCTTTAGATTTAATGTGCTAAATGGAATACTAGGTCTTATGGCAAAGCATTGCAGTGAGCTTCCCAAAGCTGTGATGCTGGTAGCATAAGGACACAGTAAAGTAGGCTGCTGGAGCAGCCATTCTGCACCTAGCATCAGCTTGCAGGCAGCTTCGACTGCAAGAAGCTGTTTGTCACAGGATGAGGAGTTTATTCTTTAAAAAATATCTGTTGGGACTTTATTGCTTCCTCTTACGTTGCAACTACAGAAACTCACCCAGGCTCAAATCTGTAGCACACATCAGATGGGCAAGGACTCATGCATATGCCTGACTTTCGAGCTTATAAAATCAACAGAGCACTGAGCAACACACCGCAAAACAGTGAAGCTGATAATTAGTTAAATGAGAGGGGATTTAAGCATGTTGGGAAATTCAATACTGCAGTGAGGTGTCAGAGTCATTAACTGTGCTCTTTCCTAAGGTTTTTAAATTCAGTTCCGCTCTTTGTTTCTTAAAAAACTTTCCTGGAGGTGAAACTGAGCCTTGCCGGACTATACTGATGTCAGGTATGAGATGTACTCCTCATCACTGAACATGCCATGCGACTTTATATTACATCTGCATTAGCATAGAAATAACTGCATGACTTCATTAGTTATGCAGATTAATCATCGACTCACTCTAGTAGGCTTCTGTAGGGGACTTCATAACTCACCTGTTCATAAAGCAGCAAAATAATTTCCAACGTACACTTCTAGATGTCCTTTGTCAGAAGGAATTCACTTTGTATGGAAGACTCCGTCTGAATATCATTTGATGCATCCAGTGTCATTTCTCTTTGCCGTGTTATTTATTATACCAAGTTCAGCCACTATTGCAGGTGATGTCTAACCCCATCACAGGTCCTCAGAGATGACACTATACTGTTTCATATAGCTGTAACTATAAAGAAATATAGAAGAGTTATAAAAAGTGCTTCCTCAGAAGGAAGTGCCTGTTTTGCCTGATGGCACTGTCAAAATAGTTAAGGCAATATTAACTGACCAGAAAATCAGGAGCAGATTCTCAGGATTTGGAACACTGGATTTTAACAATATGTTTCTGCGGGGCCCTGGGTAGGTAAGTAGATTTCTGTCTACTAAAGAAAGAATTAAATACTGCATTTCATGAGGCACTGGGAGACCCAGCTCAGGAATTTCCCTCTCAGCTTTACCCAAACAGGATGATGACAGGGGAATAACGAAAAAAAAAACCAAGAAAAAACCCACACCTTTTTTTCTGGATAAAAGGGTTTACTTTTTAGTTCAAAGTATCATTATGCTGAATACCCCTAGGCAAGGCTTTCATAAAATATGTGCATGTGTAGAACTTGCGATGATACGAGCAGTGTCTGAATATGTTCCAAATTGCATTGTAATTAAATTTGGTGCCAGGAGCCCAGTGCTTCAGAGCACCAGCACTCTCAGCGTCACCCACAAAAGCCAGCAAACATCTACTTACTTTTTGACTTACCTAGCTGCCATTTCACTCTCAGGTGTATTTTAGCTTGGAAACAATATGCCAGCAACTCAGCAGTTTTAGCGTGGAAGATGTCATAAGTTGCCACTTACAATGGAGACAAAGAATCCTCAGATTGTTACGAGTACAATAAGAACGCTACTACACCATGGAGCCAGGTATCATTCCGAAGGAGAGAAAAATAAATCCTTAAAAGAAGAAAGTATTTTGTCTTTTTTATCTTTTCTTATGCCCTAGCCAGCAGTAACATCCAGGAACACCACAAATATCTGAAAACTTGGACACCCCAAACTCCCCGATTAAGCAGAGGAAAAGACTGTGGTTTTAGGAAATGCCTACAATATTTCTTTAATTTTGAATTATGGTGTTTTTATGACTATTGTTGTTGCTTTTCTAGAAAGTAAAAACAGAAAAGGAAACTATAATAGAGTAAAAAAAATCAGATTTTTAAGAAGCAGGTATGATAACTCTGTATCTTTTAGTTTTGTTTTGCTTGTTTTCACTGACACATGAAAAAATGCAGACAAGTGTTTCCTACCAAAATATCTGAGAGCTCAGATGTTTAAAAAATGTTTTGATGAAAAATCTCTAACCAGTTGAAGAGCCTACACTTCCAGTGATATATTTAGTACTTTCAAATCTCCTCCCTAAAAAGATATTTTCTGTTCCCATCTGTATGCGGAGGTATGCATTGAAGAATGAAACGTTACCACATGGTATATATAAAATAAACGAAATAGCATGTCCATATTTAATACATATTTGAAGGAGGTACAATTCAGGCACTAAAGACTACACCTATGCTGATAAACTAAACAGAGTCAAAAGATAAGCTTAAACACTGGCATGTAATCATCTATACTATTTAACTATTCTCTTGGTTATGGCACGGGTTGGGCTTGTGCTGAGTAGCACTCTCCCAGGCTGTCCCTAGACAGGGCAGGTTCAAAGGCTGAAAGAGATTGTTCCCAGGAGGCAGTATGAGCAAGGCCACCCTGTTCTAGGGTGGGCACAGAAGAGCAAGAATGTTTAGTGGTAAGTCCTCAATATGAGACAATTAGTCCTGAACCTCATCCTTTCTAATTTATAATTGCCATAGGGAGAAGAATTTTAAGCTCAGCCATGCCACGAATGGCCAAGAATTGCACCATTTCTTACAGGGATGAGACAACAGCTGTCAGGAGGCAATATATCAGTCCTGGTGTGAGGCTGAGGTCCTAAATATGTGCAGTGTCAAATGACAGCAAGACAGCCAGCCCCTAGTGTTGTCGTAGTTGTCCCTATGAGCCCACTCTGGTCTGTCACCATGTGTGATGTGACCTGGCCTCACACAGCCCCTCCACTTGCCGTGCTACTGCTTCCCTTTGCAACGCTGCCATCCTCCCCATGATTCAACCAGTGACTGCACTCCCGCTTGCGTTCATTTAGTTAAAGCACTGCGTGTCATCTTGTAGATACTCCTCTTTGCTGCTGAAGATTACTAATTTGCTCAGTGAGTGTAAACCCAAATCTTTAGTGAAGTTTAACATTGGCTTATTTCAGAAGGAATCTTTTCCTGACTGATTTCAGGAGAAAGTTTCATTAAAATGAATATATTTGAATTGGCAGCCTTTTGCATTATTTCAACCAATTTGTGTTCAAATGAAACCTGAAATTAAAACATAATAATTTTTAAAGTGCTTATCAACAGGAGTGTGAATACCAGTATTTGGTCCTGGACAGGGCTCTGAATATCCCTCTGAGTTGGGATCAATGTTCAGAACAGGACTGAGCTGTAGAATGCTCAGTTGCAGAAAACTTTTCAAAGTTAATCATAAATGAACTTCAGAAAATTGGTAAAGGCCGATCATATTTGTACATCAGTAAATTGGGAAAGTTCAGTCTCTGTAGGGTTTCTCCAAGCCAAAACTATCCAAAATGTCTGAAAAAAAAAAATTAAAAGTCAAGAGCAGAGTTTAAAATTAGAGGTTATATCCTAACTGCCCATTTTTCTGTGGACTTTTAGTCACTGATCCTCAGGTTAAGGAAGGTGGTCAAACACTGGAACAGGCTTCCTAAAGAGGCTGTTGGTGCCCCAATCCTGTCAGTGCTTAAGAGGCATTTGGCAATGCCCTTAACAACATGCTTTAAATTCAGGGTCAGCCCTGAATTGGTCAGGCAGTTGGACTAGATGATCATTGTAGGGCCCTCTCAACTGAAATAGTCATCTTCTCTTCTCTTCTCTTCTCTTCTCTTCTCTTCTCTTCTCTTCTCTTCTCTTCTCTTCTCTTCTCTTCTCTTCTCTTCTCATAACATTTTTGTACTTTCTAGTTGTGCATTAGGTGTCTGGACTCGCAGTTTTTCTGAGTTGTTCTCTTATCCTCGCTGATCTTGCTTCTCACTCCCAGCTCCAAATTGAGATCACATTCCTTTCCGATTGTTTCTGCTGTTGTTACTGTTAACATTTGTTTTCGTCAAACAATATCAAGGAGTGTCTTGAAAATCAATGTTTAATAAGTTACAGTAATGTTTTCAATTTCCTGTCATCTGGTTTAATGTACATGTGTATCCTGTCATTGCTCATCACTTTCTAAATCCATCTTGTTATCAGCAAGGTATAACTTAATGTACAGCTAACTCTTTCCTAGGTGACCTTAAAGCATACGCTACTGGGGACGCTTCACAGAAGAGTCATTCTTTCTTTGCAGTGAAGGTGACAGAGGGAACAGCTTGGAAGCAGCAGCACAAAACTTCAGCAAGGACTTTCACACTCGGGTAAATGTCCTGGGGAAAAAAAGAAAAAAAAAATGGGGGCGGGGGGGGGAATATTTATGCAGAAGAAATTCATTATATCTGCAACTGTGTGATCACTGTGCATCAAAAAAGACTTTTTCTTTGCTTCTCTGTGGAAAAAGCAGAGTCCTAAGTCTGAATCAGACTGTGTCTCACAGCACTGTCTGAGGATCCGACCTGTAACATTTATTACTATTACTTTGCTATACCTTTTTCTCTGCAGTGACTTAACTGATTGACAGAAAATATGAAGAAATGAGGCTGTGATGATTTACTTCAATGCTTCCTCTTCCACAAACACTGTGCTTTAAGAAGTTGCTTGATGTAACAAAGGCTAGAGGAGGGATACAAAAGTAGAGGATGCAAGACTGCATTGCTATGGTGCAAAGAGAAAGAAGTAAGGAAAGCAGCAGAAGGGAAAACAAATTAGAGGGATTTCACTGTCCTGAAGAGATTCATCCAGTCATCTGTCCACATCCAAACAGTTCAGTTTGTCCTATTCGGATATCCCTACGCTGTCAATTCTCTTAGACCAGTGCAAGTTTGCTGTGGAGAGTAACTCTAAAAATGGAACAAGTAAAATAGGGCTGCAGACCTCTTGAACAAGAGTCCTTGGCTCAAGTATCCACCGTTTGAATGTTTCATAGGTCGGTGACTGAAAGTCCTTAAATCTCACCAGACCCAACAGGATGGCCTATAAAAAAAGGATACGGGCACCTAAATGGTGATGCTGGCACGCAGCCCATAGTCTTATTTTTCTAGTGATTCTGCCAGACACTTGTTACTCTTAGTTGTGCTTCCTTTTTTTTTTTTTCCTTGTTCTTTTTAATAGCTTTAAATATAATTGCTGGAGCATGCAAATGTCTCCCTACACAGATGCGTTAAAGTCTTAGGTCAGCCTTTTTGCTTGCATAAAACTCTCCAGACCCAGATTTAGTGAGGACTTGGGAGATGGAAGAGGCAGAGAAGTAGTGAATCTGGGAACAAGGGCCAACCCACTCATCCTGATCCTGAAGACACTGAAAAGACTATGAACTCCCACATAGATTTCTGCATTCAATTCATTACCAGTTGGTACTTAGAGATAACATTATGGAAGTTTTTGTTTCTCCACTTGGCTTTAATTGCCTTCCTTATTAGGATTTATCTTTCTGATATGGCAAAATATTATTTCAATAGATGCTGCAACTTTATGCAAAAGGAGTCGAAAATTATTTCCCATAGAACATTATTAATGAATGTTTACGAGTTTCAATGCAAGCAATTTAAAGGACTCGGAAGATACCTTTCTCGAGAGCTCAATTCAGCACGATAGACCTTTGGTTTAAAATAAACTAAGCTTCATGTTTGGGGTTTTCTTTTATTTTTTTCTTTTTTTATTCCCTTCTTCTGGAATATATGAAACTGTTCTTCAAATGCTAACTAATCTAACCAATTTTGTATTGAATCATGAATGCATTTTAATTCACTATTCAAACTGTTGTAGCAATGAATATTTCTGCATCCCTAGCAATATTTTAAAAGAGGGCTTTTTGCTGCTTTTTAAAAAAAAACTTCCGCAATTTCTTTATACAGTCTGATTAAAATCCAATTAATTACAAACACAATTAAACCTTTCTACCACAGTTTGCAGAAGAAGGCTGATGGAAGTAAAGTTGTCAATCAAAGACCCAATAGGGAGTAGTAACTTGTCATCTCCATAACTTTTAGCCAGTAAAAATGTGAAGCTAAAACCCGACATTAACAGAGTATTGCCATATGCAAGTTTATTAGGGAATATCTCACTTCTTTGGTTGTTGTTCTTATCATCAGATCAATACAATTTTGTTTATATGGCACCTTTCTTGACAAAGTCATCCCAAGGCATTTCACAATAATAAATATACATATAATAAAAAGGCAGTTAAAAATACAATAAAAGGCAAATTAAACATTAATGTACAATCCAATCTTATTGCAAAATCAGTGCTGCCAAAGAACAACTTGATGGCACCCAAACTTTTTAAAAATTCTGTTTTTATTGGTATTTTGAAATTTTATAAAACCAATAAAATGCACAACCGTAATAAATAACAAATAGAGAATATGCACAATATACATCAGAATTTCCCCCAGTCCAGATTGTCAATTGGCATAAATCAGCGTTGCCTTGCCGACTTCCATGAAGCTATAACGAATAACAGTTACTGGAGATTGGGTCCATTACACATCGACTTAAAACTTAACCAACAGATTATTCTCTCTATCATATAGGGGTTTGCTGTTGATATTGGTCACATGGGAGTTATGCCTTTGTTTCTTTACTAACATCACTGAAAGTTCCCTGGAGGGTGTGTGTAGAACTTTTCCTCCAGAGTGTAACAAAATAGGAGCAAACTTCCTTTTCATGGCATAAGCTAGTGTTAAGAGCACTTTTGCATGCTCAGTTCTCTTTTCCATCTAAAACCAAACAAATCAGAGCACTCATACTAGTCTAATTACTCAGCTATAGGCTATGAAGGCACAAGTGTGGCATGAGTCAGGGAAATGAAGGCGAAGGGAAGCAACTCTTTACCATCTTTATTGGAGGTGCTGTGCTGTGCATAAAAGACATAGCAGGGAGGAACTGCAGAAAATACCATCACCAAAGTAATACATGCATCCTCTTGAACGATGATGCATTACTGCATTACTGTCCTGACCAGCCTTGCATGCATGTAGCATGTGTCGTCATCCCCCCCTGCCCTGAATGCCCCAATTAAAGTAATAATTAGCATACAATAATAGGTGCTACCTTCATCTGGTGCCAGTGGGCAGTTACAATCAAAACAGGAGGGGACCATGATGTTTGAATGTCCACAGGCTGATATGGCAGGGGTCTTCAGAATAACCATTCAGTTCCACCTGGGACCCAACGCAGTGTGTTGTCGGCTAACCCAGTAGGCATCTAAGCCCCACACAGCTGCTTAATCACTCCTCCTGCAGTAGGGTGGGGGAGACGATCAGAACGGCAAAAGTGAGAAAGCTCGTGGGTTGAGATAAAGACGGTTTAACGGGTAAAGCAAAAGCTATGCACACAGGTAAAGCAAAATAAGGAATTCCTTCAGCACTTCCTACAGCCCACAGATGTTTAGCCATTTCAAGGAAAGCGGGACTTCATCACACCTAACAGTCACTTGGGAAGACAAATGCCATAACCCTGAACATCCACTCTTCCTCCTCCTTCCTCCGCTTTTTCTTGTTGAGCATGCTGTCCATATGGTATGGGGCATCTCTTTGGTCAGTGGGAGTCAGCTGTCCCAGCTGTGTCCCCTCCCAACTTCTTGTGGGGAAGTGTGAGAAACAGAAGCTCTTGACACTGTGTAAACACTGCTCAGCAATAGCTGAAACATGGGTGTGTTATCAACATGGTTTTGGGCACAAATCCAGAACATAGCACCATATGAGCTACTATGAAGAAAATTGACTCTGTCCCAGCAAAACCTGTACAGTTAGGAAGCTAGCAAAGCCAGCAGAAGATTGCTGATGGGTTGAAAATGGCATGAAAGAAAGGCTGGGCAGAGGAAGAGGGAATGGCCATACCAGCATCACATCCCAGTTGGGTGATCCACAGACTGCAGGGCGTCCACTTGGGAATCTCTGCTCTGCCCTTTCAGCAGCATAAATTTAGTCTGAGGATACACTGTTTACAAATCCCATCTGCCTTTGTAACAGCAATTTGTAGATGAGTCAAGGAAAGAACCCCAGTCACTACATCTACTTTACACTGGTCCTGCAATATCCGGCTGGAACAGGCAGACACTGCCAGGCCTGATGCACAACAGTATACACTCTAAAGGGCACTTTATAAGGAAAGACTCAGGTGGGATTTTCCTGGCATCCCAGATAAGTTTCTGTAGATGAACCTTAAGATGTTTCATGCTTTCCTAGTTTGAGGTAAAACAGGATCAACTTTGTTCAGTAATTTTACTTCTTAGCTGGGCCTCTTCTAACTAACTGAAATTAACAGCATATTGTGCAGACACTGTTTGCTCTCAGAGTGATCAGACCTATGACTACAGTTGAAGCCCAGGCATGGTATGCAGAGAGGCTCTTGCTTATACTCATTGCTGTAACACCCAAGGGCAGCTGACTTTGTTATTTGCCCCATTGGAGGGTCGGAAGTGGAAAAGCGCAGTGGGGTCCCACCTGTGGGGAGGAGTGGACAGGACAGGTGACCCAAAACTGACCAACAGGGTATTCCATCCCATCTGCCTCATGCTCAGTATAAAATCTGAGGGATCAAAGGGTCAGCTCTCTTTCTGCAACGGCTGACGTCTGAGGAGGACTCTGTTCATCTGCCTTTGGTCCCGATCCAAGTGTTCCTGAATCCAGATTCAGAATTCAGCTCCTGTCTGTCACTGAGTCCAGGCTGGGACTTCCCCAGTGCCAGCCGGTGATGTGATCGTTACCCTGGGAGCTTGATACAGTTTTGTATATATTTCATTATTTCCTTTTTATTATTTTATTATTAATATTTTCATTGAAGTAGTTTAGTTCTTTCTAAACTCACAACTCTCTTTCTCTGTCTCCCTCCTCTCCTTGAAGAGAGGGGTGAGGAGAGCATCTGTCATTCGCCTCAGTGGCCAGTCCGGCCCAAACCACAACACAGGCTGAAATTTTGTCCTCAAGCTTTGTTGCTGGCTTGCTTTTACACAAGAACTTGGCAGAGACAAATTCACCACCCCACCCGCCCACTCTTATTTCTCATGCTGACCTCAAATTCACTACTGCAAGCTGTCCCCTGCCATCTCTGAAATTGCTTACTCCCCTGCATGTTTTATCCTGTCCTTGTGCCTACTCTACCTGTCTCTCTCTTTGGAGGATGGGATTGCAGCAAAAGCAACACGATTAAACTCAGTTCATAGAATCACAGAATCATAGAATGGTTTAGGTTGGAAGGGACCTTGAAGATCATCGAGTTCCAACCCCCCTGCCATAGGCAGGGACACCTCCCACTAGACCAGGTTGCCCAAGGCCACGTCCAGCCTGGCCTTGAACACCTCCAGGGATGGGGCCTCAACAACCTCTCAGGGCAACCTGTTCCAGTGCCTCACCACCCTTAAAGTGAAAAACTTCTTCCTAATGTTTAATCTAAACCTGCCCTCTTCCAGTTTGAAGCCATTCCCCCTCATCCTATCACTACATGCCCTAGTAAAAAGTCCTTTCCCAGCTCTCCTGTAGGCCCCCTTTAGGTACATCCCACAGAAGACTATAGTTTATGTCACCTGGGGCCATCAGGAATGACAGTTCAGACTAAAGAAGAAACTCATCAGAACAGTTAGAGGAATGACAGTTTTGGGCAATCTCTGCTGCATGAGAAGTCTCTAGGTTTCCAGCACCCACAAGACTCAGTTGTTTGAATGTATGCTGGAAGTTCTTTATACTAGGTACTGACAAGTGGCTGGGACATAGATATGCATGCATACCCAGGCAGATAGCCTATGTTTGAGAAAATATGAAAACTGATGCCTAAAAACTGGCTAAAATATAAAAATCAGGTTTTAATGTCTTTTTAGCACATTCATATGCTTATCTCTGAAGTCAAGCACACCTTAGTTGTAAGTATGCCTCTGAATATTTTTCTTAATATTGACAATCTTAAGTGTGTATTTACATTTTTTTTTCTAAATGGCTGGCCCTAGCCACCTGTGGTCATATCCAAAGCCATCAGAAGTCAACAGTGAGATTCACCTTGTCAAACTTCAGTCTTCAACATCTGATTTAGTCCTTGAGACACCCTGTGCTGTCAGTGGAAAGAACCAGGGCATGATTTGTCTGATTTGTCTCACAGAGCTGTTTTAGGGTGAGGTGAAGCTTATCTTTATGAGTTTCTGTTTGTTTCCCCACTATAAAGGGAACCTATAAGGACTATAAAGGGAATCTAGTGCAACTGACATACTTAGATGTTTACATTTAGTCAGTGTCTTCAACTTGTACTGTGTAAAGGTGGGGAGGAGTCAATATTCTAGCCAAAGATATAATGGTTTTTACCCAGAAACTACTCTACTCCAACCCTTAGGCCATCTCCCTTTCCCGTGCTTTTTAAACAAAAGGATGTCCCTTTTCACTAGTGGCTAATTCAGTTGTGAGGCAAAGCAAATGACTGGGAAGGGTGTAATAATTACAGCACAATGTAATGATCCTCTAGTGTATTCCCTGAAGAAATATGATCTCAGAGAATTTCTGCTAGGCCCTCTTCAAGTAATTACTGTCAATTCATGCTTATCTGCCAGCTCTCTCACCAGGTTTTCTTTTCCTTGCCTTCCTTAGTGAAGATACTGATTCTGACAAAAGGAGCCATTTGTCAAGGCGCCGGCACGCCAACTTTTCTTTCCCTTTCTTTGCTGAAATTATGCAAGAGATTACAGTCCAGCCTGAATCAATATGTACCTTATCATCTAAATAATAGAGTACATAATAATCAATGTCAAATGGACATTGGTGGTAGCAGATACAGCTATGTCATTCAGCAGCGGGCTGCTCGCCACAACCACTTCTGGACGTCTTCATTTTAAACACATGAAATCACAGAGGGCTTTTAAATAGATCACCAAGGCTGATTAAGTAATTGCGAAGTCTGTAGTTATAACAAACCTCAAAGAGGTTTTTGAACATAGACTCGTCTCCTTAGGGATCATACTGGAAGTGAGGAGTCCCTTCAAGATATCTCTCAAAAAATGAACATTGCTTACCCATAAGATGGCAAGGGACACGTTTCCTTGAGCTTCCACAGCGATGACCCTGACGTCAGCCTGACCTGGGATGGAGTCATAATTACAGCATATGTCTTTGGTTATTCTCCCAGGGTTTGGACAGAGGACCCTCTACCTATAGCTTGTGTGTAAGCCTGGTTTAGGCAATAACAACTTCAAATCCTCTAATGACTAAGTACAGATGGATTCCTAAGCTAATCACTACATTAGTTAATTTTAAGTTCTTGAATGGAAAACGGAATTGGCTTAGACCTCCTGTGACGGTAGCAAAAGGGACTGCCGCCTAGAAGGTTTTGCCATCTAGTACCGCAAACAGTAAATCTACAGGAGTCAGGAAAAATAATCTGGTGTATCCACACCCTTTCAGTAAAATCACAAGGGTTGTTTAACAACAATTTATTTGAACCAAAATTCCCATCTTCATTTCTCAGACTACAGGACAAACATGAAACCGTTAAATTCTCTGAAAGTCTACATGATCTGAGATCCTGAACACAAATTCTTTTCCTATGTAGTTTCTGATTTCAGTGTGAGCACACCCTAGGAATCAAGTGAACTTCAGAGTCTGTCTGTATCATTTTGGTAATCCCAGATCTATTGTGGTGCAGAACACAAGACCAGATGTAGGACTCACATGTCCCACTACTAAGCCAGTCTCTCACATGCATCTGTGTCGCTAGACAGGGTTGCATTTTGGCATTTGTATGGCATTGTTCAAAAGATTGCGTCTCTTTCCTAAAACGCAATATTCACCTTCTGTTGTCAGGTCAGTCTTCACTACATAGGAGAACAAAGGTAGTGACCTGAAGAAATATGTAGCGTGGAACTTTTACCTTTTCTTATGTTTCAAGCATAAATTTTAGTTTCAAGACTATCCATACAACAGGTGAAGGGTAAAATAAGAATGAAACAGGAGAAAGGTAGAGCTCACACCCTGACAATTTGAAGAGGGTGCTTTAGCTTCCTCAGATGCTAGCCTTTGCCTTGGGATTTGGGCTTATTATGAGCTTGATTTGGGTGTCAGCTAACTGATCCGAAACAACTGTCTTCCCCTTACTAGTTCCTCCAAGCCATATAGTCTCTCTGGAGGACAGGTCCTTTTTGATTTGGGTTTTTTTCCCCTCTTTTTCCCCTGGCACTGTCAGTAGTTCACCCAATAACATACTTGCTACCACATTTTTTAATTTCTTAGTCTTTTGGTGGCTGAAGAAATTCAGCAATGCCCTCTGAGGACTTACACAAACATGTCACTTCTTTGCAAAACATCCCCTGATTTTGTCAGTTGCCTGAGCTAATGCCAGTGAAACTCCAATGCTTTGGAAGAAAATCCAGGGGCACCTTGAGGGTTTTATTTTTTATTTTTTTGTAAAGTTCAAGATGATTAATTATATGGGACTCAAGATATGTAAAAGTTATCCAAGTTTTCACCATTAATCACATAAATGAACAGAAAATAATTAGTTCGTAGTGACTTTCTGGCTTATTATAATCAGCCCAACTCAAATCGACTTAGCCCAGAGAGCCAAATATAGCAAGGAAAAAACCTTGAGGCATTTTTTCGCTATGTGTTGCCTGTTATCACACAGTGAGGTTTCTGTTCAAATGATGTGCCTTATTAAGGCAGGCGAAACCCATTTAAACAATGTATCAGAAATGCAGACAAGCTGCAGAAATATACGTGTATAAAGGGTATATTTTTCTTGAAATTTATTGATGGCTAAGCCTGCTAAAACTTTAGAAAATGTGTTTTCTAAAGCACTGACATTATGTTTTTCTAGTAATACAATTGGCTTTTTTTTTTTTTTTCCGTCACTCCTTTCTCTCTTCTTATTTCCCCTTGTAATGGACTTGAAGAATGGCAATTACTCCCTTTTATTTTACTGGCTTAAACCATGTGCTTATTAGAATAAATGTTATCATTACCCTTTTTATTTTATGATTATTAATTTTTTATTTGATTGCCAATACTTTTACTGTAGGCTTAAAGTCTTGAATATTACATGTGACGGAACAATAATAAAATGGAAAGGCTTGGACATGATTCTTTCTTTCTTTTTCCTAATAAATACAACTTTAATTCTTAGAGATCTATTGTAAAGGTAGGTACCCCAAATTATATTTAAGTTGTTAATTGCTCTGTCATCTATAGGAATTTGAGACCTCGCTGTCTTTGGCATTTTGACTGTTTTCGTGATACCAAATCATACTAGAAGTGTGTGTCTGAAAGTTTGGACATCACAGAGTTGGTAGATTGCTGAGGCAGACATCCTGTCAGGGGAGTTTCATAGCCAGCACGCTTAAGTAAGTAAAGGGATAAACTGGGGAGTACATAGGAGAGTTGTGTGTGTCACACAACACCAGAACTGTGATGTTGAGTCAGGGTAGGTGCATAATCGGGTACACCTAAGACAGGGTCCCAGGACTTTCTCTGGCATCAGAAGTGAAGAGGCAAGGCTCAAAAGAGTATGAGGTGCTCCTCCTGCCCTGTAACTTCACTCTGATGATGCAGCAAACAGAATTCCTTTGTTTTGAAATCTCCCTGGAACTACAGCATGCATCTTGGAAAATTTGAATTAAAAATTTCCTCTAAAGGTAACATAGCTCAAAGGCAGAAATGAAATCTGGTCACAGTAATCTTCTAAGCAAAAGAAGCAAAGTCAGTGTATGTAGACTCCAGCCGTACAGGATGATGACACAGTGGTGGAATGAAGGTGGTCAGAAGCTTCAACTTCGCCTCTACATAAAATTTGCAAATATGAACTTTGCAGCAACTGCTTAACCGGTGCACTTTTACAGAAACAAGCCTGTGAATGAGATCATTAGATGATTCAGCCTCAAAGTTATCTACCTCTATTTGAAAAGCCTTTTTTTTTTATTTTATTTTATTCCTGTGCTGTGTAGAAGAGGTGTCAGTTGTTTCAGCATAGAGTTTAAAATGAAGAGCAAGGAGGTACCTAAAGACAGTGAGATGAACACATAGCACCTTTGCAGCTACCTAAGAAACGCTGAAGACAGAATATTCAGTCTTACCCTCCCCTATCTTGATAGGGTATTTGTCCTAATAGGTATTTGTCCTAATACAAGCATCAGAGTGCATTCTTTCATAAAATAAAATCAGTGCTCAGTGCTTTTAAATTATCACCGGTAGAAAGATGTCATCATGTGCATAAAAGCCCAGTTTTACTCTGGTCATCCAGAAAATAAAAATATGCAGTTTGATTCCCTCTTAATTTGGACACGATTCTCCTATTTCAGACAGTTGGATCCAGATCTCAGCTCAATTTTTTCTGAGAACATATACACAAACACCCCCAGAACTGGAAATGCCATCCAAGTTACAGAACATGAGAACTGACAGCATGTTTTTGAGAAAGTGGATGCTTAGAAGAAAAGAATATGGGGGATGAAGAACTGCAAAACTCTGGAGACACTCAGTGCCATTCCAAAAGTTCTGAGATTTAAGGACCTCTGGAAATGGAATTTGCATCTAGGCTTTGAAAGACACTCTGTAATGAAAGAGTCATGACTGAACGTAGAGCTCTCACTGACTTTGTATGCCCACCAGGAAACATGTATAAGAGAACATCAAGACCTACTTCCTTTTTTTGTTTTTTTGGTCTTCTTTTTTCTTAATTCTCTGTTAAACCAGGTATCAATGATTAGAGAATCACATCCAAACCAAGAATGATTTCTTAAAACAGGGAAGTGTAACTATTTCTGAGAGACATTCCAATCTGAAATCTATATTTCAGTTCGTGCTCATTCCTCAATCCATGAGACATCTCACAAAGCTTTGCATTTGTCTGAGAATTACAAGATTCTGAGCTCTGCTACACACCTGTGTAACCTTGACTTGGTCATTTTGCCTTTCTGCTTTTCTACACGTGTTTTGTTTGTTCAGGCTAAACTCTTCTTGGCAATGCCAGCCTGTTATTATATTTGCACAATCCCTAGTACAAAACTGACTAGAAAACAGCTGGAGCCTCTGGCCACCAATAATATAAATAATAATAGATTTCTTTTTCTCTAAATAGCAATGCATATGCATCAAACAGGGTCATAGCATAAAGATTTGTAATAAAATAATAATAAAAAATTGAAATACTGATGCTAATAAAATATCTCTTCAAGTTTTCTCTTTTACGCTACATGTGTATGTGTGTCAGTGAATGTGTGTGTGTGTCTCAAACATAACACAGCCAAATTAAATTTTGCATATTATATCAACACAAGTGCAATCACAGTAACCATTTATTTCTCGGCATTTTCATTTCTTTTTTTTTAATGAACTTTCCCTGAGGACATTCTTACAATTGAGCATTTATTTATTATAAGTAACAAAAGAAATTTTGATTGTTCCAGCTGTGGCAAAGAAATATACTTTGATAAGCATGCAGTACCGCAGATGAAAATAACAACACAAGTAAGTAATTAAAAGCTTTGGAATTTAAGGATGAAAATCTCCACTGACATTTCTCTGTAGAATTTAATGTAGTTATGGTAGAGAATTGGGGCCTCAGAAAAAGGGAGCTCAGGAATGTTTGACCTTATTTCCCCATTTCTCCAGAAGAATTTCATTTCTTCCATCTTAGGCAAAAAGAAGTCTTACTAATATGAAATCTCAGCATCCCTGGTTTGGAAGACTGAAAATATAGGAATATAAATTAAGTAAAAAAAAAAAAAAAAGTTTTGTTTGTCTGTTTTCATTTTTATACACATCATAAAAAGTAAAGGAACAATGTCATACAGCAGCATCCCTCACAGACAGTCTACATTAGGTACAAGATCATTCATTTTTTTCTGGATGAGGACACAAGCAAGCTGCCCTGGAGAAAAAAGTTCCTATGCATGAGTTTAATACTAATTATTTTATTTATGCTTTCACCTCGTTGTGATTTCAAGACTTTTGTACATCTTTAACCTCTGGTAGAAAAGGATAATCTGTTTCACATATAGAAGTGGGATAAGAAGAAAGTATCATAGCACACTGTGCTTTTAAGCAGCACTATGTATGGAAATAGCAGTCTGTTAAGTGTTATTATAAATCACACCATTGCAAAAAAGTTTTTTTTCACAGTAATGACAAAAATACCTACAGTTAAAAAACACTTTTAAATTTGGTTTTTTTTTAATATTGTGATTACTCTACATATGAAGATTCATGTCTTAAGATTTCATAGAACATTAATAGTTAACAGCTTACCTCTGATAAATGTCTCTTCAGCTGTTTTTTATTTTCCTTTGTAAGAATCACAGATATTATTTTTTCTTTTCCCCCATGGAAGTCAAATGATACGGAATGGAAGAAAGCAGTGGAAAAATTGTTATTCATTCCAGCGTGGCAAGACCTAAAAACCCTCATGAGAAATTATGCAAATTTCTCCCTGCCTTGATTATCCACTCTGGGTCACAGCAGTGCAACTATTACTCTTCTGATGTAAAATTTGGGGTTTGGATGCAAAGGTTTTGGCGTTTTTTGGTTCTGTTTTGTTCTGGCTTTTTTCTTTCTTCAAAACTCTCCCAGCTTTAAGCTGAAAATCTTTTCCCTTCAGTTAATAGAAACCAAACAAACTGAGGCCCCTTTGCACACACTGGGGAAATGCCTGTGTATCAGTATCAAATTTGGCAGGACATTGCTGCAGTTTCAGACGCATCACTGGAGGAGGATGATTCAGGTGTTGAATGGGAAATATTTCCCCTCCCTCAGCAAAGCATAAGGGAAAGCAAAAAACTACCTTTGGGAAGAAGACTTAGGTGTGTCAAGATGTGTCATTCTAGCAAATAAAATGCAGGTAATATAACAGCTCCATCAGGAAAATGGAGTAGGTGGCAGAAGGCCTGGGCGTTTGTGGCAATGAGTTTGTGTTCAAAATTACAAAAGTGCTAGCAAGGCTTATTTGCAGTACTTTGTTGTGAAGGGAGCAGCAGCAGTCAATGTGAAATTATATGAAAATGTATGTGAGAATTTTTAGTAAATTCTTTGGGGCATTTGCCCAAGTTTAGTCACAGCTCAAAATCTTTACTCCCGCCTTATTAGTTTAAAGCTGTGATGGAAACTCAAAGTGACAGCGCTGTCAACACACTGAGACATAATGCCACAGAGCACTGTGCTTCCGGGCCAGCAAACAAAACATCAGCTTCCAAATGAAAAGGCATCGAAATAGGGAAAAAAAGCAACTGTATGCTATGTATCATCACCATATAATGCTATAAAGTAGAACAGCACATTTACAAAGGAGTGCAGGGGCAGAAGTGCATTTGTAAGGAGATTCTGTTGGTAGTAGTGCCATAATCAGGAACCTAATTTATTTATCTCTAAATTTGCATGATGATGGTGTTGAGTAGTGGTAGTAGCCTGCTCGTAGTCTGAATGTTTGATTAAAAAGAAAAAAAGAACTTCCTCCCTTCTTTCATACACACATACACAAAACAAAGTAAGAAAACCATAAAGGAAAGACCTAGTGTGTAGTTCTTACAGGCAAAAGTAAGCAAGGCAAGATGAAAAGGCTTTGAAATTATCTTTTCTGTTTAAGTTCAGACCTCTCAGACTTTTGCGGCACTGCTATCAGGCATTAGTGTGCAGATCTACTTCCAGAGGAAGCAGCATCTTCGCTCCACTTGTTTCATGTGAAATCTCAGGAGGAGATTGCAAAAGGAATTAATAGGACCATGGAAAATAGCACATTTCCTCTTTCCACCTGCTCCACTGAAGTCTCCACAGCAGCCACCATCCTTTAGGGTTGGAAGTGTTGATAGGCATGAGGATGGGGACCAGCAAAGAAATGATACAGAATAAATACAGCTCATCTGACTTCATGGATGTGATCAAATGTTGTGGCCGTTAGTCCTTACTTAGGCGTGCTTCCCGTGGACAGTGATAGTAAAGCTGCATGAGCCAAGCCAGAGCAGGCTGAGGCCTTTATATACGGGATGTATAATTTGCTTAGAGTTAGAAAACGACGGTGAGTTGAGATAACCTTAGTGACACAAACATACACAGAAATAACAGTGTTTCTTCAAGATCCCCATGGGTTCTACAAAATCTCCACAGGGTCTTTTAAAATAGGAGGGTTTGTTAGCTTGGATGACACAAGACATAAGTTCTATGAGTAAATTCTCTGGGAATAGAAGTAAATAAAGACTAACTTGAAAATTTTCCATGATTTTTACAGAAGACCAAATCTACTCCCATCAAAATCCCCAAAAAATTTTTATGCTCACTCACACACACATGGACACACAAAATCTTGGTTGAAAATTTGCAATTATAAAGTTTCTTTGTTTCTGCAATCAATATGTAACTATTGTTACTACTGTGAATAACTATTGTTATTTTTAATGATTGTGCAACAAGAGCCTTTAAAAAAGACCAAGATACTGAAGTGACAAGAGTTAATAAAAAACCACAAAACAACACATAGGAGAAGACCCCAGTTAAAGAGCTTGAAGTCTAAATGGAAGTGCTGATCTGGGCATATTGAGAGAATTACAACCAAAGAACAGGTTGTCATACAAAGCACTAAAAATGCCAGGTCTCTGGTGTTACAGCAGCACTAGTATGCGATATGTGCAGAGCCTCCTGGTGAGATGCCAAAAGAAAAAGGAGAGCATTTTGTTTGCTTCCTGCACCATCTCCCTCAATGACATAAGCTAAGGCAACAAAAACACTTTGTTGGCATCACTGCATCTGCTAGAAGCATCTTTCCGCATAGTAGTCTCAACAAGGTAATGTGATCTTTTCTTACCCTACTCTGACATAAATACATTAGCCAACAGTGGAGATTAAGCTTTAGAGACTTGGTGATGAGCACATTCTAAAAAACCTAATTTTTTCTTCCTGTGAAGAAAGAAAAAGAAGCAATACACCATGAAAGTGAATAGCACTGAGATCCTACTGAGAATGCCCTATGAAGGTCTTCTCCTAACCCCCTTTGCTCCTCACTAGTAACTGATGGATGAAAAATTCTACAGATGTAGCTTATATACAAAACCAGAATAGACTGAGAATTTATTAAAAAAAAAATGTTCTGCTTTATGCTTTCTAAAAAAAACCCAAAACATAACCAAATAGCATCCTCTCAGATAGCTTTCAAAAATTGAGCCAGTTCTTTTGGCTCTGAGGCAGTTACAAAGACTTGATTAGTTTGCGTACTTTATTGATGAATGAGGCCCTGTAGAACATCAACAACTCAATTGCTATGGTGTCAGGGACTATTTGCCACAGTTTGTGATCAGAACACTTAGCTGTGTCACATGACTCAAGACTTTTGTTTGTAATGGTATGTTACACTTTTCCTGCTTCCATGTTTTATGCTCTTTCTGCAATTTTCCACAGCTGACTGGTTAAATATAAAGGAACCAGTTTTAGGACTGAACTGTACTGTGAAACCAGTCTGAAAGTTGAATTTAATCTCTGAGCTTTCTTGGTGCTTCTTTGTTCATGGCTCCAATTGAAACTGTTATTGAGAAACAAACTTTTCTACAAATTCTACCACTTGCCTTATTCCAGATGTCAGCTTAAACCTGGCCTATAGATCTTTATGCTAGACATCCAGCTAGCATCAATTAACAGAGATAAGATATCCTAAGAGTTTCACTGGTTCGCACAAATTGAGTATATAGTTCTACAAATTTTGAAGCACGGTATCTGCAGATTAATTTAATAAGAGTTATGACTAAATAATGTCATGGAGTCTCCAGCATTTTAATAGGCACACTTAATGACACTTCAACACTGGATTTTCACTAACTTAGAATTTTTTTGGGGTATACAACACTGCTGTTCTTTATCTGGCATCCATATGTCCATAATAATAATTAAATAAACATGATTTATCATTAATAGAAATTTTGAAAACCACACGAAATTCAAAACACTTCAAAAGATTTTAGGGCTCCTGCTAATTCCGTCCTTATGCTCTTTTCATATCGTCTCCAAGGATTTATCAATATTTTAGGATGGAATTCACCTCACTAAATCACAAATGTCCAAAAATCTGACATTTAAAATAGGAACCTAGGCTTCCTTCACAGAGACACTGCACTTTCAAAAGGAATTGAGACATTTTACAGTGATTTGCCATTAGGAAGTGGACCTACCCCTGGCTTTTGGCTGAGGAAGAAGACTAGCCTACCAGCTTAGACTCAGCACTGGAATTTTAGGATGATATAGCTTGATTAATAAATCCCATTCATTCCATTTAGAAGGGTTCACAGGAGGATAAACGTTTTCCTTTTTCTTCTCTCCTACATTCAGCACAAGACATGTTAGCACCTTCAGTGCTTTAGAAGAAAATATATCTTTGACACAAAAGATGCAAAGACTTTGAACTTCTGTGCCATAGGAACAGGGAAGTTGAGCTCAAAAGCACAGCTGATGTCCCACAATCCTGCAATAGCACAGTATTTGTTAGATGATGTTAAGAAGTGGACTTCATCTCACATTAGAGAGGAGAGGAGAATTAACTCTACAGTGTGTGCTAAACTGACCTGAGGGAAAATTCCTATTAGCAGGGTACAAACCCAAGAAGTCCAGTTGCATTATAAAACCAGAGCAATGCAACTTGTTCCAGAGGCACCGTTTGTGCATACAGCTCACAGCTCATTCTTCATTGTGGCATCATTGCTGTAATGGAAATAAGAAATAAATGTAATAAAAACACCACAAAGGGCAGAAGAATAACGCCTGTCTTAAAACTCATCAGATTAATAATGCAAGGAGTGATTTCAGGAAAGGAAATTAAGCTGTTAAAGCAAAATACAGCAAGCTCTGACTCAGAAAATACTCCCTATGATCCCCATGGTAGTTTGCTTGAGTAGGGAATGTTGGGCTCAGGCTGTGAGTGAATACTGACAGTCTGTGCTATATATATGGCAAGGTTTAAAATGCAAAACAACCGTCCATGGGGAGAAGGGGTGGAGGGAAAGAAGAATGATACTCTGGCTCCTGTGTCCCCAGTTCAAACCTGGATCCCTGGTAGTTAAAAAGCGGGAGATGAAAGATGAAGGACAAACAGATAGGAATAATGTGTGGTAACACGTGAGAGGATTGCAGACTGCATGCCATTATAGTGGGCTATAAAGGATATGTACAGTAATTGTCAATGTGTACAAATGGTACCATCCATCTCAAAGCCCTTCAGTATTTAAGTATAAGATACCAACTTTGTGAGTCCTGGATAGCTCCTGGTGTTTCACTAGCTACCTCAGCTAGGACGGCAGCATTACTCTAAGCCAGCATGAGCTCTACACCAACAGAACTTTAGGAGGCTTAGCAAATTCTGTGGCAAAACCTGACTTGTTTCATATGGCCATCTAGACTCCGAAGGTGATTACACTTGCACTGCAGAACTGAGAGCTCATATTCCTCATGAAAGCCCTTTCGTCATGATTGCTAAGTGCTGCACGTAGTTCATCTCACTTCTTAGCAAGGTTTACTGGCTTAGGCTCAGCATTTTATTAACATAGCTATGTGGCCTGCTGACTGGAGCAATATTATGTCTGGACAGTTCAGCATGTGCCTTGCTCCATGAACAGGAATGTTTCTAAATGCCTAAATCACATGAGTTGTATATTGGGTACAAATATGCTGGTTTGGACCTGGCTTAAATAGATAGCTCAAGGTCACATGCTAAGCCAAAGCTGAGAATTGTCTTCACCCTCTCCATGTCCAGCCCTAGGCTATACTCTGATCTGTTAGTGGGATATGCATATTCATGTTTTCATAGCCTCAGGAACCAGGACCTTGTACAAGGCCTCAGACATAGACACAAGTCTTCTCTTGGTGGAGAGCAACATAAAGCGACAGAGCAGAAAGGCAGGCCATATGCTAAAGAGAGGATGAAGCCAAGGGAGGCATCGAGACATCTCTCAAGGACCTCCACAGAGCTTGAAAGCTGTTTCTTCTGCAGATCCTCTTGCCTGAAGATATGCTGTTTGCCCTTTGAAGGATGAATTCTCCCTCCAGCACAGAAAGCAGGGTGGTATGGGGAAGGTATGACTTTCCTTTCTCCTTGTAGCACCTTTGTTCAATCTGTAACCAAGTGAGGCTATAGTCCCATCAGTCTATGAAACTGCCATACTAGGAAATTGCACAAGGATCCTGAAAGGACCCTACTTCTTGTAAAAGTATCTCCCTTGAGCATATGTTGAAGTGCCATGTACAAAGACTAAGTGCTACATATATGTAGCCCCACAGTCTTAATGTAATTTTCAACTTATTTTTCCAACAGGATTTCCCTCCTTTCTCCTCTTCTTCACAGATATGTATTCTTTCCTTTGGATTTTTCATACTAATGTAACAGCATAAAGCACAACATGGTGGATTCATTATCTGAGCCACCAATATAAATTTCATCCATCAAAACACCAGGTACAGATTACAGGTCCTATCTTCATAAATTACACTGGAAACCTTAATGGAGGTGTCATTCATCTGTAATATTATGATGATACAACAGGAGATGTGTATGCTTTAAAAATTAAAGTATATATTCCTATCCATAGTAAAGCCTCCCTGTATATAGGCTATAATATGCAAATAGAAAAATATTAATCAAACCTTTCCAAAACAAGGTGAAAGGATTTATCCTTTTCTTCAATACATTGCTGGGACAAAAAACAACTTTCAGAACACTCATTTTTGATTCTGAAAACTTTCCAAGCATATGTGTACAGGTACAAGCAGGCCACATGCACATTTATTAGTCAAAATTGAGTTTCTCAGTTTAATTTCTGCACCAAAAAGGAAAGTGAAATCCTAAATGTCTTCTGCAGGGCCTGACTGGGTATTCATGAGCCTTGTCAAGTCTTGCTATATAGCCTTTCAGCCAGAGCTGCCTAATTTGGAGTCAGTTTGGTAAATCTTTTGAAGTAGGACTGATCCTCTGCTGGAAGAAGTTATGGATGTGATGATGATGTATGACGGAAACAGTATCTTCAGTGACTTTGCATCATTCTCATTAAAAAGCAGCCAAAACCTATGGGTAACAGAGCCAACTCGTAAACTAGCATCAGATTTGTTGTTCTGATACACAAAGACACTCCGGCAGCTCTCGTGCAATGCCAGGATCTGGCAGAACAAATACTGAAGGAAGTTGCTTTAAACCAGAAACAGTCTCCTGCTTTTCATATCACGCCTGCAGTTTCTCTAGCAGATTATTCACAAAATTGTCCAGTATTGTCACACTGAGCATAATTCACTGATGACTATAAAGAAATTGCCACTGGGGAAAATTGACTAATACTGATTCATGTAAGGAAACCAATGCCTATGATACAAACGTACTTGTTGCGTATCCATTTGATTATCTTTGTTGACTTCACTTTCTTTTTTTGATTGAACAGTTCTCCAGACAGATGTTCTTTCTACTCTTGTTTTCTATAAGACCTAACCCAATCCATTCAAAATCATGAGTATTTTGCAAACTGAAGCAACATCAGACAACAGCTGCACACGGCAATTTCACACAGGCAAATACATGCAAACTAAAACAGTCACACTCCTCTCCTGAGATAACTGGAAGAATCCTAGTCCTAAAGAGTCAGAGGAGAAGTCATTTTGGAGCAGGAGAGACTGTAATTAGCCAGAAACTGAAGTAAAGTTGACCTGCAAAATTACTTTTTGTTACAGAGAAATGTTGTTATCTATAGACACAAACCCCATCCAGAGTAGATTAAGGAAGTCCATTAATTGCTTTTATTCATTTTAGGGATCAGGGGACTTGAGAACCAGGGAATTCTGTTTTCTGTCTTGAATGCAGCCATCTCCCTAGGCCCCAGGGAGGTTGCTCACAGGGACAAGCAAAGTCTGTACTAAGTGCCTTGGACAACACATCCCATTTACATGCGCCAAATCTCAAAGACTCAGCACTGTAATTTCCTCCCTCCAAGCACCATGATGTTATGGCTGCAGAATGGTACTGCCTGCTGCACGTGGAAAGAGTTAATACCGATTCCTGAAGGAAATAGGTAGCTACGTTACTAATGCTGGAAGAGTGAAACAGTCTTTATTCTCCCTGTGACCCCACACTGCCAGCTGCAAGCCTTTCACAGGCACAGGTTATTACCTGGCACTTGAGGAATGCTGTAGCTCCCCTCCATTATTCTGATGAGGTTTTTTGTATTTTCTTTTTTTTTCCCCAGAGCACTGTATCTTTTCCTGGGAACAAGTCACCAGGAGGGAGCTTTTTAATCTGTCACTCAGGGACTCATATAAGCAAGTACCTGTATAACAGGGTTTGTGGGATCTGGGGAAGATTGAGTTCTTCAGTCAAGACTTGAAGGTGTGACCTCCTGATTTAGAAGACAGAGTGCTACTTCTGGAGTTTACCACTTCCACCATCCTCCCCATCTGTTTTTGTCAAGCTCAAGAATTGTGCTGCCAGTGGAAAAGGCTGCAGTTCTTAATGAAATCAGAAGTGCCGGGAATTAAATCTGTGGTTTCTGAAAGATCATCAGCACTCTCTTTTAACCCCTTTTTCTTTCCTTTTTCAGATTCAGACCTTTTGCTGTTGAAAACTTCCAGAAACTTGTTGGTTTTTTTCTTTTTGCAATTAATTTGTAGTATTTGTTTACAAGGATGATCATTAGCATTCCAAGATTTTTTTTATTTTATTACTGTTCTTTGTTATAATGCCAGACAGAAGCGTAAAACAGACAAGCAGACAGACATATAGCTCAGGAAAATACTCAGTAAACCACAAGAGACAGCTATAGAGCAAAGACACAAATACTAATTTTGTTGGAGTAAACCTGAAAACAAATCTATGGCAGTAAATGGATCAAATTTTCAGCTGATGAAGACTGGTTTCACTCCACAGCAAAGGATTCACCACTCAGTTTACCTCTAGGTTTACCTCCAGCTGTAATAAGAATCTGAAATCTGGTGGCTTCAGACTTTGGAGCTGAGACTAGGAAGAGCCATACCCTCAACGAACATCACCTGGTATGGAAGTACACCTGTCTACAGAACCTGAGGCACTTGGTTCTATTCTTCACTGAGGCAGTTAAAAATCCTTTCTGAAGATGTCTGACTTTTTTTTCTTTTTTTGGTCGGTTGGCTTGGTATTTTGTTTTGTTTTCTTTCACTTTTATAATCAAAAAAATGCAGATAATAGCAGAACTGCACCCAACATTGAGGAGACAGAGTTGTTGGCCTGTGGACAGAGCACAGGACAGGAGATTAAGTTTATCTTCCCATCTTTCATAATTGTTCTCTGTGTGGCTTCAAGCAACTAATTTCCCTATCGTTCAGTTTCTCCATCTCCAAAATAACAAGTGATCCTGAGCATCTTTGTAAGATTGATTGCTATTAAGATTTATTGTGAATCAGCTGTTTGGGTGTTATTATTGTCCTCATTATTGTTAATACTTATTATTATTAATATTATTGTTATTATTATGCTTCTGCACTGATGAGAACCGCTTAAAGCGTATACCACTGTGCTGGGATCTACAACTTGCAGTGGAAAAACTAGCCTGAAAGATAACCTTGCCACTAACAAGGTAAAAATGAGAGCACCAAGCAACTCGATAGCCTGCTTCACTGATAACAAGGCTTTCAAATACCCTGAGCCAGATTCTGTTCTCAGCGAGATGAGTGTAAATCTGAGGGGTCCTGCTGATGTCTGCAGGACTATAGGGAAATTACTGAAAATCAGAATTTGGCCCGGTGGTACTTAAAGTAAACGTGCTCACTCTAAAGGGCCTGATACGCCTTGGTGCTCAGTGTGCTACACAGAGAAGGAAAAACAACAGAGACACACACATGCTAATTAAAACTGCAGATGTGACTTGGTGGCTAGATTAAATAACACCTCTGGAAAGAGGGGGAGCTGCCAGATATAAAAGCAGAAAGCTGCTCAATTAAACTGCTGGAAGGGCTGTTGCTGATCTAATTTCTCCTAATTTCTAGAAGCAGAACCGATAGCCTTCTCTTTCTGGGTGACGTCTGTCAGTTAAATGCTGACCCATGCCTACTCCCGAGTGCAGTTTGACTTTTTCTCCGTACAGTTTACCCAGGAACTCAGGTGGACATTTAGAGAGACCTCTTAAGCACTCCTATTTCATCCTATTTGGGTGAAAACAGAGCACATAGGGCACATGTGGGACTGAGGCTACAAGAACAGCTTATTTTCAGCCCTTTCTAGTTGCAGAGTGAGTGTGGAAAGCCTAAGTTACAGACAGGACGACAGTCAGCAATGCAGATGGAGAATGCATGGGTCAAGGCTATGCATGCTAAAGCCATCTCTTCACAGTGCTTTTAATCTCACAGGCAAAATCAGTCCTATTTCCACTGGACCCGGGTAGTTGTCTTGCAAGAGAATTGCACTGCCATGAAACATGCATGAAACTTTTTTTTGTGGTTATGGGAGTCGCTGAGAATTTAAAAAATTCATATCATTCCTACGGAAGAAAACAAACAATACACAACCCCCCCCCCACAAACCGAAAACTGAAAATAAAATAAAGCTAAGCCTCATTGCTGAAGACAATGTCTCCTGTGGCTGCTATTCCTACAACAGCTGCTGTGTGGCATTGCTCCCCTTCAGATGAAAAGAAGCAGTGTTCAACGCCAGTGAGTCAACAGCGCTCGCTGTAGCACATTTCTTGAAGACTGTCCTATTCCCTGTCCCCGTAACAAACTGTTCTAATTGTTATGTTGACTATTATGGCTAAAATTGCAATGCTCTGCTGTTCAAGAATTTTTGTCTATATTTCTGTAAAGCTACAGGGAGCAAAAAAGTGCCTTTTACAGATTATTATTATTTAAGAAAAAAAGAAATGCCTTGAAAAATAATCTGCTGGCTATGAAATCTATTATGAAATATATTTCAATTAAAAGGCTACATAATTTATATGCATAAGCTTTTCTTCTGTCAAGTTTATATTTTTGTTGTCTTGTCATAATGCCCTGAAGTAAGCACTTCTGAATTTTAAACTTTAGCATTTATCTTAGCAATCACGCTGTGAAGATAAATATCCCTTGAGGAAGATACACAATTGGATCTTGTATACTAGTAAGTTAGGCTTTGTACAGGTTATTACTGCACTAGGAAGCATGGGGGTTCAATAACAACAATTAGCATTTAGAGATACACTGTTTATGTTCAGTGTATTGTACATGCACCAGTTAATTAAAGTCATGCAATGGTCGTGATTCCGAAGCTCAGTTCTGGGATCTTTGTAAACATTTGGGTGGCATAAAAACATCATAAACCAGTTGCAAAATCTTCATTAAAAAATTCTCCTGATGCTAAACTTTCTGTAGGGGTCTTTTTCTCATGTCTTTTCTAGCACAGGGGACGTGGAAGCAGTATGGCTGAGAACTGATATGGTAAAGCAATACTTCACAGCCACAGCGGCTACTCCTGAAGCGAAGATCACAGTTCAGCTTTTCACCAGTTTAAACAGTTCCTGCACTCCTTTGCATGGTCAGCATGAACCAGAAGGGGGGACTGGAAAATTACCTCTTTTTTTGTGTGGACAGGCTATTCCTTAGCTGGTTCCTTTCTTTGATCCAGTTTATTGAGTGGCCATATAAAAATGCTTGGGGCCAGCACAACCTACGGAACAGCTTAAGAAAACATCTTGGGACAACAACAGAACAGTGAGGACAGTCACATAAGTGAGCATTCAGCTATGACACACCTGAGTTTCAGAATGTTAATTAGGTTAGGTATCTAACTTAAATCGGGGTGTAGTCACCTTTAAGCCAATCTAAGACTGCACCGTTATGAAAGGGGACAGCTGTCCTCTGCGCCACAGCACTAGCCCTCAGATGGCCTTGTGGTCAGCCAGACCTTACTGCAAAAAATACAGAAAAAATGATTAGGAAAAGTGCTAGTACTGGCACGGGGAGGAGGTGTTAATGCATGGTTGGGAATAGAGTAAAATACATGTTCATGCCTTCTTGACACCTGCATAGACTTAGATTAGATGAAACTGATGGTGAAACTGAACCTATAGAATTGCTCTGGACACGCCTTTGAAGGAGACTCTCACTTTGCTGACCACAGAAAAAACATATTGCAAGTAGACCACCAAAGTAGGCATTAAATTAGCTTTTAAATAAAAATTAGAATCAATAGGAGCCTCTGAACCAATGCAGAGTCCTAGAAATAAAACTGGCTTCCCTGCACATACCTCCTGTTACTCTCTGCAAGAAGGTCTCTGCTGAGAATGGTCCTGATGCTTCTTTAACTTACATGGGAACGATCTGTCCCCCTAATGTGGACGGAAAACCTATGACAAATGAGAAGGAGACCACTCAACCAGCGAGCAGGAGAACCAGGAGCTGGTCCCAGTCTCTCCTTGCTGGCTGGTCTCCCTTCCACGTTGCCTGCCAGCCTGTGAGAAGCCACTGCGGTGGTTATTTATCTCTACAGTGAGGACTTGCTCTCAGGCATAGTCTTATCGATTTCAGTGCTGGCTATAGTGCTTGTTTTGTAACCTGAACAACTTATACTCTTCTCTGCCAAGCAGCATGAAAGCTGAGCAGATATTAGGACACCATAACATTTCAGAGAGTATTACAGCCTTTGTCCTGTGCTGTTATTGCCTTTAGACTTCATAAGACGTGAAGATCCAGATCTATGATTCTTATGTTTGCCAATATAAGTTCAAGAGCCTTTTTTTTTTTTGATCCTGGTTCCTGACTTCCGACAGAAACAAAACCATTGTGATCATGATTGTTCTGTCTGACTCTAATTCCCCTCTCCCTGCCAAACTTTTGGAGCCCTCAGCCAGTTTCAGCTAACTGTGGGATGTGAAAATTTATGTTTAATTTCTCAAGCGTTTTTAGGAAAAGTGACAGTTTTTTAGTGGATCGATTCCCAAAACTGCATGTCCATGAAAGGATGTTCTGCCTGGAAGGATGCCTGATCAGTTGTCATCAGGTGTTACAGCCCAGCAGTCACCAAGCACATAGGTGCAGGACCCACTTCTATATGCAGTGATCTTGCACTATCTTGTAGAGACACAGTGTACAGAAGGCAGCAGGAATATTATGGTGCAGTATAGGGACTTGTAAGGTGATGGGATAGTTGTTAACAAACGGGCTTCTGTAGTTTTGTTTCTAATGGATGTTGGATTTATTTCCTTTCTTATCCCTGCTGACTGCTGTCCTGATTGTGACAATCTTGTTTTTATATAACGAACCTAGAGATAGGGCCCCAGTCAGCTGTTCCATGCACTGGGAGTAACTGTCTGTCCTCAGCATTTGATACATTCTTTTCCTCTCTCCACACAAGTCTGAGAAAACAGAAAAAGACCTTAAGGCTCGCCAGAACTGTGGTTCATCTCCCTCTGGTGCTCGGATAAGCTGGTGGGTAGCAGTACTGTGTGCTAAGACTGTGTTTTGCAGCTGACCAATTGCTCGACTCGGATTATTCCGAGCAAATTTCCTGAAACCGTATAGGCAACTAGAAAATAACCTGTCAGTGAAGTGTATATACACACACATTCAGGGTGCAGAAGCTTTGAGATTCCCTTTCTAAAGGTAAGAAAATGCTGCCCTGATCAATGTAGATTGAGAGTTCAGGGCAGTCTTACTTGCTGGTGTTATCCTGCAATCTATTTTTAATTACAAGCATCAGTGGGGATTCTTAAAGAAATTTACTAAAATACAGTTCTTTTAGAGCTTTTCTGTGCCCATCCAGTTTTTCTTCTGTCTGTCTTTGTGACATCCCCCAAACAGACTAGGCTGACATTTGTGATCACTGTTACCATCTCTTTAGCTTTATAGTATTGTCTTAAGGAATCCTAGGGCTGAATTTCAGTCCAGTGTGCTTTCTATAGCATCTCACTACCGGATAATCCCTCCGGGCACGATGCGCAGAGCAGATTCCCCCCCTCTCCCTCCCAGGACAGCAGTGTGTGTACACATTGTACTACCGCCCGACTGTTCCCTGTCAGGAGACTCATCTTGCCCTGAACTCATTCATGCACTGGAGCAGAAAATAAGAACTAAAAAATAAATAAATACATAAAAATAGAAATTAGACTTATATATAGTGTAAATCAAAGCATTTCTACTCAAGTCAATACAGCTGTGCTGATACTCACTAGAAGAGGATTCAGCTTAAAATTTCTAGCAGTAGATGCAGCCGTGTTTCAGCATTACCTGCAGCTTTCTCAGAGTACCAGTATTTTAAGCATGCAACAAAACAGCAAACCACAGTGTAGCCATTGCTTCCTTGTCACTGGTTGCTTATTTTAGATAGGAAGAAATCTGTTCCTTTCAAAATATAATGGAAAAGATTACTAACCACCAAATATATAGCAGCTGGAGATGCCAGTTTGAATGCAACACACACATCAAGACACAAACATTTTTAACAGGTTCTGGTGCACAACCACTATTAAGAAACCTTACATAGATAGCAATGCACTTGTTCTATCCATACTCTGCTTTCGTGTGTTTTGATCATTTAAGGATATTAAAAAAAAATAAATCTGATGAATGCATAAAAAGAAAAGGATTCATTTTGCAATTGTAACCTAATCGGCTCCAAATCTCTGCAGGTTGTAGGACACACCACTGAGCTGAAGTCATGTTGAAGAAACAGCTTAAAATGACTCACAGTCCCCTGTTTCTGGGAAGATTAGGTATTTGGAGGGAGAGGGAGAAAGGGGAGGTGTTTGGGATTTTTGTCGTTCTTTCCCCAAAACAGAAAGGAACAGCTTCAAATGCTACAAGCATCCTGTTTGAAAAGGTGACTTCAGAGTGCAGGACTACCTGGATTTATTTTCCCAGACATGGCAAGTGGCACTAGGTGGGCTGTGTGATCTCCAGGCAGTCGTGCTCTTTCTTTGTGAAATGCTTTGAGATTTACGATCTCAAGCCACTGGTGCAAACAAAAAGTCTTAGCAAAATTAAGATGGAGGAATAAGTTTTCTATAGGATTTTTAAACCAATCTGAACAATTCTATTTGCAGGGATATTATTCTCCCTTCAGATTTATCATATGATGTGAAAATTCTACAGAAGGGGTAGCATCCTTTATTAAATTAAGTGACTATTTAGAGTAATTTCTATAGAATCCAATTTAATTTCTATAAACCCCTATAGGTTTCAAACCTTTTCCATTCTGTAGGATTTCTCCATAGGGACAGTTATTAGTGGCTGCAGGATTTGATTCACAGCAAAGTTGTTTTGTAGAAAGGAAAAATGGCTTCACTATGAGAGATATCAGTCTAAAGCAGGGTCGGCTTTTACAGGCAACAGCCCTAGGATGATGCAACTCCTGCAGCCAAACTCAGGCTAGATAAACCCACCATGGTGATATAAAGCTATATATGGGTTCAGGGACACTTCACCCAAGTGACATTTTGAGGGTTCAGCCCCCAGGCAGCCCACATTTTTGGTTTTTTTCCTTTTTTTGATTTTTGAGGTAGACTTGTACAGCCACCAGCTGAATGGGAAATCAGACTGCTTGTAGTGAGTAACTCGGGTATAAAAGCAAGTTCTTTCAAGGGGGAAATAGCTCCTTAATCTGCCATTTGGTAGAAGCTGGTAGTTTCTCAGCACCAAGTTACATCCTATCCATCTAGCTGCGATCGTGCAGCTCTTATTGCCCTCCCCATTACCCGACTGCTTGCGAACTATTTGAGGCTGCATTTTACGAGGCAGCAATACACAGTCTCTACCAAAGCCAGTTCAGGACAACGTGAAGAGGAGAAGTAACTCAGTCAGAAGCAATAGTTCCCCTACCCCAGCTCAAATGACTAGCTAGATAGAAAAATCAGATTCACAATCTCTCTTAAACACCGAATCCCACTTTTGTGCCTAAAGTACTTTGCAAACACATGTTCCCTGTTGCCTTCCCAGCACACTGTGGCCCTTTGAATCAACAGCAACGAGAAGCAGCGCAGACCGAGGGTTTCATTTTGCCAGCAGCCTGCAGCATTAAGAGCGTGCAAGTCGTACACACCTTAAGTTTTAACGGTTGCCATGGCGATGAAAGGAGGCATTACAAAATGCACAAGCTGTTGAACATGTTGCCGGAGCTGAGAGGAAGAGCTAAGAATAAACTTTCGGCTAATTCTCCGTAACGGCGTGGTCCAAGCAGCTGCTGCTCGGCCAGCATCGCATCCCAGTCAAGCAGCTCGTTAATACGAGGCAGATTGGAGCGGGAGGGTGTCACCCCACTGAGCGCTCCCGGAGCCTGGTACCTCGCGGCCGCGCCGCCGCTTCCAGCGTAACGGCTGCAAATGGAGGTTTCTAAAGAAAGAAAGGGCTAATTTTATTATGATGATTATTATTACTATTTAATTCCTCATTTCCGCGGGGCTGACAGATAAGATCGCACCAGCTGTGTATGAATAAACCTTCTTTATTTTAGTACTAACTGCAAAAGTCCCCTCATGATGAAGGCTGTGGTGATCAGCTGGAACAATAGAAAAGGTGTCTGCCTGGTCCTGCTGCTGAGGAAGGCACAGGAGTTTTGAAGGGGGAACACGGGAAAGAATGTCACCCTTCATCATTTTTGTAGCTGTGCGTGTGGACTCCTGCCCGGACATCCCGAAGGGGAAACATGGCAGGGGTCCTGGCCCCTAACACAGGGGCAAGGAAGGCTTCAGGGTCTTTTTTGCCGACAGAGTATCCCTGCCTCCCAAAGCATCTCGTCGCACAGACATCGGGTGCGAATGAGGCTAAGCGAGCTGGTGAACGCTTCATGTGCTCCCCCAGAAAGCTGGCCTGAGAGGCAGATTTTCCTTTTCCATTTCCCTCAAATGTGTGTCTCCACACTTGCCGATTTGAGGCAGAATTTTCGTAGCGGCCGTGGGTAGGAAGTCCGTTCTTCTGCCTGACAAATACCCACTAGATGGCAACATCCCTCGTTCCCTCGGCCAGCGCTGCAAGAGCTGGATGCCTCTTGGCGCAGGGAGGGGGGTGTATGTGTGTATGGGGGGTGGCAGATAAGACACGGGGATCTTGGATGCTATCGTGTGCTGAGATGTCCTAAGCACAAAGAAAAGCAGATCAGCAGAATATTCATTAGCAAACTTATCCTAGTTTTAAAAAGAAATTTAACTGTCAACAGCAAAACGTGCATTACCTGTGTCTGTTGAGGACACAGAGGGGTATTTCTGAGCATCTGCCCAGAAGCAATTTGAGGCCTTGTAACTCAAATAAACCCCTCCATTAGGTATATAGAGAACTATACTCCCCAGTACAATTTAATCTCCGTACTCCTTTGCCCTGTGCTCTTCCAGACTTTGCTGCTTTGTCTTTCTCCCAAACAGTGTCTTAAACTAGCTTTGATTAGAAGATTTTTGTGTACATATCAGATTACATATCTGTAAAGTGCTCATCACACTTTGAGTATAACGTACAAAAATAATAGTAAACTATCCAGGCTTCCTTGTGCACAGAACATATTCAGGGCCCAGCCTCTCACTTTCAATCTACATATATATATTGGAGGCACTAGAGATGCACCTAAAAACACGGAGGGAAATAAAACTTCTTGCAGAAGCAGCAGACAGAAGAAAGTAAGGGACGGAACTTAAAAGAAGAAAAAAAAAGTGGATATGCATTTCCACACAGTGCTATAGTGATCCAGAATTAAAGGGGACAGTGGGATAATACCACCATTTGATGTGTCAGCTTATCATGAAGTAGAAAAAGTCAAGTTTTGAGTCTCCCGTGTAGGTCAATATATGGCAATTTTCTCAGAGTTATTACCCCAGCCCTGCCACAGGTGTCTGGTAACAATGTCCTGGGGGATGAGGTACCTTGGATTCAATGCAGAGAACCAAGCACTCAATCGTGTGGCAACATCAGAGTGCGTCCTGCTTGACAAACTCATAACCTTCAATCTTCAGGGTTTATCCACCTTCTTCGTTTCAAAGGCAGGGTGGATGTTTCTCCCATGAGAAAATTAGCCTATCAGTATGTGTTGAATTTTGTTTGCTTGTTTCTGTTCCCTTCTCCTTTGAAATACCCAGTGCTTTTGATATTATAGAACTTTCTTCCAATTTGTTTCCTGAAACACCAGCAAACATGAGGTTCAAACCAAACTCAGATGTTTAAAAAGGGATAAAGGAAGGGAGCTTGGGGAAGGAGTGCCACAACCATCTCTACAGAAACTGAGTCTGGAAATGAAGAAGATGTGAAAAACTATGAGATGTGACCTGTTCACTTTTTCCTTCAAGTAAGGCCCCACTAGAAAGCATTCCACACCACCCCCCCAAAAAAAAAGCAAAAAAAAAAGGGGGGGGAAGTTGGGGGATGAGAGGAGGTTCCTTAAATATAGTGAACTAGAGTGTGACTGGCACAGAAGGGTTTGTAGCTAGGTTGGCTGGAGCACTGTAGTGTGAGGAAGACCATTGACATGACAGATAAAACCCAGAGGAAATATCCACAGGGCAACAAATACAGGAACTGTGCTTTTGTAATGGTTAAAGCTAATGTAATAAGAAGGGCCTCAGCTTCAGTAACTCATCCGTAACACTCTGGTGAAGCTCATTGCCGGTCTTACAAGAAGCAAGAGACTGGTGATGTCTTATCTCATGCTGACCACTCTCATCTTTAATCAGCAGATGAAATCTGTGCCATGGCAAATCATAGACTTACAGGAGCACAGGACACGTTGGCAATGGATTCAGATCATTTTCCTCAAGCTATTTAAGAATGGTCACTTAGGACATATGTACACTGAATAGCGAGGGAAATTAACACTGCCACATATTGGTTATCCACACCTACTCCTGAAACGAACATGTTTCCAATTAAAAGTGAAAGAGACAATTGTTGAAGTCACTTTGGCAGTGAGAACTCTCCAGCTGCCTCTAGATTCCTGAATAAGTGAAATGTTTGACACAGAAGCATATGTTTTTGGCAACGTTGTTTAATCGTTGTTTTAAAGGGAAAATTGAAATTCTACAAGGTGTGAAAAAAAAGATCACTGGAACATTTTCTGTTTGGAGTGACAGAGACTATGTCACCCTTCTATTCCTGTTCTCTGTAGACTTTCATTTTGCAAGAACTGCCTTACAAAGGAACAGATAGGGAACACACAGGGTAGGCACATAGCAAGAGACAGCAAAGGTAGCTGCAGCCTCACTTAACAGAGTCCCACTCTGCAAAGTACTGTAAAGGGTCTTGGAAGAAGCAACACAATCTGAATTTAAAAATGAGTGAAATCTCTTACAAGATTAATCCACATCTTTAAAAATTTGGCCTTTACATCAGTTGTTAAAACTGAAGAGGTGGGGTGTAGATGGGGAACACACCCTATAAATACAAGCTGGTGAAGGGTTACGGTTTAAAGGCATCCCACAGCTCTGTCAAGGGTCTTATGTCTCCCAACTTAGCACTCAAACCTAAACTGTCTCTCACTTTAGCAAATCAGAAACTTGGATAAGACCATCTGAGTCATCTAACACTGTGTACTGCTATCAACAGGTAGCCTGTAACTGGAAAAGGACCTAGAACACTGTGGCTACTGCACATGTGCCCATAGTGCATTGTCACAGGATTTGCTTCTAGAAACCAACACTTGTCTAATTCCCTTTTTAAAATCTACCTTTACTTTGCAGAAATGTAAGCATTTTTTCCATCTCTTAAATTTAACATTAATGGATAATTTTCATTTTATGCCACAAAAAATGTCAACAAAATATTTTCTCAATTAGCAACCAATAATAGCAAGACAGAAAAAAAAAGCAACCAAAAGCACACCAAAACAGTAAAAACTGCGCACATATCAAGCATTCCTTCCAAGTCCTGCTTAAAATGAAGCTTTTATTCCCCTTTCTTTGCATTCTATTTCTTAGCCAGTCTTTGCCCCATTATAATGTGTTTTCCTTCATATTCCATGACGGCTTAGTTTCCTTAACAGCCTTTTGTGAGAGAATTTCTCAAAAGCTTCTTGAAAGTCCTAATAGATTATGTCAGCCAGTTCTCCTTTATCCAATATTTATTTGACACTTTCAAAGAATTCTAGTAAATTAAAGAAGCTTGATTTTCCTTTACACAACACACATTTCTTTGTCTGTAACATATCATGCTTATCTAGTATTTTTTATAATCCTACTTTTAATTATCATTGCAGTCCATTTGCTGAAGTAAGGCTCACTGGTGTGTAATTCCCAGGATCATCCCTAATGTCTTTTTAAAAGACAGATAAAACATCTCCAGTGGATGATGTTAATGAGATATTGTACATTTCTGTTAGCAGCCCAACCACTTCGTCCTTAAGTTCCCTCAGCATCTGGTCCAGGTGGCTTGTTACCCAGGTTGGAATCTAGCCAGGACAGAGGGGTTAACACCTCTACCCATGAGAAAAGTGCTTTGAAATCTTTAATGGCCAGATGCATCGAGAACATCAACCTCTATGTATCTGCTGATGTTCAGCTTTTCCAGGAGCATGGAGCCCCATGCTGGGAAAATATCATGGCTTTCATCTGTGGACTCAAAGGGCAGGATTTTCTTGCAGTTTTATAGAATAAAAAACTGATAGAACCATTTCAGCCATTTGTATACAAATATGCAGCAATTAGAGTGAATGAATGAAGCTCATTCCATAATTCCACTGAGCACTATAGTATCATGTAATCAGTTTATTCTACCTGCAACATAAAATTCTACTTAGTTACACAAGAGTACATTTTATCAATTATTGATTTATGAACATCTAAGGCTTTCTTCAGTCACCATTTATGCTCTTGGTTTTATCATCTCTGCTGTGCTGAGAGTAGTGTCATACAGTGGCACAGTCTATACTATTTAAAATTCCACATACTTCAGTAGATTACCCCATTAACCATTATGTTTTCCAGGCTGTATAGATTAAAGTAATTAAACTTGTCCTCAAAGACCTAGCTCTTTGATTATGGGATCATTCTACCGCCTGCAGCACATTTGAGGTGATTTGCAGTAATATTGTCTTTGGGAATTTAGTGACCATATTACACTGACAGCCGTGAGAGCTGGTGGCCTTCACAAAAAAACAAATTTCATCTGTGCCCCTTAGAAAATATCTCACTGAGGCACGTTGGGGCAAGGCCCAGTGTTATGGATGGCTGGATGGCTCTGGGAGACTGGCACTGGTCTGTGTAGCCCCTGAAATCAGGGTTTACAGTTTCAGGCTGTAATGAACTTGCAACTGTGTTCTGGTTGGAAGTGACCAAAAGAGGTTTTCAGAAGACTGTACATTGGCCCATGTGAAACGAGTTGGATAGCATCAGCAGAGAAAACAGGTGCCCATATCATACTTAAACCAAAGTATCCCACTCAACTCTCAGGATAATAATTTCAGCATCAAGGCCAAGGACAAAATGAGAATGGTGACTAAACTGCTTTTCCCTCCCGCAGAGGTGTCCCTTCAGGTCAAATGAAGGCATGTTGGCCTGAAAATCTGAGGGTACCTGCATATTTTCTGACTATGCTTTATCTTTTCTATGGATAAAAGGGAGATTTAAGAATGTCAATCCTGCATCTTTCACTGGCATGAAATTTGCTAAAAAATGTGTAAAGGAGGCAAAAAAAATTGATGCTTGCAGACAGGCTGCTGATGCATTGTGGAGAAATTTTCAAAACCATTCCCTTTAGAAATGATTCCTCTTCTGTGTCATATATTTTCTCTTTTTCTCTGTACTTTTCCTTCTTACAAAAGACTGGAAAACAGGATCCTCGCTGCTTAAGAGTTAATCTGCTTTGGCTACCTATTCCTCACCTGCAGTCAATATTCTCCCTCTGTGACAACCATAGCTATGAATTTATTTATACAGCACCAGTGCCCAGGGGCCCCAGTAGGGATCAGCATTTCATTTATAAGATGCAGCAAAACATAGCACTGTCCCATCTGACTTTTTTTCTTAATAAGCAAAGGATGAAAGAATATAAGTAGTTATTCCCATTTTACAGATGGAGAACTGAAAACCAAAGAGATTAAAAGGCAGATGCAGAAAATAATTTGGACGATACACTGACTGACACTGAGCCTACATCCCATTTACCCATTACCCTGACTCATGGCCATCTGCTCTTGGAATGATCTATATATTCCATGGATTCTTAATTTTTTGACTAAATTTCCCATTATACATGTATTTCTACCATAATCTAACCTAAATCTGGACCTGCCCACCATCTATTTCAAGCCAAAATTCCCAATGGGATTCAAAACCTAGGTTTTTTTTGCTTAGCGCATCAGTGTGCCTATTGGAGTGAGCTTCTCATAAAATAATGATGGTAGACCTGTTTTACACAAGAACCTAACAGAAACCAGGAACCTGAATGACTAATTCAGGGCGATGCTTCGTATTCCTTTTTTTGTTCCATGATTTTGCATTAAATCCAGAATCTGGATGTAGGTTTGTGTCCAGTTTCACCACTCTAGGTGCAAGGTATAAAGGTAAAAATGGTAAGTCTATTGTTGTCTAGACAAGCCACAAGGAACTGAAATGAAGGGTGTTTTTGCTTACATCCCTGAACATAGCAGTTGGACACAATTCCCATGGTCCAAATTTTTATTCAATTACTACCTTGAGAAATACACCTCAGAAATGGGGTTGGAAGCAGACAGATAAGGTATTGCTTTAAACACAGACTGTCTCATTTAGCACTGCTGGTCCAGCATCATGGTCTAAGCTTACCTGAAACAGGACATAGGTGCTTTGAATTAGTAGAAATACTACTTCAGCAGGACCATTAGAAACAAATTCTAGCAGCTTCAGCCAGAAGTTCCTGGAAAGGACAGTGCAAGAAGATATGTTTCACTGCTGCATCACCTTTTGCTTTTCTCCCATGTAGCTGGGTTTACAAACTCTGACAGCTTTAGAAAGTTCCTAAATTATACTCAGACCCTGGCTGCAGCTCTGAGCCTCTTGTCTTGCTGTACACCATGGAGACACTGTCCCTGAGATTCACAAGGGGACGACAGGTAAAACAAAAGTTCTCAGAAATTCTGCAGTTCATACCTGTGACGATTATTCCAGGCTAGTTTGAGATCTTTATTTTCTAAGTTCCTTTTCTCAGCAGTTATCATAGAGTCATAGAATGGTTTAGGTTGGAAAGGACCTTGAAGATCATCGAGTTCCAACCCCCCTGCCATAGGCAGGGACACCTCCCACTAGACCAGGCTGCCCAAGGCCACGTCCAGCCTGGCCTTGAACACCTCCAGGG
>VUYV01000015.1:3996453-4098799 GCA_008711295.1 Anarhynchus alexandrinus | reverse complement strand
GGTTCTTCATTTTCCCAATCCTCGCCTTTGCATTCTGCATCATGGGCAGTGCGGCTGCAGTCCTTGCCAGTGAAGACTGAGGCAAAAAAGTCACTGAGTACCTCAGCCCTGTCTCTGTCCTGGGTAACCAGTTCTTCCGTTTCCTTCCGGAGAGGGCTCACATTTTCCCTAGTCTTTCTTTTTTCACTGACATACTTAAAGAAAGATTTTTTGTTTGTCTTAATGTCCCTGGCCAGATTTAGTTCTATGTGGGCTTTAGCTTGTCTAACCCGATCCCTGGCTGCTCAAACGATTCCTCTGTATTCCTCCCAGGCTACCTGCCTGAGAATTGATAACAATCAGTTATCTGACTGTTGTCTTCTCCAGTGTAATAAATAGTCTAAGTTGTTACCTTTGATAATAAATTAATCAGTGTTCACGAATGTTCCCAGGTATCAGAGCTCAAATACTATGAAAGAGTCTCTGATATGGTTAATTCAGGGGAAAATTACTCTTTCCTAGAATTCCTGGGGCTATTCAGGACTATTTAAACACTAGAAACATTCCTAGTTAGCAGCTTAGTTGTTACCACTCATTCTTGGAGGCTAAAATAATCTAACATTATGGAGACAAGCCACTTTGTGGCACTTGGCCTCAGTGCCAGAAAATAGTTCCAATACTAATATTACTATATTAGTTTTGACTAATGATGTGGCTCTGTAAGTCAGATTGGGAGTGAGACTTTTATTTTCCTCTTTTTCTAAGAATTTCTTGGTTTTGCATAGCTGTGCATTGTAATGAAGAACAAGATTTATATTGTTTTCCTGTATAAAGAATACCAATCTCTGAGCTACAGTAAATTTGCATGCTTTCACTGAAATCCACAGGACCATGATTAAATTTGAACTACCGATTAAATCTTTTGCTCAGTTATCACCCAGGTTCTTAGTGCTTTGCAAGATCAAGCTGTAAGGGTCTAATCCAATTATCTTTGCCAAAGGAAGGTTGACTTTGACTATGTGTTGCAGGATGAGTAACTGTGTATCATGATTTCAGAGTCATTATAATGAAACACACCTTGTATTGCAATTATGCTGAGAACTTTCAAAAAGACATTTGATAAATGCTGTGTTCTTCAGAGGTGTCAGTGTAATGGTCCTGAAGGTTGAAGTGTTTCATCCCACCCCACAACACACACAGAGCAAGCAGCTGCAACACACGCTTTCTCAAAGTTACACCAAGTCGGCAACCCCCACTTCTGGGGCTCAGAGATTTGTTATAACATCGCTATGTTATCCTTGAGAGAAAATTTCTCCAAACTGGGTCAGGAAAAAGGCTCAGAGAATCGTCCATCACCAGTCTTAACTGAGTCCCAAATGTGTACAATATACAAGTTGATTTTCTGCTTTCACTCCTTAATTTCTTTCTCTTACTCCTTTCCTCCCTTACTTTTCCTCTCTCCTGTGAGAGACAGCTTTAGTCTTGTGTTTAGTAACAGCCTCCGTTAGCCAGACAAGATAATTTATTTCACAAAACTGCTGTGATTTGGTGACAGAAAAGGCAGCTAAAACAACACCTTAAATGTGTGCTGTGATTGTCTTTGTCCAGGTTGGAAAGTAGAGTCAGCATCAGAAAGAGAAGCTGAATTTTCTAGGTGTGCTGTGTTTTTCTGTTTATGCTTTTTTTTGTCTTTTCTCACTCCTGTTTTACATGTTTGCCTTACTTTCCCTTTTGAAAGGAAGAAAATTAGCAACAACAACAATCCTGGTCCTTCTCAGCTGACTTCTGTATGGAAATTTTTTGCTTTTCTGTTCCAAAGAACATCTATTACTATCTTTAACACAGTGTTTCAATGACTATGGTATTCTCTCTAGAGTTTTTTTCTATAGCTGAAGGGAGGATAAAGGATATAGTTAAAACCTCACTTAATAGTTTAAATTTTCCTGTTTCCATTTTTTTTCTTCCTCTCCAAATGACTAAGCAGATTAACTCAGTGGTGCTAGACTGAGAGAAGCAGTGACATTAAACATTGTTCAGAAAAAAATCACAAAGTGCCGCCAGAGCAGGAATCAGCCTGGAAGTCTCTTCCCCGGCTGACAAGTCCTCAGTCACTCGGGTGCATTAACCAAAGTCCATCGGTGCTACTGCCCACACACTTCATCACAATGAGCAGATCATACACTGTTGTAGACATTCCTGGGAGCAGTGTGAGACTGAAACACCTCTGTCAGAGACTGGATCCACTACACCCCGGACTGAAGATGGCAATCCCAGAGACTGCACTAACCTGTAAGCTACTGAACATATGAAACAAAAAAAAAAAAAAAGAAGAAAGTTGCAGCTTTTAAAATGTGTTTTACAGCTTTCCTGATTTCATTTATTTTTCCTGAAAACTTCTACCATCTTCTGCCAGAATAAGACCATTGAACATTTGAGCTGAGGACAACTGTAACTCTGAAGTCCCACAGATATAAGAGAGAGCTGGAATGCATCACACAATTATTCATGGTATAGCACACCTAACACAGTTATTATGTATGGGAAAGCTATTCTCCTACTCGAAGTTATGACTCCAAATTCTTGTTGAACTGTAAGAAAAATGTTAGGGAACTCCAGGACTAGGCAGGATACAGGCAGAGGTGTACAGAACTGTACTTATACATACCAAAATTTACATTTTGGATGAAGAAAACAAGGCTTGCCATTTCCAGAAAGGGTATTACTTATGTTCTTCTGAGGGATATTTTGCTCACACTAATCAAACCCATGCATACATTAGTAACACAATAGTGTACATGTCTAACAATGGAAGTCTTTCGTGCACTTCAATCATATGCTTTTAATTTTTGGCCAAGCAGCTGAACACACGTCTTCTATGATCCTTGGATTCCTTTTTAACTCTATGGGCTGGAATCCATTACTTCCCACCATTTTCAAGTCTGAGAATTTGAAAGGTTTATTCCGATCATTAATCAGCCCCTCCAATTAAGCACAATTACACCCTATAATGATAGTTATAATTATTGATTGATTAATCTTTCAACTATTAATTAAGAATCTTAATTAAAGGAGTTTTTTCATGTTATTTAAACTGAAACATGACTAATTATTTTATAATTTACCCAGTATGTGCAAAAACTGCATTAGTTCTGTTATGTTTTCTCTGTTTCACTATTGTATTGAAAAAGCTGGATTTAGATTTTCAAAAATAGCTAATGCCTCCATCTTTGCACAACCAAGCTGAGACCTCGTTGTCCATCCAGATTTTTAGAATGGGCTGAATCTGCAATAGCCCTTACAACAGCAGCTACAAACTGATGTTAAATAGTTAATTTGAAAATCTTGGACTGTACCTGCAAACTGTCATGGATACTTGAATTATTCTTTAGCCTACAAGCTGTCTCACAATATGTAAGCTGAAGAAGTTTTTTGCATTCTGGCATGAACGTAAGTGCAACTGAAGTTGTATTACATGAAGTATGATGCAAAGTTCTAGTCTCTAAAAATTTCAACTCTCTACTGTATTTATTTTGGTTATCACAAAACTGAAGTACAGCTGCAGAGAATGGATTCATAAAGACAACAGAGACAGTTCCATCTTCAACAAGATGATGAGGCACTTAGATATACCCATAGGCGCAACTCTTCCTATTTGGAAGAAAATACGTGTCAACTACATGGCAAACTTATATAGAGAATCATTTTGAGAACTGCTTATTATTGTTTAACTCAGCCTTCCACTTGTATTTCAGTAGACTGAACTTTATATCTCAGGGCTTCAAAAACATCATTTGGGGGAGTCTTTTAGTTCAAAATAATGTTTTGTTTTGTTTTGTTTTTAACAGAGATAGCCTATCTGTTTTATACTGTAGACACGGTAATGCTTAATTCCATTAAAAGTGATGGATACAAGGACAAGTTTTAAAAAACCTATAACAACTAAATTAGCCACTCCTTGTATAGTTGCTGGATAGAAATAAAAAAATTCTAGGCTGTGATTCATTTCACGCTTAAATAGATCCTTAAAATGTCAGGCAAATGGTTCTCTCATACAGCTTATTTTTCTCTGTTGACTATAAAGGGAGGAAAAGATGACTTGTTCAGCTATATAACTCTAAAATTAAGTAAGATCAACCTCTCCCTGTGTGTCCAACTCTTGCACATGCTATTTAAAATTTTAACTTCAGTCTGTGCCAAAAACTTTCTATGCTGGAATACACATTCTGAGAATATTGATTTTAACAGTTGTTATGTTGAACATATAATGGGATTATTTGTGTGAACATAAATAAGGGTGGAAGAATCATGTTGTTTAGTCCAATGATACAACTGAACTTGGTAGAACAGAGTGTAAAGACATATGCACTTATTATTAGGAAATTAATCAACAGAGGATATTGATTTACAAACTAATAGATTCTGTTAGAATAGATTCTTCTAACTATAAAACTTTCAGTCTGGAGAATGTTATTTTACTTTAAAAGCATCAAAATGAATTGTCCTCTGGTTATATTTTTAAAAGCTTTACCAGTACAGAGGAAAAGAAAGTTATGTCATTTCAAGTTAATCCCTTGCCATTTCAAAAAAAGAAGCGGAAAAGAAGCTCATAAGAATCAGTCAATTGCATGTATGGCAGATGCAGTGGATGTACCTCAGTCTATGAGTAATGGGTTTTGTTGATAGTGTACACAAGTAAGCTGGAAATTCTCTAAAGCTCATGACATATTTTGGACAACATACGAACTTAACTGCCAGACAAGGCTAAAAAATTATGGAACTGTCTGCTTCATAAATTCGCTTATATCAGACCCTGATGCACCTGTCCCAAAATTGGCAGAGATCAACAGAGGCAGAAACCTTTGCACTAAGAGGATGCTAATCTCTGAGGACTGGCCTGTTTTTCAGATAGTGAGAAATCCTGTTTTTGTTTGTGGGGCTTTTTTGTTGTTTTTGTTTTGTTTTTAAACTAGCCTGACACCTGCAGATGACTAAAGCAGCACCTTGTTCAGGGAACTGTCTGGCTTAAATCACCCTTTGGTCTGTATCAGCAGTGGGATGAAAACACCACTTGGAATGGAACTTAAAGGCCTGAGATTTTCACTCAAGTCATGATGATGCCTGTACAAGAGAGATATTCAGGAATGAATACAATTCATATTGTATAGAGTACTGGAAATGACTTTGGGCAGCTTTTCATTGTAAGTTCTTCTGAGTCCTCATCAGAAGTCCATTGTAGCCAACTGAAAGACTCTCCTTTTCTGTGAATTTTAGCTGGGCTTGTACTTGTCCAAAATGTCTGGTACAAGAATTATATTCTGAAACCACAGTAAGTTCAGTCTGCAACAAAGTGAGGACTAAATCTTGATGTATTTTCTGTATTATTTGACCAACTTCCTTTGACTTACATTAAGTTCAGATGAAGTAAAAACTCAGCACTAGGCTGTACAGTCTTCTTCAATTTTTGAATATTGGTGACCTGTTTCCATCAATAACCATACCAGTGCCTGCCAGTTCAGAAACCATTTATGAAAATAAATTTGCCTAAGCTATAAATATTCTGCTTCCAAAGAATCTGTGTAAAAATCAAGAAATTGAAAAGGTATCTCTTACATTGTTTTTTCCTGTTTACCTTCTCTGGTTTTAAGCATATCAAAATATACTGTCCATGCTAATCTGTCAACTGATGAATAACAGACAGCTTTAAACACTCAAAGAATATATAACTAAAACAGGCTGTGATTTTGAATCATTACTGGTACACCTACAGCCTAGTCCAAGGCTTAAATTATCCATTCATTTCATATCACTGGGGACAAGAAATATTGGCAATCACTAGTTTGGGTGCTTTTTCTATCTCATTCAAATTGTACCACAAGGTGAGTTCTCAGCGATGAACTGCATTTCCCTGAAGTTCACAGAGCTTTCGTTATCAGCATCTCTCCCTAGCACACAGGGCCTCGCGTTGCTCACACAGACAGCACCAAAATGCACTGCAGAGCTTTTAATGCATTCTGAATAGCTCTTGTCATTCAGGATCCTTCATTTCATGTTTCAGATTTTCCCAGGGGGCTTTGATGTTAATCCATTTCACACTTCTAACACATCTGTTCTTCTTCTGGCTTTCTTATCTCTTCTGAGCATTCAAAAAAAAAAAAAAAAAAAAGAAAAAAGTTTTAGCTGTCATTGTGCAGTTTCTGAAGCAAGACTTTAATGATGAAGCATATTCTAGCTAACTTCATTGATACTTGGTTTTAGCCACACAAGGAGTTATGTATGCACAATATTTCCAGGGCTAACAGTTTCCACATTATTTTGAATTTCTCTTGACTCTTTATGCAATTAAGAAACAGCTGCCTGTCACAGTCCCTAGGAATATGACAGTGTGGTCCAGTGATTAATTGTTGAACATCAACAGTTCAGTTTTATAAAAAGAAGTCATCTGTCTCCAGCAACATTAATTAAATAGTGACCAAAAAAACTTGCACTTGTAGGTGTCAATATGAAGCAGAATGCTGAGCAAATATCTTGCAGTGGTCATTTGTGGTTATAACAGGAATCACCAAAATTCAGTGTCCTGATCCTTGTTGTAAGATCTCAGACAAGATCCATCAGAAGGCCAAGGTTTAAAATGGAAATTAGTATTAATAAGCAACTCAAAGAATTCATTATTTTTTTTCCATCACACTAGAAGTGGGATTTATCTCATGTACCTATAACAGCCTTATGTATCTAGTCAAAACAAGATGCTCAGTCTCACTCCATTGTCAGTGGTGAAATACAGGAAGCTCTGGGTGTGATTCATCCCATCCTAAGACTGCTGTCTAGATAGGTGGGATGAATCACCATCTCTAGGTGTCACTTTCCGTTGACACACAAAGTTTCTGGATGACAGCTTAAACTAAAAGGTTAACAGTCAGGTAGTTAGACCCAAGTAAAAATAATCCTAACTTGTGATTTTACTTTGGAGAATAAAAGAACTATGATAAATGTCCTTAAAAGTTTCCTTTTTTTCCCTTTTTTCCCCTTTGCCTTGTTAAAGCATTAAGGCTATTAATGACCGTCCCTATTTTAAATATGAAAATGCACTATTTCATGGTTAAACTTTACAAGAAATGTTCTATTGTACAGTTGCACCTTATTTGAGGCATGTTTTGTGGGACTGACCAAAACTGGTTGTTTAACAAAGGCAGTAACTTAATAATGCTGGAAAAGAATTGTATTCAAAGCATCTCTATAGACAGGAGGTTACCTAATAACATTCTATTGTAGGCCTGTCACTGTCTATGAAAGACATGTATTATCATATAAATGAAAAGACCGCTTTTTTCCATCATCCATATCCTCACTCCCCCTAAAAAAAAAAAAAAAGGAAAAGAAAAATCTGTGCAGACCAAATTCTAGCAACACGAAGTTCTTTGCAAATTCTTACCAACTCCTGACAGTTCTCAAGTATTTTTAAGCCACTTCAAAATGTAACTAAAAGAGAAGCGATTGTGATGTCTTATTACTTGATGGTCAATTAATATTAAAAAGCACAGGGATCCAAATAACAGCCTGTAGATCACAGCTTTCCTATTGCTTCTGATTGCTTCTGGCTTACTTCCTTGTCTGCTGCTGTACCAGTATTCCTGCTTAGCACCGGGAGGCACTTAGTGCCAGAATTACTTGCCTTGGCCTTGTGAAAAAAGCAGAATGTTCTCATTTGGCCATTGCAGATGGGGGCTGCAAAGATGCTTGATGCATTAAAGATGATTTAAGTATTAAAGATGATTTAGGCATTAAAAAGTTTGTCATAAACAGTGCAATCTCTAGTGAACAGGGAAGTCAAAGGATGTGTACAAACAGGGAGGTAATGGATCTGCCTAGAAAATCTGATTAATATAACAAAATGTTATTCACATAATCAATCCCATTTTGTTCAAAAGGAATCAACTTCTGAGTAGTAATTACATTAAATCAAAGAGAACTTTTTTATGATGGAACAATTTTTTTTTTTCTTTTTTTTCAGAAATGCTGATTTTCCAAATGAAACACTACATGAACAGCAGTTTCACTGCTATTTTCACCAAAAACCTGGTTGAGATGATTTCTATGAAGTTTCATATCATTAGAATTAAAGCATATGGTCAAAATTAAGTACTTTGTTTTATCAGAATTAAATGTTTTAATAAGGCCATGATGATTTCTTTTTGTCAGAACTTTAATTCTGTGGATAATGTAGATGTTTGGACAGTTAATTGTGATTTAGTGAAAAGAGACATTTCAAAACAAGTGAACTTCTGGGGGGAGGAGAGATTTCAATTTTCAGTGATGATTGGATTACTCTCTTGAAACAGACTTAGGCCTGGAACTCCTAACTTTCCAGTGCTCAGGAAATTTTGGACAGCTGCCCCAAAATGTTTTAAAACCCATGTCCACAAGTACTGAATGGCTAGAAAAATTAGGTTTACTTCTCAAAGGGAGCTTTTATCACCAATTTTTTTATTTCACCCCAAGCTGACATAAAAAAGATTAAAAGGCATTTTACATATATCTCTATGTGTGTGTATATATATATAAAAAGCTAAGACTTGTGGAAAAAAAGTAAATAGCAAAACAACATGTGGCAAAATACAATTGACTCAACCAGGAAAATGGTTTTTAATTCTTCAGACGCAGTCAAAATCCTTTATATTTTTTTGATCAGATACTGAAGTAGTTTGGGAACTATGATTTAGATGGTTTGTCCTATCCTTCATGATGCCAATTGTAATTTTGCAACAAATGTAATTTTTTATTTCCATTTGTAACTGAACTCATTAGGATGTAGTTCTCATCACACATTTCAGTGGTAAACTCAGACAATGGAAACTGTGAGACGGAGTCCATCACAGAAGCCTGACTTGAAAGGAAAGGAGGGTAGCAGGTAGTCAGACATAGCCCCCGTCAGCTAGGATGGTGACAAATGAGTGTTTCTAACTTCAGTTTGATCATGCCAACTGATCTGATATGAATGTTTCTGTACTAACATGAAATAGTCTGTGCTGATTTTTCCAATAAGAAATGAGGAATTTTTGACATTTTTTCCGTATGTCTTTAAGGTGATAATTGCTTGCTACTGCTGTTAGATAACAGAGTTGCTAGTCAAGTGTCAGAAATGTCTGGTTTGAAGCTATGTTCTTCACGCTCTAGATGGTGTGTGTGGAGGGATCTTCAGTGTTAAGTGTCTGAAGTGCTAGTCATTTTTCTTTAACGCATCCCTAAGGACACTGGAATTTATCATGAACAAAAAATGCCACAAAGACCAAGACTGTTTTTTTCCAGTATGGCTTCATTTTGTATTATGTGCTACCAACGTTCTTCCATGCCTCCACTTTCCTCTTTACCTTTATAAATAGTGATGGGGCTCTCTTCAGTTCCATGTTTGGTGCCTGTGGTCTTCGAGCCTGCAGACTCAATTGCCATTGTTTTTGAGTAACTTCTATCAGCTGGATATTTTCCTGCTTGAGCTGACAAATGTATATTCTAGGAAACATCTGGATTTTTCAGTTGTAACGGACAACCACTCCCACCTTCCATCATCATGCAATTCTGGAAGGTTTAACCATTCCTGCTTCCCCACACTGCCTCCTACTCCAATTATGACTGGAGAATATGACTGAAACTTAAAGGCTTATGAGAGACCTGTGATTTTTGCTACTTCCCTGTGAATTGAATGACTACTAAAAACAAACCAAAACCTACTTTTCTGACTCATACTGATATTTTGTCCCAGAATAGAAAAAAAAAAAATGGCTAGGATGTCTATGTTTTTATTGGAATTACAAAGAAATTTGAAGCTTCCAAAACCTCTTCATTTGAAGAGTAATGATATCTAATGTACCTCAGCAGTGCTGTCAGTGTCTTTTGACTATTTGAAGCTGAAGAAACACACCATATCTCAAAAATCATCAAGTTGCAAAGTAAGGTCTTAACTCAGTTACCCAAATTACCAAGTTACCAGTTACCCACGTGTTGAATAGAGGATGATGATTTAATTTTCTGAGGATGCTAAGTGACTTCCCAGCCTGGCAAGTGATACTCTGTTTTAAAACGTAAATTGTGCCGACTTTGCAGTCTAAATTGAATTTTATTCACTCAAAGCCAGACAGACAGACAGAAGTTCTTCTAGTTAATTTTGATTTTAGAACCCCCCCATGATAACTAAATACTACCCACTACCCTCAGACATGGGACTTCACCGTGACCTGCATGTTGGAAATCATCTGAGAACACACTCACACACACCCACACTTATAAAACAAAACAAAATGAAAAACCCTCCCAAAGCAAACCAGTCCTTCCAGATGAGGGGGCTGTTCTTTAGATCAGGGATCCTGCAGAGAGGGGAAGCATGTTGCTGAACTGATTTTAAAGGCAACCTGCTCTGGAATTTAAGAAATCTGTAAGAGCAGAAAAGCTGGCACAGAGAGGACAACTGCCACTGACGCTGGGAAGAAAGAAGATTTCAAAAACATTGTGAAGGCAAAGGTTGTAGACAGAAGGAGAAGGATAGGGGCACATATTTTAAAAGGACATTTTATCCTTTGAAAACCTGTTTGCTTTGGTCTGTTACTAAAAAATTAGGACAAGGATTATTGTCCTATTCATTTCACCCTGTTTCATGGAACATTGTCCTATAAAAATAAGTTACTGTTATTATCATGATAAATAAAGGACAGATCTGAACAGCACTATAAATTTTGGTAGTTTTAGATCTATTGCATGAATTTAAATGGATGTTTTTGTCACGGTTATCTCTTCCCTTGACCACTCTTTTCAAAGAATTAAGGGTACAGAATTTTAATATTCAAATAAACTGCATTTTGCAGCATCATTTCTTCAGTATTTGGAAATGCAGCAGTGCTAATAATAATGATCATGCCAAAATATAAACACTCACTATAAATAATTGTTACTAGACACAAGTAAAGCATAGAACTTAGATCTTTTCCTAATCAAGCTCTTTTATCCTTGTTCAGTGAGCTGTTGGATTATGGTGAGGATGAAGACCTTGAAAATTCTGACTTTCCAAATGATACAAAATTGCAAAGGCCTGGAAATAAACTAGGAATCAGAGAAACACATCTGCAAAAAGTGCTTCGATTTTGGGAAGAATTAAAAACACAGGCTGGAAACAACATTATGAGCAATAATTCAGAAATTATACTTACCACACCAAGGAAAGGAAGTAACACGCACTGTTATTTAAAATGAGGGAAAATCCCTGGACAGAGCTACGCAGATCTCTGAGGATGATGGAAATCAAATTAAATATATTCTGCAATGAAATAGGTACTAAACATAACGGAAGAATCATAGTCAGGGGTCAGAGTCTGCATTTCTCAGGTCTCTTGACATTTCTGTGTCTTACAGAGACTTTTTAAATGGCTTCCTGGTTACCAAAATCTAGGAGGAAAAAAAGGAATATTTTTGAACAGTGTCCCATAAGTTCCATGTCAAGATATGTAAGATAAATACCAAACCAAAGCAGTTGCTTATATGACTTGTAGCTATCACAGCACTACCACAGCCATGGATGTTCTGTGAGTTACTGCCTTCCAATGGCAAGATTTTCTTAAGGACAGTCTTTATCCACCCTGGCATGCACTTCCAAAATTAGTTTCAAAGAAGTAAAACAAAAAATGGAATAAAATACAGACAAGTAGCTGATAACTGTTCATAAGGGAAACAGCGAATAAATAAGATCATCCACGCTAAACTTTAAACTATGTGGTTTGTGTACTATGTGGTCTATCTAGATTTGACCCTCAGCCAAGTTACTACTGTGGAGGAGAAATTAGAAAGTTTGCTGAGAATATTTTGAAACAACATGGTTATGTTTTATTTATTTTAAAGGAAAGAGAGGGCATAGTGGAAATAGTTGGATTTGGCAAGATAATGCAGTCATACAAACCAGTAGCTTCAAAGGTGAAGTGGTTGTTTGTTTTTGTTGTTTTTTTTTTCCCTGCAACTTACACTATCAAAGACTTTGTGAGTCTGAAATTCTTGTCAAAATCAAAAGAAAAAAGCAACCACACAGTCCAAGATAGACAAGACTCCTCACTAGGTCGTTCATCTAAATTCAAATTATTGCTTTGTCCTCACAGAGTGTCAAAACCACTCACATGTTGTTAATCTTCAGGTATATCTTTTTCAGTCTTACAGTTAGAGCTATTCACTCCTTTTCAACAACTATTCACCAGAAGAGGGTCTTGTATTTGGACCCTCCACAACATAAGTCAGCTCAGCTACTTTCATGTACTACTCCAGTGAAGAATGGAAGGACCTGCAGGAGAAAAATACTTTTTGAAATAGTACGGTGTTGGAATGATGGAAACACCGTTTCTCACCCAGCTTCTGCTAAAACAGATCCCTGATGGTTTAGGATCCTTTCCCCTTTTCATAATTGGGACTCAGTTCCAATTCTATGCAAAATGATGTCTTGTGAGTAGAATTAAGAACCTGATCTAAATTAGCTCTGATCCAAATATATTCAAGTGCTTAATGCTATAAAGTCGTAATGGCATAGGGAGGTAACCCAGAAAAGATGAAATACATATAATTGAAATTATAGGAATATAAGTAATGTACTCACCTTTGAAAATTAGATAAGCAGACTTGAAAACAGCTTTAAATAAAAACAAGAGGTGCAAGTGGCCTACATCCTATTTTAACATATAGCTGGACTGCATAACAAACACCTTAATTGAATGATCCTGTGCTGCACCTAGAAGTGGGCAGAAGGTTGGAAGGCTTGCTTAACGTATACCTCAATAATCCAGAAATAACATAATCATCTCTACTTTAGAAATCTTTACTTGGGGATACTTTTAGGAGTGAGAGGATTTTTTTTTCCTTTCATTACTGTAGCTTATTTTGTTCATGAAATCAGAGCGAGTTATGCTGACATTTTAATTACTAATCAAAAACGAGGACAGGAACAAGCCAATGAAAAGAAGCAAAAAACTTTCTCAACAAACAAAACATAAACAAACTCCTCTGTACCAGTTTTAAACTATTTGCCCTGTATTTTTTTTTTTCCAAACAGAGGCTCAATTCTTCACATAATATAATGAATAGCACACGCTAAGCATTGAACAAATAGGTCTGTAATTATACTACGGGGTCTTGGTGACACTGATAAAACATTCACCATCACCCTCTCATTGGAATTAGGCTAATTATGTACATAGTTGGGTGTCCATTAATCCTATTATTATTATTATTATTTAACAGTATTATTCATAATTTAAGTTTTCCTTCCTTTAATTTCAGCCCTGTAACAGACAAGAATGTTCCATGCTTAATTAACAACCAAAAGCTTGAAAGTACAGTATAATGGGACATTATGGGGGCTCTATAGTGAGTTAATGACATAGCAACCAGCTAATGAGAGTGAGGAATTTTTACAATGGCATTCTAAAATGAACGGCACAAAAGCACAAGTTATGTCAAATAACATCATTGCCAGTATCCTTACTTAGTCTTCAGAAGTGAGATAGACTTTAGGACCATATCCTGCACTCCAGAGAGAAACAAGATTCATCCATAACCTAGCAGTGGCTTTCTTTAGCAGGAGGAAAGTTATCTTAGTAAAGCTTCTGCTACTGCATTAGCAGTGCTGTTCTCAGATTCTCTAGAAGCCATTCTCTTGGGTCAAAAACTATTTCATACCAGCGAATAAATGCAGGGACAGGAGAGGAGAAAAAGCTAAGGCTGAAGTGGTCCTAAAACAAACACCTCTCTAGAAAATTGCCTTTCATCCTGGATGATATTAGGCTGGCTTGCAGGATGGTGCTGTTCTCTAGACGCCGCAGAAAAGGTGACTTCTAAAGAAGGATACTTTACTGAATTCAGCATAATATTGATATTTAAGGGGCCTGGATTTTATTCTTATTCAGGTGCAAGTTCACTGAGTAATATTCAAGAGGTCTGTATAACTCATCCTCATATGTAAAAGGCTAATATTATTTTATGCGACAAGGTGTTGCGGGGACTATCTCCCATAATGGTTGTATGGAGGACAGCAAAGAAGAAGGATTTTCAGGTAACTGATCATTCTTTGACTGCACAACAATTAAGAGCCTACTATTTTCCACAAAGTTTTGCAGTATTAGTGCTGCTGCAATTCAACCTAAATAAAACTTACCGAAGTAACTATATTTTTACATTAAGTGATTACAGTTGCATACACAGAATTTAGCAGAGGCTGCACTATTAATTACATCTTTCATCTGGGAATACTTCTCTGTGCTTGCTTAAGAATAGCCAGCGTTGCAATCAGCCTGATATTTCTCTATAACAGATGAAATTACTTACTTTCCAGAAATGCTTCTCACTCCTTTGACTCAAAATGAATCCCTTATAATCCCATGTTTTGCATCAGAGACCTAACTTCAAGATGGCTATGCTTAAATTACATGAATTCTAGCCCCATGTTTACCTGATTTGCAAACTATTTTAAAAGTGCCGATTCAGACTCTTACTATCACTAGATACAAGTAAGTGTGAGTGCAAATCTCAGTTGATAATCCTTCATGTGCGTAATGCAAAACTCTGTAGGAATGAGCAGTCATAAAGTAGTAACCAGGCTGTGCTGCATCATTTCTAGCTCTATTACCAGAAGTCTGTGGTCTCAAGACCTACTCCTGAATCCAAAGGCTGGACTGTGAAGACAGCTCTGATTCAAGACACATCAAAATGGTTTTTTTGCTCAGTGAAAAAAAAATTACATATTTGACTTCGAGGAGAAGAAAAATATGAATAACTTTCACCTATCTACCCCAATAATATGTGGTAAAAGTAGCCAGAAAAGTGATTAATATGTAATTGTACAAACAAGTAAGTGCAAAGAATTATTGCCTCATTTTCCTGTATGCAAAGGTGAGCTATGGGCTTTAACAAACAGCATGTCGTGGTGTCTCTACTGAAGAACACATGCCTCTTCTTTACAGTGAGGACGAAGATGCTACAGCAGAAACAAAGTTTTATTCTGGTTGGTGCTGTGTTCCTATCTTCCTGGCATTTGTTTCAGGAATTACATTTTTCCCTTCAAGTTTCTACACCGGTTTTGATCTGAGCTGAACATGGGAAAGACTAATTTCAATTTTCTACAAAGGCCTGACAAGACGTAATTGTTTACATTTGAGAACTTAACCCAAAAAACAAACCAAAACAAAATAAAATAATTTCTTATTCAAGTGTTATTGGTCCTGCACATATTCTGCATCAAGAGAAAAAGAATTACCGCCTCTCTCATTCCCTTTGTGTAAATCAGAAATGAAACCTAAATAACTGGGCATACCATGCCAAACACTCATAAATCAAATCTGCCCCCAAACAAGCAGTATTTATAATAAAGATATGCAAATAGCATTGACAGAAGCCATGCAAATCATTTCACAAGTAAATCAGGGTAAGTGGGCAGTAATAAATTCCAGTTTGACTGGAACAGCAGAAATTTAGACGAATTAGTGAAAGGTGGGAATGTTTTACAAGCAGATGGAAAGACGGTAATCATTTGATCAAGTGCAACTGGACACTGTAAATTATTCCATCTTTCACTTCAGGAAGAGACACGCATGTGATATTAACTTCTTCCAGATTTATTTTCTTAAATCTTTTGGGTGGGAATAAGAAATGTACAAAAATATCAACAACATCATGTAATTGAATACAACCTAATCCAATGACTATTAGAACTAGGGGAAAAAAATCTGTTCATTATTTTGGAGTTTAGATTAAGGTCCCTCCATAATGCTTGTAGAAGGGAATTTAAGATAAGGTGCAAACTCATATGTTCTCTTCAAAATATTCATTTGTTTCCTGGCTGCATATATAAGAGAAAGGGAAGCAACCAAGACAACCATGAGGAACACAGATATGCCAGCGATTCACAGAAGAGAGAATCACTTACTGTCTCTTTGGACAACACTTATGCTATGTTAATTCCTGTATATGATGTCTAGAAACTAGGGTAACAATTATATTAGAAACTGGAAAGACAGCTAAATTAGACAGTTTGATGAGGCAGAACCATGAGTTTTAACCTCAGCAAGGCTCATGTGCCCCAGGTACCCAGGCTGAACTCTGGCTTTTCACACAGAGACCTTTAACAGCAAATACTGCAACACCATGTTATTTGTACACAACGCCCTCGGTGGTTGGTATGTATATATTCTCCTTGTGTTACAAATGGTGAGACAGAAAGATTATAACCAGCAACTTAAAGTTTTACACAATTGAATCCACAATCACACACCCACAGTGGAGCCGAAGACTCTGTTTCTAGTTATTTGGCTAGAGTTTATGACATAATTTTTTAAGTTCCTTATCAAAACAATAGATGAACAGTTTTTCAAACATGAGTATGAATTAGCCATTCCATTAAAATTTCTGCGGGGTAATATTTAGTGTAAAGCTAACTTCCCAAACAAGGAGCCAGTCCTTCCTTCAGAAGAGATGCAGCTTAAGGCTGCAAAACTTTGTCAGAGCTTCATTTCTCCCATACCCTCAACTCCCTTCTGAATGGTAAGATAATTTTTTCACTAGCTTCGTTTTTTTTTTCCTCTCTGCTTTTTTTTTTTTTCAAGGCACAAACTTTACTCTAATTTCTTAGGTGACTGAGATGCTAATCAAGCAACTCAAGACAGAGAGGCTAGTGAAAATAATCAAATGTGAAACTGTCCAGGGGAAACACTCCACTTTGAAGTAAAAGAGAGGAAATTGTCATTTTGAAGCCACTAGAGACAGCCTTCCAGTTACAAAGAAGACCCTGGGGAGTCACTACCTGATTTGCTCTTAGTCAGGCTGGCATCTCAGTGACAGGGCAATTGTAATTAGGATGAATAAAATGAGAGATGTGCCAGCTCCCCAATTTGTAATTCAGTGAGCGACATTAAAGACACAGCATTTTGTTTAATTTTTTGAAGAATCAGGCACTGTGCTAACAGGTAGCAGGACTTCCCCCTATGGGGATGACTTACATAAAATCTGAATCTCTCTCTATGCAGAGAACAAATATGATACAGGCAACAAAGCCCAGATGGTTATGTACTTCTTGCTGGAATTTTAGGCAATCTTTAGGAAAAGTTAAGAAAATCAGGTGTTGGGATTTTTTTTTTCCTTCTGTGTTCAGTTATGCAAGAGGAAACCAATGGAGTTTCACTGAGGTAACTGACATCAGAATCTGATCTATCATTTTTTTCATCCAGCTAATGAAAATTACAGGGTACAGATGCATCAAAGATAGTTCTTTCTTTGTCATTAGAATCAGTAACTCCAAAAGAGAATATTTTCAGTATCATCTTCTGAGTATTTACAATTCATTGCCAGGTAAAAATAACAGTTGTTCCAGAAAATGTGTAAAGTTACATATGTAAAAACTAAAAGTTCATATTTAAGAACAGAACTTCATTCAAAACCTCGTTTAAAGTGAGATGTCATAAGTGACTCCAATAGAAAAGCATGCACAATGGGGAACTTTGATGTCAGTCTCATATCTAAACATGAACTAAAAAACTCAGATAGAAACAGCATCCTCTTTAAAACAAACGAACAAACAAAAATCAACCAACCAAACAAAAAAACCTCACCCAGACGTAGGCATGGGATTACAAAGAATAAGTGAGGACAGTTATGAAATAACCAGTTTGCGGCTCTACATATAAAGAAACATGATTCCCCAGAGGCTGAGCTGTGGCATTGACTCTTTTTCAACAGCCACCAGCACGTATCAAGTACCCCGTGAAAGAGACAACCAGGGAGTGATATGTATACTGCATATCATTTTAGCACTTCATTTCTCTGAGTTGAAACAAGGCCCTGAATATGAATGCAATTCAAAGTTGGGAAAGTTTCCTTTTGTACAAATCTGAATGGCACACTTGGGCAGTGAAACACGCCAGTATATAACATATAAATATTTTTTTTTTCTTTCTAGGAGTTGCATTTTAAAAGCAGAACCAAAAGTTCCAGAAGCCTGGAGAAAAACTGTATTTGAACAATTCTTTGGTATGGTTGGCTGATCCTTGGAAATATTCATATACTTGGAAAAGCCTTCGTGTCTTCAGACTGTTTTTCTAAACAAATACAAGCTTTAATACAGGATTTGTGTGACCATTTGTGGGTCCATCAACATTGCAGAGGCCACAAGTCCAAAATAATCAAGTCCTCCTCCAGCATAACAGGTCAAGATGGTAAGTACAACTTTAACCATACTCTGTCACTGAGCTTAAAACTTGGCCGTGTCCAATTTGTAGTTGTGCCTGAATCTAATCCTACTGAAGTTCCTGTCTATACTACAGATTGAAGCAGGTTTGTAAGCAGGTGGGTCAGGAGACAACCTTACTGTAATTGGTCCCTCTGGCAGTTCTGCATCTGTAATGTAGTTGGACTGTCAGGGTTACCTAAAGATTTCTCTTTTCTTGGGCTGTCAGTCCACGCTGTGTCACGACCACTGAATTCTGTTGATAATACCATTTTTTCCAAGGGAAAGTACCTTCCTTTCTGACTTGCTCCAGTTGCCTCTATCACCTTGTTCTGTCGTGAAAGTCATCTACTGAAGAAGCCAACTGCCATATATTTCTACTAGTTCTAGTTCTACGTTACCAAATTAAATTCTGTGTGCTGTTGTGTAGGGACGGGCTATCTATCTATCTATCTATCTCTCTATCTAGTTTTTCCCTGACAGTGGAAATTTGCAATCCCAAACTCTGATGTTAAGTCTCACAAGTGTTGTCATCAGACTCCAGCCTCATCACAACTACATCAGGGGGTGTAAAACAAACCAAAACCAAAATCAAAACAAACAAACAAACAAACAAACCAAAAAATCCAACCAACAACAAAAACATAAGTCCCTCCATAGGACATTTCCACAGTCTTAAAGGAAATTAAGAAAAGTACAAGCTCTGTGCCTTCTGAGGGGAAAGAAAATGATGCTTTACATTTAAGCAAATGAAAAGATAACTGGGAGCTAAATCAGATGATTTTTATTAACAACAGAGGATGAAGAAAAGCTCCTTGGCTATCATCTCTCAGCCCCAAATAAGTAATTCTGTTTGTAATATAATCTTTTGAGATTTCTCAGTTTGAAAACCAGGATTTGAGACATTAAAGAAAAAAATTTTTTACTTCTAGTCCACAGTCCCATCATTACCTCATTCTTCAGAACGCAATCAAGCTGATGAAAATCCCCTGGTAATATCCTAAGCTCTCTGTTTTTAAATCCCCCCAGTCTTGTCACCCCATTTCACCCAGCTGAATCCTAGCAACAGTTTTGTTTCCAGTTTTCATCAACAACATAACTTTTCTGCTGGAACAAGGTCTTGTGGCTCTCCTTCAATAGCCCAGCAACCACACAAGTGTAAAATCTCTTTAAGGTTTGATGGGAAATAATAATAATAACAAATAAAGAAATAAATAAGGCATTGCAAATTACTGGTAGCCAAAGAAGCTAGGGAGAATAAGAGGACTTGTATGAATACATCCATGGAAACTGGCTAGAGAGCATTTAGGCCTGTTTTAATGAGCAAAAGGACAAGCTAATGATGGCTGGAAAGTAACGGGGCCATTGATTTCAGCATAATTCATTGTGTTCAAAAGAAACCCATCTTCAACAAAACATTTTAAAAAATCAGTAAATAAAAGTAAAATCTTGTTAATATCACTAGACAATGAGAAAACTCCAAAAACTTGACAAACTAAATGATTGTATTACCTCAGATGTGAGGAATTCTGTGTATTATAAGGAATAAGCAGCTAGGATGGAGAGGAGATATTAAAAACATTTAAAAGGGAGGCTGGAGGGCTGGAGAGTTGGGCAGAGAGAAACCTTATGAAATTCAACAAAGGCAAGTGTAGGGTACTGCACCTGGGGAGGAATAACCCCATGCATCAGTACAAGTTGGGGGCTGACCTGCTGGAGAGCAGCTCTGTGGAAAGGGACCTGGGAGTCCTGGTGGACAACAGGATGACCATGAGCCAGCAATGTGTCCTGGTGGCCAAGGCGGCCAATGGCATCCTGGGATGCATCAAGAAGAGCATGGCCAACAGGTCGAGGGAGGTCATCCTCCCCCTCTACTCTGCCCTGGTGAGGCCACATCTGGAGTATTGTGTCCAGTTCTGGGCTCCCCAGTTCAAGAAGAACAGGGAACTGCTGGAGAGGGTCCAGCAAAGGGCTACAAAGATGATTAGGGGATTAGAACATCTCTCTTATGAGGAAAGACTGAGGAACTCAGGTCTTTTTAGTCTAGAGAAAAGAAGACTGAGGGGGGATCTTATTAATGCTTATAAATACTTAAAGAGAGGGTGCCAGGGGGATGGGAACAGTCTTTTTTCAGTGGTGCCCAGTGATAGGACAAGAGGTGACGGGCACAAACATGAACATAGGAAGTTCCATTTTAACACGTGGAGGAACTTTTTTTACATTGAGGGTGGCAGAGCACTGGAACAGGCTGCCCAGAGAAGTTGTGGAGTCTCCAACTCTGAAGACATTCAAAACCTGCCCGGACGCTGTCCTGTGGAACTTACTGTAGGTGAGCCTGCTCAGGCAGGGGCGTTGGACTAGATGATCTCCAGAGGTCCCTTCCAACCCTGACCATTCTGTGATTCTGTGAATGACTGACTTTCTAAGTGAAAAGATATGAGCAAATGGGTGCTAAAATCTAACTTGTATACTTGACTGTTGGAGCTATGATATATAGAGTTATAAGTCATTAACGTATTATGAAAGATACAAGGCCATTACTCCCATTATAACTTGGATAGGTAGACAGGAGCCAGCACTTCACACTAGTCAAAGGTTGCAAAAAGTGAGCTTGGGTTTATAAAGTACATATACATCTTTCCACTTTTGTAACTGCCCAAGAGTTTGAAGACACTTTTGGACTACATCCAGAGCTCTCCATGGAAGGGTAACTAACTAACCCAAGTTACCTTCTCTGCTACATTTGAAATGCTAATTGAAGCTCAAAGTTGTGTCCAAAAATGACTTTGCATCCATGTTATGCTAGCCTGCTCTTAGGTGTAGCTTTGAGTACACATCTAGGAAATGATGATGGAGAAACTTCAGGTTCAAATCCCCGCTGAAAAACAGAACCTACTTGCAATGCATTTTGAGCCTGTCTTGGCCCCTTGCACTCATCTTATTGGTGACTGTGGCAGAATCACATGAGTTCAGGGTACACCTTCAAAAGACAAAAATATCCTGTGGTGGAAGAAGAGATGGATTTTGTAATGAGCTTGATCTTGGGGAGCCAACAGATAAGTTACAGATGGATAAAGGAGCGTGGATCTGGGATCACACCAAGCCTAAGTATGATTCTTGGCCCAGAATGGCAAAGTTGATGTAGATAGCCATAAATGCTACCTACTGCCTTATTGAGAGAATCCAGCTTGTAAAAGTAATCCATTCTGTAGGGGATTACATCTGTGTACTAAGCCATGAGGATGAAAAGCTTTGCACTATTCGAATACAAATCTGGGTATTGTGTGCACAAACTAGACACAGAACTGAGTTACTAATGTGCTTAAAATTCAGGCTCCTGGTTCCAATCAGATAAATCAGTTCTTTTTCAAAGTATAAGAGAATAGGCTCATTTTCACCCCTGGCATAAGAACATGCAGGGGTGTAACAAATCTGGCTCCCAGTAGAGCTGGAAAATTCTGTGAAATATCTGATAAATATTTGTTCAAATGCTTTGGGCCCTGACCCAGCAAAGCATGTGTACAGATGAAAAGCAGATGAGTACACCCAGCAAAACGAGAGGAGTATCTGTAGAATTATTCACAGGTTGAAATCAAGCATACACTGAAACATTTTCCTGGGTGACTCTCTGGTTTATGGCTGGTATGAGCATGGACTCTATGCACAGAACTATTGGTACAATTTATTTCAGACAGAGAGGAATCATTGCTATTATTGTTATTACTGATACTTTGCAACCCTTATAGTGGATGCACTTTGACTTTTATAATGTTTTTCCTTGATCCTAGTGTGGCTTGCTCCCATTCTCATGTATCACAAAGCAGTTTATGCTGGCACAACTGCATCTACAATAAGCACTTTTGTTGGTATTTCTGTAACAGCACGTCAGAAAATGATGAGAAATAAATAAATAACAACAACAAAATCGTTATTCTCCTATAGGAACATCCACACCAAACATGGAGTGCATTCTGTCATGTCCTTCTTTTGCTTCTCAGAAAGAATAAAACAACCATCAGAAAGATGCAGACAAGACTGAACATACAAAACTGCCTCCATACAGGAAGAGATTAAATACACCAAAGATCTTTACCTCAGACAAAAAAGGCCTGAAAGGATTGAGAGAGGTCTCTAAATTGTGAAGAAGAATAGCAAATGAGTATTTATTGTTTCTCATGGCACAAAAATTATAGGTAGTCAAACAGAATTATCGGATAAGAAGTTCTAAAATCAAACAAAGGAAAGCACTTTTACATAAAACAGAATTAATTGTGTAACTTGTTGCCACAGTAACTTGTGGATGCCAACCACATCAAGCAGATTCAAAAGATGATTAGACAAATTAATGAAAGGAAAGTCCTTTCTAAAGGATAGACAAAGTTGTAAACACTCTTAAGTGTCAAGGTTGTGTGAGGACTGAAGATGGGGAATTTTAGGGAAGTTTTAATCTGTGCATATTCTGCTTCTGGACTCCTCCAGATCACTATCTATACAATACTGGGCTAGATTACAGAAAGGTTTAGATCCCAGGACAGGCATGGAAACATAATTTTGCATGGCAGGCAAACATGGATGGACCTTGTCGTTCTCACACACTGCCCAACTTTTGCAGCTGGGCCTAGAGCATTTTAATTTACTGTGATTTTTCATCTACTCTGTGAGTTCACAAGTCCACTGCCAATAGGTCAGACTAAACTACAGTCCTCTGATTATTTTTGTTCTGCACAAATGGAGTTGGAGAGAGAAAGAGGTTCTGGCACTAGATGACATCTGAGCGTGGCTAACTAAAAAAGCCCTACAGGGAAGTCTGTTCGAGGACACCATCTACACCCACAGCTTAGCTGTGCCCTCCTGTGTCATGAGTCTTGCTTTACGTCTGCCTACACCTTGGCAAAGGGATGCAAAAATACAAAGGTTTGCTTTATTGTCAAAAATAGGTGCAGTGAATATCTGGTTGCTGAATTGCCTAGACAGCACCTCTATCTAGGTTTAGAGGACTGCCACTTTTATTTCAAGCACCTCAGTTTTCCACAGGTGCCAAATTAGGAGCTACCTTACAAATCCAAACCTACTACACTTTTTAACCTGGCAGAACTTGCCAGTATAAACGATTTAGGTTTACATATATAAAGGCATCTAGGTGCCATTTCACATGCAAAATAATCATGTTCACATTCCTGACCTTTTATGCCTTTTGGTTAACGTCACGGAAGAAAACACCACACAGAAAACCTATGCGAAGCTGAATTCTACAGCCAAACAGCCCTCTCTTGCAAACATCTGAGAGCTTTCCAGTCTCCTTAGTTGTGATTAATGGGTCTATTCATGTGTGTAAAGTTATTAACAGAAATATTCATAGAACCAGATACTAAACGAATGAGGAATGAATTAACAGGTTAAAATGGGTGTACAGAGCTGATCAGGTTATGTTCCAGCTTAACTTCTTTGTAGCAACCTAAATTATTTCTTTATAGCCTATAAAGGAAAAACAAGCCCATGCAGAAAACCTTACAGCTGAGAATCCTATCTGGCTAATTGGTGGCTTTTTCTTTCCTTGTTGTGGGTTCACCGTGGCTACCAGGCAAACTCCCACCCAGCTGCTCACTCGTTCCCCCCTACCCATCAGCAAGACAGGGGCAGAACACGGGAAAAACAGAAACAAGAAAGCTTGTGGGGTGAGGTAAAGACAGAGCCATCACTCACTTACCAATTACTCTTATGGTCAAACCGATGGGAAAAAGAACTTAATTTATTGCCAATTAAAATAGATATGGGTAGTGAGAAACAAAAAGAAAAAGACAAACCTGAAAGCAGCATCTTCCCTCTGGCTTTCCCAGAGTCTCCAGACCCCGGTACCCACCCCCAGTTGCCCAGGGAGGCAGGGGGTACAGTCAGTACCTCGCAGTTTCTTTTTGCTGCTCTTTCCCTCTCATACTTTTCCCCTGCTCCAACATGGGGGATCTCCAGAGGCCTCAGCTCCTTCAGGAATATCCACCTGCTCTGGTGCAGGGTCCTCCGTGGGCTGCGGTGTGGACATCTGCTCCAGAGCGGCCCTCTCTCCACCGGGCTGCAGGGGGGTCTCTGCCGCCGGCCGGGCGCACCTCCTCCCCCTCCTCCTCCTCCTCCTCCAGTGCCCACAGGGCTGTGTCTCACTCTTGTTCTTCCCTCCTCCTCTCCGTCTGGGGTTTCTCACCATTTCTTAAACATGTTTCCACAGAGGCACCACCAGCCTCGCTGACGGCCTCAGCCGTGCCCTGTGGCGCGGCCATGACAGAGCCGGCTGGAACCGACTGGGCGCAGGACGGGGCAGCCCCGGCCTCTCCTCACAGACACCACCCCTGCGGCCCTCTTGGGGGGTGGGGGAGGGCACACGAGCACCGAATGCGTTTCTGAATGCTTAAGTTCACTGAAATGGCGAGGAAATGCCACAGAAATCCACAGGGGAAGGCCGCAAGGGGGGAAGGGTGTTGGGGAGCGTTCACTCAGGAAACGCGGCCCGGGCAGGCTGCGTTCCCGCTGCTGGGCCGGGCGCTCCGCGGGCAGCCACAAGGGCACGGCTCCTGCCATGAAACAAAACGCCGTCCCACGCGCCACACACAAAAACAGACTTTTGCTTCAGGGTGGGTGTTTAAGTTGGAGGTGAGCCCTCAGTACATAACGACCGAGGGTTTGGCAGCGCGGCCTAACAGGCGGTCTGAAATTAGACATCGGAGTCGGGGTCTGGCTGTGGTACCGAACCGGCCCCAGAAGAAGCTGCCTCTCCAGGGGTGCAACCGTCCACGGCTGCTTCCGAAGCAACTGGTGATCTCCGACAGAAGTTGCCACTAGAGGGACCACCGGTCTGATCTCTCTGAAGAAATCCAGGGTTTCTGTGCTCCCAAATGTCAGCCCAAGTCTTAAATCGTGGTGCCTTTCTTGGTCTGGGTGTCACTGGTGAAGCTGTCTCCTGTGCAATTAGGCAGCCCCATCTTGTCTTCATCTATGAGTCCCCGTTTCACAGCCAGGTGCTGGGGAGCACAGAGAAAATGACACCTTTCTTAAGGGATATATGCAAAGATAGAACAACTTTTCTCCATTTCTCAACAAGGACAGAAAGGGACATTATGCACTACACTTCAGCAGAAAACCTATAGGTTAAATATGAAGAAAAGCTTTAACCGGCCTCCAAGGAGCAGTTCAGGCAATGGAATAAAATGCCAGAAGAGCTTGTGTAAACGGGGAAATGATATTCAAGGCAGGATGTGATACCCAGTTATTAGGATGGAAAAAGTCTACGAAATCAATCCCACCACTATGCAGGAGGATGGGGTAGCTGGCCAGAAGCCTCCGTTCCAGCCTTAATAAATGTATATAGGAGAAGACTGCATTAGCAGTTAAAGGAGACACCAAGGGTGCAAGCACAGAGCCATGATATTAAAGGGCAGAGACAACACTCTATTTACAATAAAATAAACATCATTTACACATGTGTTACCCATTTAAGTGAGAAGATGGGAAATGGAAGCAGGCACTGTCAGGCTACATTTAGAAGAGATGTGTTTGATGGAACATTTCAACGTGCTTCAATTGAGACCCCTGCTACTTTCCTTTTGAAAATTGTAGAGTAAAATGTGCTGGTGAATTGTAAAGGTTTCATCCCCCTTGATGTATTTTTATTGAACACGACTTGCAGGCTTCAAATTTTAATATTCTGTCCCTACACTGCTGTCACTCACCATATCACACTTCTCAATTCACAGGGGTTAGGGTTTGGGAGAAAATGTCCCAGGCATAGTCATTAGGACACTTTGTTTACCATGGGGCTGTATTGTCAAAAGGTAAATTTATATTTTATAATTCCCATGGGAAATAAAAAGATAGCATTTAAAAACAAAAACATAAACAAAAATAAAAGAATGTTTTTTCTCACTAACTGCCATGCTCTATCAAAAAAACCCAGAGCATTTCTGATTATATTCCATCTATTTCCCAAGTGCTTGCTTCTCCTTCTTAGGAACTTTTTCATCAGGGTTTCAGAATAATTTCGTGCCTTTCTTTCCCCCCTAAGCCATGCAATGTGTAAACCTACAGATGGCAGCGTCCTTCTCAGACATCATTTTCATTGCTACTAACTTCTGCGCCTCTGGAGGAGGCCAGCTTATGGTTCTGTTATGCCACTAATGAGTCTCCCATCTCTTCAGCAGTAAACAGTCTTTTTACTAGTCAATATTTGTGCTGCATTGTGCACACAATGCCCTATGAATCTTGCCCCCACTAGTGAGCACATTTTATGAATCTAAATAGTTTTTTTGTCATCTTCCAGAGACTGAGGATTACTGGGCTTTTTTTTTTTTTTATATATATATATATATATCCACAACGTTTTGTGTTCTTAGATCATAAATTTTCAATGAAAAATGCATACATGTGGCAGTGGGCAATCTAACTATCTATATTATTTATTCAGTGTCTCTGGAGCAAAAGCTAAATATATTGGCTTTTGACTGGTTAGGTGTGCTCGGTCCCTATGATCTACCGAGAATGAAACACAGAGCTAGGTCATTTGGAAAGCATGAACTTTTGCAGGAAAAGCTCAAATTTAATGTCACTTAGTACACCTACTGGGCTGCACTGTAAAAAAATGAATGAAATGTGTTAAATGAAGCACTAATTAGCCATATTAGTACTCTGTGATTGTGGGAGCATGCTACAGACACAATAAAGTACAAAAGTGTCTCAATTTATACTTGTTGCTAAATACGATAACCAGGTAAAACTAAATAGAATAATATCTTAGCAATACCCTAAGGAAATAAACAAACATTTTTTCCCAAGCATATAACCTGGAATATGAGTTATAATTAATAGCAGGAAGAGCTCATAAGCTACATAAAATTGCCATAAGTAAGAGTCACCACTTCTGTCTATGACCATTTCTGAGGTGGGGTTTTCAGAGAGATTCCAGAATGTGTCTGTTGAGCTGCACTGAGATGTCTGGTTGCACTGGAGCTCTGCTTGGTTTATTATGATGTACCTCAAATGAGAATTGGACTTTGATCAGCTGAGTCAAAAGCCCTGAAAGAAGCCATGAGTTCAGAAAATCTCAGGCTAGAAGATTTGAAACTGTTCCAATCACAGCTGAAATGGAAGGAGTACATTGTACCCACTACGAGAATTCTTCTTGCAAAAACTAAGAAATGCTCTAGCAGTATCATTAACTGTTGGATGAGCTGCAGTTTCCTGGGAAGGCCCTAATGATTGTACCAGCCAGGCATTTTGACTAAGTGACTTCGGTCATTTCTCACAACCTCACTTCCCAGCATATGATACATCTACAGTTCTTCCAAATCTTTGCATATTTGAACCTGACACTGTTCTGCTGCTTTGTTACCGACTATTCGGGAACTGCGATATGCTGAAATCACTTTAACACAGAAAGCTTCCAAAATCCTAATGAAATGGGGTTTCTCCAGCTTCCCGCTCCTGCTTGCTGCATTATTCATCCTAGATATCTTGATAGGCAGCAAATATTGTAAGGACCCTCAGACTATGCACTAGTAAGGAATCTTAAAGGCTGAAGGCCCTTTAATCAACCTCTCATTTGCATCTGCCGTCCTGTCTGCATCACAGAATCATAGAATGGTTTGCGTTGGAAGGGACCTTAAAGATCATCTTGTTCCAAACCCCCTGCCATGGTCAGGGACATCTTCCACAGTCATGTGGAAGAAAACTTAAAAATAGGAATTAAAACTCAACAAACTCACATTCAATTAATATTATTCATATTATTAGTACTTGCCGTTGCGGGACTTATCAGGAGATAATTGACCTTGTCAGTGTTATGTGCCCTCTGCATTACTGTAAGGTCCTTCCACTCCCCTTGTGCTTAATTATAACTTGATAAAGCCAAAAGGAAGTTTATTTTCCCCTTCCCTGCCTTAACCATAGAATGTCAAAGGAAGGCGGGGGGTGTGGGGGTGGATCTCCTAAAACATGTAATCTGCTCAATTAATAAAGTGAATCTAATGGAGTTGCTCCCTGGGGCCTGACAAATGCACCTGTCGCCATCACCAGACAACTGATATAAAACACGTGTCCAGACACTTTCCCCCTCCACCACTCTCTACATATGCATTTTAAGAAAATAAATCTCTAATTAGAGCTAAGGGGGGAGTGGGCTGACCTGTTTTTTTATGTAAAACCCTGATTTGCTGCAACACTCATGCTGCTCAGCTGACAAAAGTTAGCACGGCAAATGCAGGATTTTTACAAATGTATTAAATGGAAGAAGGAATATATATACACACTTAAAGAACAGACATTCTCTCCCCCATCTGCTGGCATTTTAACTATGATTTTGTACATCAGCCTTGAGCTGTCATTCTAGCAGATTTAAGACTCACGTGATTGGAACATTGATAAGGAAGTGATGCAGGTACTCCTGTGTGTGCAAACTGGTGGCTGTGCCCTGGTGATTAGAGAGGAGATGAAAACATTCAGTCCTCCTGCTGTCATTGACGTATTCATCCCTAGATGCAGTGGCTAACTTCATCTCCCTGAAGATCCCTTTTAACAGTCAACGCAGGGATTGAGTGGTACGTACAGGATGAAGAAAGCCTTCTGTCCTTTGGATTTCACCTTGTGTGACCTTCAGCACAGCCCTTTAACCCTTTGAGTGGCTCTGTTTTTCCAGACTGTAAAAGGGGCAGAGTAGTCCCATAAAGAACTGACTTCCCTGTGCCTTTGTATGACTGTCTTCCTGATCAGGAATCAGAACTGTAAGGAGAGGATTTTGCAAATGAGATGTTAGTATCTAGCTACCTATTTAATAAACAATATATCCATAGGGATTCAAAATGTTTACTTTAAGTCTATATTTTTGTGGTTTTTTGGGTCTTATGAAATAGCTTCTTCTCTAAAATAGTTACCATGGGTTTGCATTTACCTCATACAGCTGGCCAGGAATGTTTCATTGTTGGAGTGATATTTGACTTGCTGTTCCAGTGCTCAGTACTGGCTGTATTTTCAGTGAAGCCAACTATTCCTTTTCTTTCTTATTTTTCCTTTGTTTTTTGCAGTGCAGTAAGAGTTGGCGATCAGTTACAAACTCATCCAATATATATATATTTTTTTTTTTGCTTCTCTCTAGGGGTCTGGCTATTTTACCCTTTGAAACAGCCGAATACTTCTGCCTTTGGACTGAGCAAATGAGGAAGCTCCTCTTCTGTCTCTGTATTTGGTGAGCTTCATGGCTGTAGCTTGCACTCCAGAAATGCCTACAAAATGTTGCATTTGGTGTTCACCTTTTTGCCACACAGGATGACAGTCTCAGAAGGAATTTTCTGGGTAGTCCTACTGGGTTTATCCTAATTTTTTTCTGAAAGATGTTTTAGGTAGAGTACTTTACAGATTCATCACATTGCTCAAACAACAGGGCCAGCAATTGAATAGCAAATTTTATAAGTGGGCTCAGTTCACTTTAAAATGAGTTAGCTTCTGTCAATGGAGGTTTTATATATCGTTGTTTATATGATCAAGTGGGTTAATCAGTAGGAGAAAGCTTGGAGAAGTGTTTCTCAAAACTTTCAAGCCATCTGCGGATAACACTGTTCCATAATTAAATTCTCTCATACAAGAAAATTGGAAATCACAGAAGATTATAGAACTTCTTAATTGTCCCTAATGTTTGATATAGAATTCATGATTTCTGTAGAATTCTTTAAGAAAAATGAAAACAAAACTGGAAATACAAGGCCATCACTCTGGTCAACTGTCCTCCACTGTAATACAACTATTCTCATGCTAAAATTAGAAATACTCTCACAGACTTTACCGAATCAAATTATAAAAAGTACATAGATGCTTTTCTTTTCTTTTACATTTTCTGTTAAAATTAGACAACTATATAACATGCACAATACCTATTTATTGCAAGTAAACCCCAAAGTCCTAGTACTTCTACAACTTTCAGGTAGCAAGATACATTTGCCTACATTCACATGAGAGCATAGGTCAGACACAATGAACAGATCCTAAGTTTATTTTCTACCTGAAGCCAATGAAAGCAGAATAAGTCCCAGATATAATGAGCCACACTCCAAGTCAAGGAAAATCCAATGTAAGGTTCCTGCTGTTCTTCTACTACAAGGACGTCATTACCCTATTTCTCGTACTCTTTCCACACAGGATCATACCAGTTTCTGTGTTTCCCTATTCTAATTTCAGGCTTGTTTTCTTTACAGTGATGAGCCGCTCTGAGCACTCAGACTGAGAAGACTGGATAAATAAAGGACACAAATGCTTTCATCTTGTTAAGCTTCAAGCTGGTCATACAATCTTACAGTACCATAAAATGTGTCCTTTCAGTATCTGGCTTAAATGCCTCAAATGTGTCCTGAGGTGATCACTGGGCCAAGGAAGAATGGAATAACATTCAAAGCAGGAGTCCTTTGGTCACATTCTGAGCATAAGCCATCCTGAACATCATCACACAGGACCTTGTTCCTGAGCTGAGGCTGCTGAAGGTCCTATCCTAAACTAGATCTATCTGATCTGAATACGAAACTAACCTTCATGGTTTTGATGGTGGAACTGGATTTTGTACCTCTCATGGTTTGGGCTGGACTAGCCTCTGAAATGCCCCAAAATGATGGCTTGTTCAGGCTCTAGCACAGAGCTTATGAAAGCCTGTATGTATAACACCTTTTAATGAAAAAGGTCCAAATCTGGTTTGAAGTTATAGATAGGATATATACACACTTAGTTCACTGGAAAATAGGCAGGAAAGTATTCAAACTATCAATCAGAATGTTATCATTTAATCTGGGTTCAACACAAATTTTTGTATGCCTTTGCCTCCACCTCCTTCTCCAGTGACAGTAATACTTAAAAACTAAATTTGTGCCTTAAAAGCATGAAGCAGCTTGAGATATTGTGAAATCTAGAGTATTGCAGTAGGGTAAGCTCTTCTGTGCTTTGTGAAGACAAGGCATCTAATGCTTAAAGTGCTGGCATAGATTGCAAAGCACTTTCCTTTTTTCCCCCTTCCTTTGCTACTAGATTTCCTTCTTGCCCAATTTTGGCCAAGCCACTTGAATTTGTGGGTTAAATTTAAAACTGAAAGAGTGACACTGCCCCACCTCACAGCGATAGAGGGGATAATATTTAGGTTCTTTAGAATAAGACTGGCAAAGGCACCCCAGGCAGCTGAATGGTAAATTGAAGAAATATCACTAATAAGCCCCAACAAATTAACAACTAGCCCATAAGCCAGTACCTTTGTGTCCTCTATATCAAATTCACCGTGCATAATCCTTTCTTGCACTGAGCTCTGCTGATAAAGGAAGGATTTGTTAAAAATTATTTAGCACTATTCATTATGGAAGCCATACAGGGCTCCTGCTTGTCAGCAGAGGTTTCANGAAGAGGAAGAACGTTTTTCTACACTTCAGGAGGAGCTCTAAGAAACCAGTTTGGTTTTCAATAGTGTCCCTGTGAATAGAAGCCAGATGGTCTTTAAACCAGCATTTCCCCCACCATTTTAGGCATGAAAGGCACTACTCTGATGGAGCTGCAAGAAGGAGAGATAGGGATGGCAGGATACAGGCAGCACACAAAGGAGAAATAAGGAATCCTTTAAACGGGGAATGAAACACTGTGTTTGACAGCTAGAAAAGGGGGGAGTGTCAGGAAGGTAAAAGGGCAGGCTCCATAGGGGTAAGCAGAAATAATGGAGTGTAGAGTAACGGGATGTGAAGGGGTTATAATGATCATGGTAGCCAAGTGTGTAATTTGCAGTGAATAATTGATCCAGTGCCTTTATCTTTTTTATTTTTTTTACTGTTTCTCATCAAGAAGATCACAATTTTCTTGCATCTGTTCCATCCTGATGATTCAGTGAGTGATTTCTGCAATTGAAGCTTGGTCTGTATACTGAACACAAGCAAAATTCATTGTGAATATACAATATCAGAAATCCTAGTTCAGTTTTGATGGAACACATAAATCACATGGTATTTTGTATTTTCTCTAATTAGTGAGTGTAACTCTAACAATTGCTGTGACATTTCTCCCAATTATGTATTCAGAATATGTTTTCCATGAATATTCTTTTAAAATGGACTTTCTCTCCAAATGCTTATGACAGTAAACTCATTGACAAGAATATTGCTGCAGTTTTTGACAATCTAGGGATTTAAAATTTCCTGGTAATTTTTTTGTTAAAGGGGAAGAGATGACATGAGAGACCAGTCCAAATTCTAGCATATATAATTACTCTCCCCACATGAAAATATCTGGTATGGTCTTCATTAAATGAAATAGCTCTCCAAGCCTCTGCTTGCCTCTTACTGTAGAGACACTGGTGCTTGTGTGATTGAAAGTAAATGTGCGGATTTCTCAGATAAGAGATGGGCTGAAAATACCTCCAAACCAGAAAATCCCAACTGCCTATCATGGAAGTCAGAGGGAGAGCTACCTGCTCAATAAGTAAGTAAATGTTTGTTTGGAATGCTAGGAAGACAATCTCAAAGCCCTATGCTGGAGCAATAAATAAATAAAAAAAATTATAAGTGTGGTCTCATTTCATGACAAAATCATAAAATTCCACAGGGTAGAGTTCTGTCTAGTGAGACCCACAGAAAGGAAAAGAATGTAATTAACACACAAATAATATCGTTCAGAGGTAGAAACAACAGACAGCACAGGAGGAACGCTGGTAACAGGAGTCTGGAGCAAGGAAGACTTACTTTTGGTAGAAGAAGATCAGGTTAGAGAATACTTAAGCAAACTAGGCAAACATAAATCCATCAGCCCCAATACAGTGCAACCACAAGTGCTGAGGGACCTGGATTATGTTGTTGTGAGGCCTCTTGATAGTCATTGAATGATCACAGCAACTGGGAAAGATGCCTGAGGATTGGAGGAAAGCAAAGGTCACTCCTATCTTCAAAAAGGGCAGGAAGGAGGGCCCACAGAATTACAGGCTGGTAAGCCTGTCCTCCTTGGGAAGGTGATGGATTGGTTAACCCTGGAAACCATTTCCAGGCACATGAAGGACAAGAAAGACAACAGGAGTAAACAACATGGATTCACCAAGGGGTGTTTGACCAATGTGATAACCATCTATGGTGAAATGACCGGCTTGGTAGATGAGGGAAGAGCAGTGGATATTGCCTACTTTGATGCCATAAGGCTTTGAAAACTGTCTTCCATAGGATACTGACAGAGAAACTGGTGAAGTATGGGCTAGACAAACAGCCAATGGGGTGGACTGAAAAGTGGCTGAATGGCCAGGCCTAGAGGATGGTGATCAGTGGCACAAAGTCTAGTTAGAAGCCAGTCACTAGCAGTGTGCACCAGGGTAGATTTTCATTATTTATCTAGATGATGGGGCAGAAAATGTACAGAACTGGGAGGAGTGGCTGATACACCAGAAGGATCTGCTGCCATCCACAGGGACCTCCACAGGCTGGAGAAATAGGCTGTCAGGAAACTCATGAAGTTTCAGTAAAGGAAATTGCAGAGTCCAGCACTTGGAGAGGAATAACCCCATGCACCAATATATACTGGGGGCTGACTGACTGAACAGAAGCTTTGCAGAAATCTCTCTGAGGAAACTGTTCAAAAAGAAAAAGACCATGAGCCAGCAATGTGTCCTTGTGCCAAAGAAGGCTCATGGTATCATGGGCTGCATGAGGAGAGCTGTCGGGCTGCAGGTCAAGGGGCATAATCTTTCCTTCTACTCAACACTCGCAAGGCCACATCTGGAGTACTGCAGCCAGTGCTGGGCTCCCCAATACAAGAGACACACATGTACTGGAGAGAGTCCAGTGGAAGGCCATGAAGACATTGAAAGGGCTGGAGAATCTTCTGTTGGACAAAAGACTGAGTTCAGACTAGAAAATGGCATGGAATGGGATGGAATGGGGTGGGATGGAATGGAATGGAGTGGAATGGAATGGAATGGAATGGAGTAGTTCAGCTGAAAGGGACCTACAAGGATCATCTAGTCCAACTGCCTGATCACTTCAGGAAGAAGAGAAGGCTCGGGGGGAACTTGTCAATAAATATTTGAAGGCAGGCTGCAAAGAAGACAGTCAGGCTCTTTACAGTGGTGTCCCATGACAGAACAAGAGTTAATGGGCACCAACTAGAACACAGGAGATTCCTCCTGGAGATCAGGAAACACTTTACTGTGAGAGTGATCAAGCACTGGCCCTCCTTGAGCAGGGGCTTGCCCAAGATGACCTCCAGAGGTCCCTTCTAACCTCAGGCATTCTGTGATCTCTGGGTCTTTGCCACAGCACTGCAAGGGGTGAGTCCTTCTCCTGTGACAGCCCTCAGAAGAGCTATTCAGGGCACTCTTTTTGCACCAGGGAGGTCAACAGGGTTCCCACATCTGCGTTGCTGCACTGCCCATTGCTGGGGCTTTGTGCTCAGGACCACCAGTCTCTCATCACAGCACCTGTCCAGCCAGAGGGTAAACTGTCCCCGCAAGACCACAAGAAGATGGCAAACACCCTACAAAGCAGGCTTTTCCCACTTTGGGGCATCTGCCTCCTTGCCTGGGAGGCAGTTGAGGGGCAGCCCCAGAGACCCCTGTGATGTCACTGGGTAGCGGTTGTGACTGCCATGACCTCACTGCTCTTCAGCAGCTGCACAGGCTCTATTCCAGCACATTTGGTCCAGGGCTCCTGCGAGTTCACACGTGTGGCATTCAAGCTCCAACAGGCCTCTGGTCTTCAAGTGTCTTTGAGGAGAATCTTAGCTGGTGGGCGTTCTGTGAGTCCTGCACAGCAGCTATCCCGGATCTCTGGGCACGGCACCACTGAAGCCTCCCAGCCACTTGCTGCACCTTCCCTGAGCACCTCCTGTAGGTACCCTGTGCTGGTGGTGGTTGTCTGGGAGAGACCGCAGGGTTCTGGAGGGTCTTGGGCTGGAGGGCAGCATGCCTAGGAGAAGCCAAGGCAGGTGTAGAGGGCAGCCCTTGAGGCTGGCTGGCCCACCATGCTGAAGCTGCTTTTAACACTGCTTTCCAGCACTCACGGACAGCCCTTTGGGAGACCCTCATCTCCCCTCTGCCACCACTTTCTTTTGTTTGCTTTGCTCTTGTGTTCCTAGTGCAACAAAAGCTCAGGCAATTTGCACATCTTTTTTGGCAGGATGAGGCATTGGGCACCAAGAAGGCTCTGGAGCAGAGCAACTCTGGAGTGAGGGCCATCCCCAGCCAGATGCAGCCAGCAGGGCAGTCGGAGGCAGCAGCAGATGCCCTATGCCCCATCTGCATGGGCACCATTCGCAACGCAGGCTGTGTGCCTGTGTGCTTCCACCGCTTCTGCTTTGGCTGCATCCGGCAGTGGGCCAGCAGGAGAGCTACGTGCCCACTCTGCAGGCAGCCTTTTGACCGTATCTTGCACATGGTGAGAGCGGACGATGATTATCGGGAGTATGCCGTTGGCCTGTCCACCCGCCGGCAGAGGAATGCGGCCAGGAGCAGATCCCCACAGCGACACTACTACCTGCGCCGAAGGCCCACCAACAGCAGCCCCACAGCGAGAAGAAGGGGGCCTGAGCAGAGGGATCAAGCAGCAAGGGGGGATGCAGCTCCAGGGCCCCCCAATGACCCCACCCAGCAGGCTGCAGAGGAGCGCCCAGCCAACCCTGCTGGTGGACCCTACCTCCTCATCGGCCTGGTGCTGTTGGTGCGACCTCTGCCTATTGGACTCCCCCAAGGGAGAGACCAATAGACATCCTTCCCAGGCTCCTTCCCAGCACCAGGGCAGGCTGGTCCACACCCCTCGACCAGCAGCAGGACTGAGGGTACTGAAGATCTGCTCATTCAAGGGCCATGAGAGCTGTGTCCCTGCTGGGTCCTCCTGCTGGTGCCTCCACACCCCAGCTGAGTCTGGTCCATCAGGAGCCCAGCTCCTCTCCCTCCCAATGTCAGGCACATGCCAAAGCAGCTCTGCAGAAGTAGCCCTCGGGAACAGCAAGCTGCACAGCACCAGGAAGATCTTGTGGAGGCTTCATCTTTGCAGATACTCAGATTTCTCAACATGGTCCTGAACAACATGCTCCATGTCACCAATCTTGAGCAGGGGCATGGTACAAGAAGGTACCCAGAGGACCCTTACAGTATCCATTATTTTGTCTTGCTTCTTTTAATTTTTTTAATAATGGGTTAATAAAACAGTTTCTGAAGTGAGAAAAATGTGCCAATGGTGATAAGAAGTCATTTATTAAAAAATAACGCTTGATCAAGCTTTCCCCAAGGGTCATACTTTTCCAACCAACTAAGCACCTCCTTATAGCTTGGCTCGGTTGAAATGAAGCTCTGGTCTCTACAGCTATTATACTGTGGCAAATGTCAGCCATCTAAACGCGAATGGGATCCTAGCACTCCATTGAGCCCTCTGAGACCCTTTGGCAGACCTGATGGAGGTGTCTGCTTCCTCCCACATGCAGCTGGAGCCATCCCATTCCCCCACCTTTGGACTATTACAGAATCACAGAATGGTCAGGATTGGAAGGGACCTCTGGAGATCATCTAGTCCAACCCCCCTGCCAGAGCAGGTTCACCTACAGCAGGTGGCCCACGATGAGCCTCACACATTCCCACAAGCCTCTGAGCAGCATCCCCTCATAACATCTGGGCACCTCCAAAGGCTTTTGCCCTGCATCCTGCAAGGACTCCCCCAGCCCTGGAGGTGGTGGCCCCATGCATGCAGCCTGCAAGGGCCCTGGGTGACATTTCTGTGGCTGACCCTTCATAGCTCTGCAGGAAAGGTGTGGGGGTCCTGATGGACACCCAGTTGTGCCAGCAGTGTGCCTTTTGTCCAAAGAAGGCTCATGGTGTCATTGACTGCATGAAGAGGAGTGTTGACTGTGACTCTGTGGCTGCAATGTGTTGGAACAGTCTGAGTGGTAAAGGACCTCTAGAAATCCTTCAGTATAACCTCTTGCTATACACATGTCCAGCTTTCTTTTTAGAACAGGTCGTTCAAGGCCTTGTTTTTTTGTGACTCTCTTCAAGGAAAGCAATTTCCCAGCCTTTCTGAGTCAGTTGTTCTGACTACCATGTCTCTAAAAAAAAAGTAATTCTTTTATTCAAATTTTTCCTTGCTGCAACTTTTGTCCATGGATTCTTATCCTTTCTCTGTGTGCCATCTTTTCTATAAATCCATTAGGCAGTTGAAGGCAGTAACATGATGTCTGCTCTTCTTTTGACTGAAAAACTTCTGTTCTCTCATCCTCTTCTCATATGTCATGCTCTCCTCCAACCATTTTAGTGTTCCTCTGTTACGCTCATACTGCTGTACCCTCCTCTACTAAGCTAGTATCTCATATAGGTGACCAGTTTATTCAGACATGGTTTGACCTTGATGCTGTCTATTCCCAGTTGCCTCTTGTCTTTCTGTGCCTGGACAGGGCTTCCAAGTGTATTTGTTCCATAGTCTTCATGAACACTGAGGTAAGACTCCTTAGGCTGTAGTTTCCTAGATCAATCTAAGTTTTTGCTTTTCTTCTAAGTGGTTTTGATGTTTGCCCTTTTTCAGTCCTCAGAAACCTGTCCTGAACACCATAACATTTGAAAATGCCATAAAATGGCTTTTTCCAGCTTTCTCGGGACCTCCAGGTGTGTCCCATCTGCTTCCATGGATTTGTGTATGTCAAATTTGCGTAAGTGATTCCCAGCTTGATCTTTCTGTATAGTGTATGGTATTACAATTCTTTAAATTCTGCTGCTAGGCATGGGATCCGGAAAGCAGACTGTACCACTAAAGACTACGCAAAGGAAGGCACTGACCTTCTTCCACGTCGTTTGTCAGTAGGTCACTGATCTCATTCATCAGTGGACACAAATCTTCTTTAGTCTTTCTTTTGCTGCTAATGTGCAAACAAAAGTCTTTCATGTTGCTTTTCATATCCATTACCAGTTTCATTTACAGGTGAACTTTTAATTCCCTAATTTCATCACTGTGTCCTCAGGCAAAATTTCTATATTCCTACTGGTGGCCTATAGTGGTTTTCACCTTCTACCCACTAATTTTTTGTGTTTGAATGCAGTCAACCAAGTCATCCTCTTTCCAGAGCTGCTCAGCACCCTTCACATTGGAACAGATCTTTCTTTTGCTCTAATTTTGTCCTTGATGAGCTATCCCACACCCTTCTGCCCTTCAGGGCAACGTCCCATGAGATCTCACGAGTTCCCTAAACAAGCCAAAGTCTGCTCTCCTGAAGGCAAGAGTCATTCATTATTCCGCTAGTTGCTTTCCTCATTTCCCTCAGGATCTTTACCTCCACTATTTCATCTCAATGAAGTTATGCACAAACATGGAAATGAGATTTGAGGCTAGGTACAGAGCTGGCCATATGACCTTGTCTGGAGGGAGAAAATTTTGGAAATTAAGTACACTCTTAACACTGGTAAAAACCATACAGCATTTGCTGACAGAGTTTGATGAATATTATATTCCCCAACCAAGTAAGGCCATAGTACTAATTTACTGCTGTTACTATTTTTAACTTGAACTAACAAATATGAAGATGAAACAGATATTTATCATACAGAGCTTAGAATTCAAGTATCCACAAGTAACTGAAGAAATATTTAAGATTACTGCATTAAAGCTATGTTACTTCTTCAGTATAATTTAGCCATTTCAAAGATGGTGTGTGGAAAGAAATAGATCTAATCTTGGTGAAAGGCCTGTAGATAAGAAAAGGCAGATATGTACACCGTGAGGCAGATATGTCAAGTCTCACCTGCAGAGAAGTGAGACTCATCTAATTGCCTCCTGTCTCACTCTCTTTCCCTCCTAGAGAGGCGTGCATTTCACTCATTTTCAGCACAGCATCAGAACCTTCTTTTTAGTCCATGACCATCACATGCCAGACGTGGCTGGACAGCAGCAGCCTCACCTGGGATGTGGTGATGCCTGTGTCTCCTTCCTGAGGTCACGAAGCAGGAGAGAGGACAGCCCGTATGGCCCATCTCCTTTAGTAAGAGGCAATTTACCAGAGAGACAGCTTTCCCAGAACCGTGGGATTTATACAGCTTTCTTCTCTACAGGTTCTCTACTATCTGCAAAGGCATGAGGTCATATTCAGTGGCACTCCTATAGGGCTTTTGTGTTTTCTATCCAGACGATTATTTTCTATGAAATTCTAGGAATTAATTTTTAGGCCTAGCTTTCCTTATCAAATTTACTTGAAAGTAGCAAGCGTATCTAAAGCTTTTTGGAGGGATTTTGTGGGAAAATCATATAAAAATAGAAACCATAATTGCAAATACCTTCTTTCTTAAGGAAACTATTTTTTATATATTTAAAAAAATAAAAAATAATAAAAAAAAAGAAATGCAGAACATGGAGTGACAACAGCACCATAGAAGAGGAAGGTACCTCGAGGTGTAACTGTAACACATCCAAAGTCTTTCAGAATTTACAAAGAAAAAAACTGTCAGACATATTTGCAACAATTTGAATCTGATTCTTCATAGACTATATAGCCGCCTGCTATGTAATCCAGTAATGTCGATAAATGGGCATATTAGACCAGAACAATGTGGCCAAATGTTCCAAATACCAACATCTTTCTGAGGCAATATTAAAATGCAGATACCTGGTAAAAAATAATACTGAAGATATAACTTGCAGTTATTGCTAAACCAGTGTACTGATTCTCCTGAGATACAGGGCAAGGCAAGCCAAGCCAGAGAACTGAAGCCTTTAGCACATCATACCGTATCTTGTATGAGGAACACAGTCACCATAAGCTGTATGCAGTATTATTAGAGAATGCAAAGACAAGTTTTGAAAGAGAGACGTTTATAAGGGAAGCCAAAATTTGAAGTAGATTTGCATGTGCTGCCTATAAGATTATTGAAACAGAGAGCTCCATAATCCTGCAGGACCACTATAGAACAAATTGATGACTTGACGTCAGCTGATGAGCCAAGATCAAATGGGCCAACACTTTATCCAGGTGAAACTTCCAGCAACATTTTAAATGGGGGGGTGGGGAAGTAAATGAGAATCTGTAATTATCCCAAACCAATTAAGACCATGAAATACGTTAGTTGCTCATTAATGTTTACAACATGGCACCTGTTTTTTTTCCAAGACAAAAGAATGGAACACTTGAGATACTTATATGCAAAGGAGCCATACATAATCTGTAAAACCACCTGGCAAATTTAGCCACCGTTTTAGAATTCTGGATAGGCAGTGATTCAAGATTTACTGATACGTGCACAAGAGCAGCACCTCCTAAAATTGAGGATTAGTGACACTTCCTGTATTGAATATATGTCTACCAAGTTGATCGTTCTAGTCATCCAATAAAGACTCCAGTCTGACCCTGAAAAATGGAGATTATTAAAGTAATATAAAGATTCTGGGATATGAAGGCAGTCTACTAATTATTTATAGAGTTTACCAGCTGTCTTTTTAGAATTTGTATACAGCTAGTAGAGAGATGCTATTTGGTTGAAGAAACAATAAGTTCAGATGAAGTCAAGAAGTTTGTCTTTTAGCTATTATCTAGACTGTTTCATAATTTGTATAATTTTCTTCAAATGGTCCTTACAACAAAGATTCACTCTACTTTAATAAACAGGGAATTACATCATTTTATTACTCAGCATGCTGTAAAAGATATAATGTTTCTTCCCTTTACTCTGAACTTGCTTAATTTCCAGAATAAAAACCCAAACTTCAAAGCTGGAACCAATCAGTGAAAATTACTGGATTTGAACTGCTGCAGGATATATTCTGCCTTTGCAAGCACATGTCTTTTGCCTATATATCTGTCTTTTATTTGTTCTTGTAGTAGGCCAGAAGTCTACGCCACCCACAGGAGTACTAAACCTTTTGAAGAAGTGTTATGTGACTTACCTGTACATTCAATTTACTTACTACAGCAAATACAATTTTCAAAACACAGATGAATAAACAGACTGGTGAATTTTCCTCCTTTTCCAATTACGATAGAAATGGGAGGAGATGTGTGACATCATAAAGTGCTCTGCTATGGCATTCATGTAGTGTGAACTCTTTCACTTTCCATATTAAAATAGACAACGATTTTTTGCTCCCAGGTCTCTGGTTGGTAGGTTTGTACAGAACATAGTTTCTCTAATGAATGAGAATATTCTTCCACTTTCTAGTTTAAAGTTATTTTCAGCACTTTATACCCATTTTCTTTTGTACAAACATTGCCCATTAGCTTAAATAGGCCCTTTCCTTTTCTCATGTTCATATTAAAGCTTCCCGTTTTAGACAGCAATCAAATGCTCTCTCATATCTCTTTCATTTTGAAAGGCTCACCAAACCAAGCTTTCTAGACTGCAAAGAAACCTTCTTCATTTCCTTGACCTTCTAAGTAGCCTTTTTCTGCATTTGTTACACTTTGTGTTCTATATCTGGGATTTCATGGTCATTTGTATTAAAACTTTACATGGAATTGGCAAATATACATATGAATTTCTTGTTCCTGTACTTAAAGGGAAGAACCACGTTGAAGGTTAGAAAATAGTCCATTAGTAGTGTTCTTGATCTTTCTGATCTCTGCTCATGACAAGCTGTAATTTTGGGACAGGGTTTTTTGTCATGGAAGTATTTTAATTTGCTTTAAAATGTAGGGAAATTATATGCTGGTTATGAGACACACAGGGATGACCGCTACAGAGTGAACTTCAAGTGCATGTTTGCCTATAAAAATTCAGAATGGAAATTCAATGACTGAGCAACCCCATTCCTCCCAAACCACCTCTAGTACCAGTGAATTTTATCTTCTTATTTGAAAACGCTGTTGGGTATAGTGCTGTTCCTCTAAATGAGCATAAGACCTGTTACCACATCCAATAAGTGTGGCACAGACAATGCTATAATTTTTCAACCTCCCACGTGCATGGATAGTATAGGACTCTTCGTGCGACAGCACCAACCAGGAGCTTCTGCCAGGCTGAACAGAGTGTTATATCAAGTGAGGAACATTATTGTCAAGAAATTACAACCTCAACATTGACATAAATGTTGACAGCACCATTTCCGCTGATAGTGGTATCAGAGCAGATTATGATTCACACAAGACTGCCCAAAGAGTGATGATTTAGATGAAATGCTTCCAAAAAAAGAAAAAAAATCTGAAAGGAAAACTGCAGATGACAAGGATTTTATCAGGCCACTGCTGAGATGGAGCACACTTTCTCTTCTGTTCTCAGAAGCATCCTGCCTGTAGAGATAAACTAACAATAATGAAATCTCTTTCTCCACCCATTCCTTTCTTGATGGCAGCAAGAGGCATGATACTAGGGCATGATAAGTCCTGGGTGGTGACTGAGGGCGTGTGACTGCAAAACATGTCATCTTTCAAATACATTCTACAAAGCTTTGAGGAATTGAGGGCCAAAACTGTTAATAGTGTGGCCTGAATGAAGCCAGTAAAGAGGTCTAGAGGAATTAGCATGGCCCTTAATTTCCAAATGCAACATTTAGAGTTTTCAGTCTGATAAAGAGCAAATGGATATGTCGAACAGTCAGAATTTACTGCAGTGTAGAATTCTTAACGTGGGGTTTTTTTGTGTTTGTGGTACCCCCCAACCCATGACACTTCTTTCCTATTTCACACATATTCACAATTCTCACTGTCTCACTTTCTCTCACCCTTAGATTAAAAACAACAAAGGAAAGGAACATGCTCATATCTAGCGTATATAAGCAGTAAAGTAAACAGGGATCACTTTAACCTGTAATCCCTGAGGAGAAATGAAGTAAATGTTTAAGAGCATGCAGGAATGCTGCAGGTGGGGTGAGAAGAAAAATATTGAACTAAAACAGTGTAGGAGGATGTGGCAGTCACAGTGATACTGCTATATAAGTGGTAGTCTGATGTAAATTAGTGAATTTTTGTAGGGACAAGCAATATCTCTTAACAAACTTTCTAATATATATATATATTTTTTTTTTCTGAAATTGTACATGGAAATGGTAATTTGGAAATCTAAATAGAATTTGACAGAAAAGGCAGTTGATATCAGGAAAAGAAAAAGGTGAGATGATAATAATCAAACTACAGTCTAGCCTGGCACATCAGGCACAGTTATTCTTCTGCTCTGAAAAATTTATGAACGTTTTCTTTAAAACTACATGTGGTGAGTCAAAGACTAGCAGATAGCTCCATTGAAAATAAGCCTATCGCAAGACATTGGGTCTACACAGGTGTGTAGAAGTTCAATTTTGAGGGTGGATTAACATGGCCTCTTGAAGAATCTGCTTGGTATGGTGCCATGGGATGAAGCGCTGGAGGGANATCTTCAAGGTCCTTTCCAACCTAAACCATTCTATGATTCTATGACTGTCACTGCATGGTATTTGCTCTGGGATCACAGTAGAAGGTAACATGCTTGTATAATTGGTAAGAATGACATGTAGAATATACAGTTGAAGAATGGTGTTATAATGTTCATTTTCTGATATTAGGATCTGTGTTGTGTCCCATAAAAAGACTTTCTACTGAGCACGGATGTTCTTGACACCAAGCAATAGACCTTAACCTGATGATACCAGGAAGGCAAAGATTGACTACTGGCCCTATGGCTTATCATACTGATGAATTTACACGTATATTTAACAGAAATGAACAATTTGCTGAAAAGATCAATGGAAGATTTCACTAAAATTTTTCGGAAGTGGAACTATATATATATATTTTTTTTTTTTAAAAGGGGAGTATTTGGTAGCATTCCTCACTTCAGTTTTTTAAAAAAGTGGAATTTGTTTTTCATTGTACTTTGGGTTGAATAGAGGAACTCTAAAATTTAGATTGAGGATAAAGAAATTGCAAGAAAGACACAGTGATGCACAAATACAGGACTTTTCCTAGCACAAATAAGTTTCAGCTGACCATATTCCATAGTATGATCACCCTGAAGGCAATCTCTAATGTTAGTGTAGCTGGGCGTAAAATATGAAAAAGCTTAGATGCTTGATTTTAAAGGTAGAATTGAAATAGCTCATATAGACTAACAGTAACAAGTAGCTTGCAAGTTTATGCAATACAGTTTGGTATTACTCTCTAGTTTTCAGCCCCTTTTCAAAATCTTATCTTCCCTTATTTGTCGCAAAATCCCACTATTTTTGTGTCAAATGTACTTCCATTCTGTTAATTTGCAAGCACCTAGTGGATTTCCCTGTAGGTAAAAAACAGAAACATAGAGCTGATTATCAATATCTTGCAAAAAAGTGCCCATATATCTATGGTTTTGAATTTATGAATGCAAAACTCCCAATCTGTTAAATATAGCCTGATCAAATATTTAATACAACATTTTAAATACTCATAAAGCTATTCTTAAATCAGCAACAAGTATACTTACTGGGAAATTTTCCTCTCATCTGGAAAGTAGACAAAGAGCTCTGAATCCAAAAGACAAGTTTGCATTTAAGTTCGAACTGGACAAAATTATGATTAGGTGATCACTTTTATCCTCAAACTTCAGATGTCCCTGGAGCAGTATTAAAAAACTGCCTGACACTTTTAGCATGAAGATCTTTCTGTATATGTAACAGTGTGTGTACAGCCAAATTTGATCTTTTCTATTTTGCAATATTTTATGAAATGTAATTTCATTTTATTCAGTATCCCTCATTTCTACTTACATAAATTTTAACAGGTTTATGATCTCATCTTCTAATCTGCCTAGGCTGTGTTCAGTGTTCAGAGAGCCTTAAGTAATTCCCTTCATATTCTCTGGTCATAGCAGGGACTTAGTCTGCTCTATATACAACAATTTTTAGGCTACTCAAAGTAATGTTGCTAAAAAAACCCATGAGAGACTAATCAACTTTGCTGCCCATGTTCTTAATCACCCATGTAATCCATTCTCTGTTGACTAGAGATGAGGTATTTGAGAAACTAGCCTGTATCTCAAGATTTGGCCTTTAATTTTTCTTAGAGAAATGACATTTTTCACTGCAGGCCTTTAAAAAGTAGAGAACTATTTAACAAATCCAGTCACCTTTATTTCCTCTTTGAGATAAAAAGAAAGGAAATGCCAATATAACACATGTTGATTCCTTGTGAATGCATATCCTGTATTTTAAAACCATTGCCTTTTTAGCAGGCTGCTTTTGGGAAGCTAGAGAGCGATGCGGAGGTTTGAGAGCAGCATAGGAGACATGGGGAGAGCTTGCTGGAATATAAATGTTGCAGTACAGTAATTATTTTTAAGAGCCAGGTTTAGAGGCAAAGAGGAAAGGCAAAATAAATTGGAAAGGGGGAAACAAAGAAGAAAGGGAGAAGGGAAACAAGAGGAAAGGAAAGCAAGTTGAAAGGCAAAGGGGAAAAGGAAGGAATATGAAGGAGGAATAAGAAGAATAAGGAATTAGAAGAAGGGATGTTACTCTTTAACCCTGTAATACCCTATTGCCATTGGTAATAGAAGGCCACAGGCTTTGCTATGACTTTACAATGCCTCAGGTCTGTGGCTTGCCAGGCTTGTACTGGCTGAACTTTTCTTGACCTGCCTGCACCTTCGTTTCACCTGGTTTAGCTGTAACTGCAGTTTTTCTAATTACAAGGTGACTATGACTGGTTTGCATTGCTTTTGTTTATCTTTGTGTGATACAACCACAGCTATATATAGATAGCAATAATAAGCAGTTATTCTGAATAGAAGGAGATATTTGTGACTCTAACACAATGACAGTGTAGAGAAATACAGACCTGATATCCTAGCAGAAGCCTTGAGAAGTGGGAACATGGGATGCAGGACAGAGGAGAGCATGTGCAGGGTGATAAGAGGTGAGTCACAGGCTGGGACTGGAGAACCCACAGCTATAAACAACTCATCCATGGTCAGTTAAAGAAACACAAACCTGGAGCTGGATGAAACTAGTTTTAGGGGTAACACAGAGAACAAAGAAGTAGTACCTAACATTCCTAAAAGGGAACATCTATAGCACATTAGCATGTAACATGGAGGTTACACAGGTTACACGTGGAGGTTAGACTAATGAAGAAAGAGCAAGCTGGAAAAGAGTGTTTGGAAACATGTAAAAATGACCCCAAGTGCATCCTAGAGAGAGGAGGAAGAAACCGTCAACATCAGCATGATATTCTTCTTGGCCAAGACCTGCAGGTGCTGACAACTCACGGTAATCCCCTGCCACAACTACTACCACCACCAGAAAGAAACCATCAACCTTGAACTCAGAGGAGTAAGGGAAGGGTGAGCATAATAGCAGGACAAGGGGTAGAATCTAAAAACTGTGTGTATTACAGTTTTAATCATGTTATTATTATTGTTTCTTTTCTGTAATAATACAATGTGGACTAACAATTATTCTTGGATTATACTGTTAAAATTTCAACTATACTAACAATAAATTTGTATCTTCATACATAAGGTGTGTTTCTCCTTCGCCCATAAACCAAGATTTTGATTTTAACAGGGGAAGAAGAAAAAAGGGAAAGGAGCAAAAAGGGAAAAGGGAAGCAGAACTGGAAAGAGAAATCAGAAGGGGAAAGTGAAAAGGAAGGAGAAGGGGAAGCAAGTTACATTTATTGCTAAGTAAAACAAACCTGTTTTTATCAGAGATGAGGAAGAAAGGAAAGAAAATATATTAGCTGCAAATTGCTTTAAATGTACAACTATTTACATCGCATTTTCAAAGAAGTGTTCAGCTTTGTCTGCCTGCATTAAGTCCTAGCACAGTGGTCAGCTTTGGAAAGGCTTGAAAGACCTTTACTTTCTTTTTCCAACTAACTCTAATGGCCTGGTCCTAGGACTATTACCTACACAGCGGAGAAATGAAAACTGCTCTCTCTCTTTTTTATTATTATTTGTTTGCCCAGCAGAGAATTGTGTGTTGAAATTTATTGCTGATACAGAAAGGAGTGCAAATGACCTGTAGTAGTGGGCTGTTCTTCCAGACCTCCAAAGGCACTTGGCATTAAGCAGCAAATATACAAAAGCTTCTGTAAGGTGGCTCCTGCTGTTTTTCACCACTGGGCTCTGTCGGCAGCAGCGCTGCAATGCAAAGATGGGTGAAGTAAAATAAAGAAGGAAGGAGATTTTGTTTGGTGTAAATTGACTTTGGTGGAGATGTGTCAGTTTACACTGATGGAAGGTCTGTTCCAAGAAGTCTACAGAGCTGACCCTAACTTCTCCTCTAGGCAAACATTGCATTGACTTTGCTGAGAATCTGTTCCCAGCTGTCTGCATTTTATTTCAAGTTTGTAATACTTGGAGGGTGGTGGTTTGGTTTGTGGGCTCCTTTCCCCCCCCTCCCGGTTTGTTTGTATTTCTAAGCTCCAGCACTTAGAGTAAAGTGATTACAGGAAAAAAAAAGAAAGTTTTATTTGTTGACTGAAGCCTCATAGTACAAAGAAGGGTTCTGTGATCATAATTAACAAGTCGTTACTTAAATCCCCCAAACCACAAGAAAAAAAAAAATCCACATCCTTAAATATATATTCCAGTAACAGAGAAAGAAACATGAAGGGAGGAAAGATTAGAGATTTTTTAAGCCAACATCATTTTTAGGGACATAGCTATATTTTATAGGAGATTTATCAAGTGATTACCAAAATTTAATGGTAGGAAAGTCAAATACTCCACAGTGTTACAGTGTCATTCATTTCAGCAGATTTATAGAGATAAAGTGGAAGACACAAAAAGTAAAGCTATGTCAAGAGTCTTTTATTCTGAAAAGGTGAAGCGCGACAGAATCATGCCTCCTCTTTGGCGGTGACTGGCATTATGTGTGTGTATTCACATGTGTGCCTATAGATGTTGGATGCATGATTCCTGTGTGTGACTGTCATTCATCAGACTGGTTTTTCATTCACATTACAGTATCGAAAATTCCTGAGGGGTGAGGCTTGCTGGCTTCAAATCATATCTTCCTCTGAAACCTGTATTCGTTTGAATTTTAAATAAAGGAGAGAAGAAAGGGGCAGCTAATACGTATGTGTGGGGAAAACTGCAGCACACCTCTCTCTTTCATGCTAGAGCAGAAGCAAAGACAGTACCACGCTTACCCGCCTTGTTAAATTTTTAACTCTGAAAGAACATACACTATCTCATCATGAGAATGGAGCAGCAGCTATTTTGTTTGGATTTTTGTAAGCAGCTTGCTAGAGTGATTCAACTGAAGGGAAATAAAGGAAAAACCAAAGATTAAAATAGAAAATAATCCAATTCTCATCTATCTGAATTAAAAAAAAAACAAACCAAAAAACAAAACAACAAACTAACACAAATGTTATCAATTTAATATCAGAATTTAACCGTGAATTAAATAAAAGCTGAATCAGAGTCGAGGCTAGAATTAATGAACATTTGAACAGCTGAACTAAAAGCATCCATTTGCTGATTTCTGTCAGCCAGGAATCTTATAAAGCATTTTATTTTTTTTTTCCTGTGAATATTTTCAAATTCAGGCATTTTGCAGCATTTTTTCCTGTGGGCTGTAACTCTCACAAGATGGAGTTCTCTCCACCTAACAGCCAATGTGCAGTCATTTCAGAATTTCTGGGGCCTGCTACCGGGTCTCTCACTCTGGCTTAGTTTTTGGAACAAACTTAGTTGTATCTCAATTTAACTGTGGATAAAATAGTTGTAAATGTGCTTATTTCTCAAAGGGTTTGGAGAAGTTATTTCTTATGTTTTCTCTCTCACTCACTTTTATTGTTCTTTCACTCTTACTTTATGTTTCCCTATCTGGCTTATAACCAGCCATTAGAGCGAAATCTATCCTCTCTTGAAGTCAACAGTAAATGTCCCCGACTTTGCTATTTTATATATATAATTGTAATGTCTTAGGAAAAGACACTGCACTTTCAGTAAGATTCTGATCTATGCTGCCTGCTTCATCTAAAAGTTAGAAGGCCCTAAGCCAGTCAGCTTGGCTTCTTCCGTGGCTAGAAACACGTCTGGAGGAGGGCTCATCCTCTTAAAAGAAAGATGTCCAAGTAATGTGGAAAGAATTTCCCTCAGGAGGTACTTATTTTTCTCCATTGACTACAGAGGGAATCTAGGCAACTCGCTTAGATGAGGTGCCTATTTTTCAGAGTGATAAACTTAGTTGAAAGGAATGGGAAGAATTCATCTCACTTAGGTTAAGACATCTAAGTTAGGCATTTCGGTATGAACTAGTCATTCTAAACTCCTTTTATAAGTAAAGGAGAGATATAAGCACTTTTGCTTATTCCTCAGGGCTGTTCATTTCATCCTAAAATGGCTTGTTAAAATAGGTCAGATGACTTCACACTTCCAAAACTGAGAGAGATGAGTCTGACCTATATGCTCAAAAGTACTCGGCACAAAAAGACTTTGATTTTAGTCATATTCTATACCATCAGTATAATGAAAATGATAAATAATCACTCTAATATTTGGTGGGAGTTTTTAGAGAAGCAGAAGAAATAATAACCTTGAATTATTCTCATTACCTGATTCATATGACAATCTTTGATTTTCCTCTGCTGCTTGTTTTCACTTCCAAAATTAGAGATTACTTGTTTAGAGATGCATAGTTCCTTTTTCTTCTGTCATACCTTCATCCAACAGAGCAAGCCTTGGAGTGACTGTGGATGTGGTGGAGAAGGAAAACTTAGTTACATACCTGTCCTTTTAGGTCTGTTTCCCAGTACCTAAACAGACAGGCTGTGGGAATCTCGCAGAAATGTCTAGCTAGGCAGGGAGATGGGTGCCCCGATAGAAAACCAAGGTGCATTATTTGTGTTGGTAGAACTAGGGAACCTGTGCTAACGCTCTCAGCAGCTGACAGAGACTTACTTACATTTTCTCCTCTCCCTCCCCTCAACTATTCATGACAATCAGCATGGTTTTATTCTGCTTTGTTCTATGTTTTTAATTTACTTCTGTAAATTAGGCTAAAATGCTGAACTTAGAAAGAGCTTTCTTTTTGTGTCGCAAAAGGATGAAATTTCATGCTCTTTTCAGATCCCTTTGGCAACTGTCAAGGCATTTTGGTCTCAAACTCTTGTCTACCAGGATGGCTCCATCTCCTCTGATTTTATCATGTTGTCCTTACAGAGGTCGAGAGGGTATCTGTACTAGTTCAAATCAATTCTATGGAGAGTTATGAAAATTAGAATGAAACTCTCGACCTTAACCTTGGATACATTGATTTGGATGCAGGAATGATGGACTGCTCGCTGTAACTCATTGTTCCTGCAGAAGACTGTTTTATTTCGCACCCAGTGGAGTTCATTTAACATACTTTCATTCATTCATTCTTACTGTTATTTGCAGGCATGAAGTGTTATGAGGAACATTTGTCTAGCATCCATCAAAGAACTCAAGCCTGGACAAACCTGGACTCAAACTTTACTTTGATATGTCAAATGTTTCCTGCCGTAATCTTCTGTAGTCTAGTTATTTCCCATTTTTATCTAGAGAGTTGCTTTTGCCAAGCCCTGGAACAGCCAAGAGATATGTGTAGGTCTGCAAAGTAAGCGTATTCTTGATTGTTAATAGTTCAAATGACTATTGCTGAAAGTCTCTTTGGCTTACCATCCACCACAGCAGTTTTTTCACAATTGTTGTTGAAAAACCAGGAGACTACATTTAGCCCTGATGGACGCTTTACATGAAAAGACACTAAAGAAAACTCTTGGGTTGAGTATGAAAGGATTTATTACCATCCAACTTGTATATATGCACCTGCAGCTCCTTTAAGATAAAACAACAGTCTTTGTGAACAGCAGTTTAAAATTCCATAAAGAAATCCATCATGTAAATTCAGCCATTGTGTATCCAGCACATATTGTGACGGATACAAGAAACTGGATAGAGTGGACCATCAGCTGCTTTTGCCTGCTTTTTTAAAGCAGCTCCAGAAGAGGTAAAGGCAATGCATGCAGTACACTTGAGATCTATTTTTATAAGCTTCAGATCATGGATAACTTACCACTTATCCTCAAGATACGTTTCTCTTTTAGTATTATTTCTGTATGTTGCAATACCCAAGTGTTACTTCAGCATTACTACTTCTACTTCTGAAAGATAGAAACTGTCATTCCCAATGAGATGGAGTTATGACTGTTCATACTATGTAATCCCTTTCATAAAGTCATTGTTATGGTGCTGTAATGTTCTCTTATTTTAGTGGTTATTCAGATTGATTCTGAAGGGTAGGTTATGAACTTATCCCAGGTTGCCTGTCTAAAGTCTGTATAATATTGTCAAAGTATTGTATGTGTACAGTATAGAGTAACATAGTTAATGTGAGATTTTTGTTTCTTTGTCTGCTTCTGATTTTTTGGTTGTAGGAATTTGTATTGTTCTTTTAATGCCCTTAAGGAAAGGGTAAAAAGAAACAATGTACTGGTTAGGAGGGGAAAAAAAAAAGATTAAGAATCTGCTTAGTTGTTTGTTCATCAGCCATACTACCTATATTTTCTGCTGAATGATTTTTACTTCGACAGTGTAATGAATATATCCTTCTCAGTCCTGTCTTTTGGGGAAAAAACGTTTTCTGTCTCCAAATGAATAATGTCAGGGAGTTAACTTATTGTTTCCCCACATTAATGGCCTTGGCATTAGAATGTATAGGATTTCTTCCTTCTTTTTTTGTTTTGTTTTTTTGTTTGGATGTGTGCCCTCTGGATCAGTGAATTGTTCAGCTGTGCTGTATGTAGTCTATTTCGCAATTCCATGACGTGTTTAATATTCTACATGTTTTAGCATCTATGGGCCACTATTGAGAAAAGCAGCAGCCAGCACTTGGATTTTCCATTAATTCTGTTTAGCAATTTGCAGGCAGAACTCTGACCTCAGTTACATGGGATGGGGATCAAAAGAAATTTTATTGCCTGTATTGGAGCAACACTCTGCTTATACTACTGTACAAGAACTGAAAATGTCCGTTTAAAAAAAAAAATACCACAAACCCATGATTTTTTTTTTTCCTTATGCTTATTTTTGTTTCATGTTATGCTTATTCATGAAGTAACCTGGTTTAATTTCAATATGAAAAACCCTTATTGAAAGTAAGGCTCACTAGAGCGATAGCTTGCACAGACAGTCACCCCGAGGTCACTTGTTGAAATCCAGCATAGATCAGTAGCAATGAAACCTCTTTGGCAGATATAAAAACTCTTCAGTGGACTTCAATCCATGCCAAAAGAGATAAATTCCTCTGGAGAAGTGTCGAGGAGTCTGAACTTGCCCTTCACTGAAGTAAATTGCTGAAGCAGAGTCAATAGATATGGCTACGTTTCATATGTGATGATGAGAAAGAAACATTACATATTTCATAGATAAACCAAATCATTCACAGCTCTGAATGGTCAGTGCAGCACTTTTTGCCATCACTAACCATAATTAAAATAGCATCCTATATTCAGTGAGGAATTCTCTGTACACCCTCACTGATATCACGCAGCTGATTGTGTCCATATTGTTATGGTCACCCTGCTTATAAATGCTTTTTGTCTTACATGTGAGGCTAACAAAATAAGATTGTTCCAGAAGGATGAGAAATATACAAAGTTGAAATTGAGTACATTTTACATTTTTCGTAATTTTCCACTTCTTTCCTTCTAGTTGCTCCATTTCCCCTCTTTTTAATCTGATCTTCAATGTTACATTGAAAGATAAAGAACATAAAAGCCAAGAACAAATTACCCAGACATGAGCATATTTCTATTTGAGACTTCGTGAACTTAAAACAAAACAAAACAAAACAAAAATTTATCCTTCTGGAGAAAAGAAAAAAAAAACCAAAACACAAACAAACCAAAAAACAACCAAACACCAAAACTAATAAAAGAGGACAAGAATAGTAAGGAACTATTAAAATACCCTTAAGTGTGTGGAGAAAAAATAAACAACAGTTTGAAAGTGACCCTCTCTGAATATGACAAACTTGCACATAGCTCTTTGCCCAGTCTGAAACTCTGCTGCTTCTCTTTCATCCCTGACAAAAAGGTTTTTGTTCTAGAGTCACCTTTCCCCCATATATAGCAATCGCACTAATAAAACAGAGCAAGCCTACATGTAAACTTTATCTTATATATGTCTTTAAGAGCATTAGGTATATGTACTGCCACATTACTGTGGGTTACAATTTACAGTGGGGGAAAAAAAAAAGGAACATCCCAGTTTCAAGGTGGGTTTTTTGAGAAACCAACAAAAACACTGCTGGAAAGACTAGCAATCCAAATACCTTACCTGTGATACTTCTTAAGAATGTAAATATTTTTCTACATTTACTTTGGGTATACAAAGATCTCTGGCATCATGGCTACACACCAATTCTAATAAATTAAATAGTTGTGTGGAATATTTCTGGATACTAGAAGTCAATTGGCTGTAAAACTAAATTGTAATAGTGGTCTCCAGCACACGTTTGAACCATCTGACTTGAGATATCCCAATTTACAGCTATGTTTCGGTCTTAGCACAAGCCAGGGTCCAGTTTACACACATCCACCTTCTTTTGAAGATGAAAAACATCTAATAATATGGACACAGCCTTTTCCATGCTGGTTGGCCTCAGTGCCAGAAAACAGCACTGGGCACATCTAAAATGACAATTTCTGTGTTTATTTTCAGCTCCATCTGATTAAAGATCCATAAAAATTTATTTATTTTCTTCTATTGCTAACAAATAAAAGAATCGTAGAGCAGTTTAGGCTGGAAGAGATCACTGGAGATCATCTTGCCCAGAGAGGGCCAGCTTAAGCTGTTCAGGACTTTGTTTGGCCAAACTTTGAATATCTCCAGGGGTGGAGATCCCACAAGTCCTCTGGGAACCTGTTCCAGTGTTGGACCACCCTCATGGCAGAAAGATTTTGTCCCTATCTAATCAGAATTTCCATTCCATTCCAACTCTGAGTCCATGCTGTGACTTTACCAGCAATGAAGTTTGTGCCAGGTGCCAGTCCTGGTTATGTGCTGCACAAGCCAAGAGAGTTAACTGCGGGGGACCCAAGCAACCACATTGCAAGAGGTGGACTCTAGACAGCGCTGTGGTGAACACCTTCTGCCTTGGTTCCCCTGGAGGGAACAGGCTCAGATCGCACCAGCAGTGCTCTCAGCTTTCTACAGCAAGAATCCAAGTACTGACACGAAGCACATTCATATCACTAGCTTACCAAATCCTTAAGGTAGATTCACCTTATATTTTCCTTTGGTATTCAGAGGAGAGCATCAGGCATTTCCAGGGGGTTATTCAGAACTCGGGCAGGCAACAGCAAGCTGACCACTAACCTTAGCACTGCGTTGGTCTTCAAATGTTCCTTCTACCTTAGCTGTCAGCTTAACTTTCATTGTTGACAGCTGTAGGTATGGAGATCATGATGACTTCTGGCATTAGTCAAATAGTGGGACAGTAGCCATTTTAGTGTCTTGGGTAATCTTTTGCCCAAAGCAACTATTTTGCTTATGCTTTGAGTCAGTCTTATGCTTCTTTCTTTAACAAATACGTCTGCTTTTCTTAAATCTCTTTGAAAGTAAGTTATTTGCTGATGTTTCTGAATGTATGTGTACTGAAAACCACTGAATAATGTAATGAGATAAAAGAAAGCAAATAGGGCATTTGTAAGTCTTTGCCAATACAGCGAAAGGAAAATAGAGTGTAGAGAGCATAATCTGCTAAACATGACAAGGAAAAAAGCAGGCAATTAGAGTGAAGAGTTATATATTCTGTAATGTGTGTGCATCCATATGGAGACAAAGTATGTGTGTAAGTGTGTGCACATACAGCAATAAACATATATACAAATGCAAACATATATACGGATGCACACACGATTAATTTCTAATTAAGATGAGAACAACATTCAAGCCTAGACTCAAAAGTTATCAGAGGCCTTGCAGAGATTCCCCCTGGAGTTTCTGAGAGCTGGGTTTAGTAGCCAGTAATTTCCAATTTCTTAGATAATATGTAGGACCACGGTGCTGATTAGCCCTTAAATCATGCTCTCCCTGGAAAAGTAAAGTCTTTAATTTCCTTAATGGTTAAAAACATGTCTCTGCTTTTTTTTTTTTTTTTCTTCACCTTCAGAAGCTCTTGGTTAATTGTGATCTGGCCTCAATATTTATTTTTGGGTGCTGGGGATAAGCAAGAGTAGTCCTGCTGAAGGAAATGCAAAGGGGTCTCATATTTGGGGAATTGCTTTCTCTAGTGGAAAAATGATACATAATTTTAATTCCTGCATTTTTTAAGTGATGCCTGGGGTTTTTAATCTTGAGTCTCCCTTTGACATTAATGGGAGTCATGTTGCTGAAATGAGCACGTGATGCTTTGATAATTGAAAGGGACCATGTGTGATAGGATCATACGCATTGGAGGTAAAATACCTGTTCCACTAGGAAATCCTGCCAGTTTTCCTTCTAACTCAGGAAATGAAGATATTTACAGCTCATTTATTCATGTATTGTTCAGCCCATCTATAAATGAGTCAGAATAGCCGCCTGCACTCCATTCACTGGAAGATTGTTGCACAGGATAAATAGACTTTATCAAGTGGAAATGTCCCCTTCCCTAATCTCATACCATCACTTGTTATTCTTTTTGTGACCCGTGAGTAATCCCTCTCACTCCACATATTTTACACCATTTTAGATATTTTCAGAACATTACCCTGCTTTCCTCTAGGCCCTGTTTAGTTGATTTATACAGATTTGGTTATTTTAATCTACTGGCTTCATAATTCAAGCCTTAAAGTCCCCACAGGGATTTTGTCTATTTCCTTTTCCCCAAATTCTCTGAACTCTTGGGGGTCTTTTACAGATACAACAAGAAAAAACTTTTAGCATTGCTGCTGAGGAATCCATTAAAAATGCCAGGTGGAATAAGACAGTGTGAAGGTGTCTCAAAGATGATCTGAAGACCATGTTGGAGAACAGAGGTATTTATTCTCCCTTTTTATGAAGACCATATAAGCCGTGGAAGGAGTATGCACACCCTTCTTCCAGAAAAGGAATTTTTTATGAGCAGTTCAGAAAGTGATATCAAAGGTTTTTGGAGAAAATAAGGTCCTTGACCCCTTCAGAGTCCATTACTGTGTATACTGCAAGAAAGAAGGAACTGAGAATCAAGATCTTGTGGTTTAAATATTGCCTATATTGTCTGTTGTTTTATCAGTTTACTCTATTCTCACCCTGTCTAACATAAGGGCATGACAATTTCTCATCAGTAACACAAAACATCGTTATATATATTTACTCTCCCTATTCATCCTTTGAAAATATCTTGTACATATTTAAGTAGGAAGAAGGAAGACAAATGAAGATAATATACTCTTTTACGATTTGTACAAGGCAAAACAAAAGGAATTTACTGCAGCGATGTTTCTGCAGTTCACAGTGTAGAAAACACAACAGGGACTTCAGAAAAGAAAATGAAAAACCAATCAAAATTTGAGCATGTATTTTTAAAGCATAGCAAAAATATCTAAGGAAATTAATTGGGTAAAATAGTCATTAAAGCACAGTTGAGGTTGCCACCACAAATCATTTAAACATCAAAAGCAAAACTTTCAGTCTTTTAATGTTCATTTTCCCCTGCACCCTGTGAAGAGTATTTTCTGGTTGCTGCTTTATCATATTTGCATCAAAAGGCCATGGAACTATCTAAAGCATCCTAGCAGTGGAAGCTGAAATGGAAACATTTTGAATGAAAAAATGTGAGCATTTTCATGTGCTTATTCAAGTTAATTATTAAGCAGCCCAACAGTCCTGTGAATCTGATGGGAACATACATTCTTGCTTTACAGTTAGGGGCATTCAGGTTTTAAAAGAATGGGCTATTGTGAGGGCCAAAGCAGGAATGTGTACAACAAACTTGTCTAAGACTTATCTGAGAAACACTGATTCAGAATAACAGTATTTCTTTTTAGTACCAGCAATCTAGAAGGAGGCCACATTACGATCCTGAAGATTCCCCAGATGTCACCTTGGTGCCCTGAGCACCTGCCTGAACTTGTAGTAACTCTGAAAGGTGTGTGGGCATGCTCACCTCTGTTGATTTCTGCATGTTAACCATGGGTGGCGTCTTTAACAGCAAAATACAGTCACTGATATTGGAATCATCCAGCTCTAGCTTTCAGTAAGAGTACAGAGCAAGGTTCACTTGCCAAAAAAACCAGGAAGCTGGCTTCATGTCCCTTTTTGTTTCAAAGGATTCAAAACATCATCTCCTGTTTCCCTTGCAAGTATCCTACCCAGCAAATTACAGTGACGGGAGAGATAGGAGGGTGATAGAACACCTTCTTCTAGCTTGAAACTGAGCTGGTCTTCTGATGAGAAAACAAGTCATGAATCCAGGATGAGGGGAATGTGTTTTCTGTTGCCAAATGCTTGACTACACAGGAAAGGGAGCTATGTTCTAAGAACTGCTCTTCAAATATTGCCTCCGTATGTGTAAATATAAATAAGCAGAAAAATGTACTTCTGTGTGCTAGGCATGCAGGGAGTTTCCAATGTCTATCTAACATAAAATTCGTTAGCCTTAGAAGAAATTGGGACATAAGCACCCTTCCCAGCACAGCATTCAAACCATCAGCCTCTGCCCCCAAGCTCTATCTTGCCATGGTTCCTACTTTCCTGTCTGAACAGTAGCCTGCTTTCAGCAAGAGAGAGAGAGAACTTCATGGGAAATATTGCCAATGGTATAAGGAACTTCAGTAGGTCTTTTAACGACCCATCTACGCTACAAAAGTTGAACTCTACTCTCCTGTACCGTTTGAGGTAGAGAACTCTACTCAGTTTAGTGTTAGTTCCTGCATGGACAGAAGTGCTTAAATTCATATACATAATGATAAGTGTTTCATATTATCTAATCCTAAACAACACTCCAATCAGCATGAAAGTGCTTGGGGATCCCCCAGGTGACTCACATCACTTTCTTCCATTGCATTAATCAACCATTATAAGCACCCAGACTCTTATTCACTATATGGTGACTCAGGTGTTTGGAAACGCCTCTTTGTAGCCAGACAAACATATAAAATACTTATCGTGGTCAGGATATCCATAGTAAAACACTGGAACAGTTTGTGGAAGTTTTAGCCTACATAATTGGATGCAGCGAGATGGGAAGACAGAGGCAAAGCTGTGGTTAAACCTCAGTCATTGTGATTCCCAGTTCTCCCTGACACAAACATTAGTGAGAACAAAAGAGGTTCTGGTACCACAATGACAGAACATGTAATCCTTAGACTATATAGTACTGTTCTTTTATAGCTGTGTCAATGCAATTTTCTTTTGGTGATGTTTCAAAGCTTGCACATTAAATATGAGGCTCTGAACACCTCCAATATTGAAGCTTTAGCTCAGTAAAAATAATAGCATGAAAACATCAAGCCCATTCTCTTGAGTTTTCATGGTCTATTTCTTTGCTTGCAGCAAAGTTGGATGGATAAAAGTATTTACCTCTTAAATGTTTACCTAATACAGTATGAAGTGTTGACCTTAAATGGTCTTTACAGCTCATAGACCATAAAAATAAAATTAGGAATGAGCAATTTTTATTCCTACAGAGCCAATGACTATAGCAAACTATGTTTTTTCCTACTCTTATCCTAAGAATACAAGTAATATCATCTTGTACAATTGCTATCATTCGCAGATGTCAGTGGTTACTTTTTGACTTAACTTTAAAGCCAAAGGCATCAATACTGGTAGAAAGGAGGAAAGACTGAAGTTATTAGACAATGTCTTCTTGTATTCACTGCTAGAGTCAGCGAGCAAGAACTAGATTCTTCTGATAAGGAAACACAGAACTTGCCTCAGTCAGTTAGACCAGACCATCCAAGCAGTGACCAAGAGAGACTATGGACAAAGAAGCCCTGAAGTTTACAGGTCAGGTCAAGCTGTTAAGTGCAAAGCACAAAACTCCCCTTTTGAGTTGTGCAGTAATTCATTTCTCAGCATAATCCCATCTCTGTGTTTAACACTGTTCACATCAAATAAACATTAAGAGAATCCATGTGTGGGCTCAAAGTTTGTGCCTCGTGACTCCTGCAACCAGCGTTTTTCTCCTTCCTTACCCTCACAAGAAGTTAACTTATTTACACTGCCAAACTGCCCTAAGCAACATTTCAAATCTAGCAGCATTTTCTCTGCTGTCTTGTTTGACATCTCACACTCCACTGAAGCCTCCTTCCAGACTCTTATGCTGCATCTTCCTTACAAACTCTGCATTGCTGAATTCTTCAACAACCATGTGCCTGCAATGCGTTTCACATCAAATGTGTAGAAATCTTTTCACCTTTTAACTAACAGGCTACATACGCAAGGTTTGCCTCTTTTCTCTCCTCCCATGTTAAGCTCTGGACGAGAATACTGTCCATCCCACAACTCACAGAGACACACTAGGACAGGGACTGCAGCCCATGGGCAACCCATGCCAGGGCAGGGACACCCCTGAGGGACTGCAACCATGGGCCACTCCTCTATTCTTTCAAGAAAGGCATGTTTTCTAAGATATCTGACTTTACCACTTTCCTCTTTCTCTTCTTTTGGCTTTCAAGTGCCTTTTCAGAAAAGTCATTCATTTCTAATAACCAACAAAGCCATATATATCCACATATATATATTTCTTAAGCAAAAAAAAATGTATTATACAACATTCACACAATGTGATGTTGCTTTGCTTAGGGTTTGCGATGAGAATCCATTACCAAGAGAAAAACTACAGAGCACTTGAAAAGTATTTTTTACCCCTTTCACGACTGGTCCTTTGATCTCCTCTTCTCATGTTTCTGACTTTTTGTTTTGTTTTGTAATGTTTTGTTTTCCCTTCCCCTTTCAACCTGAGGCATGAGTGATGAATACTGATGTGGCAGAGTTTGGTCCTATTCAAAAGTCCAGAACAGTGGCATACAAACCCGTCCAAGTTGTTTGTGATTTGTAGATCAGGAAATCTAAGATATTTAATTATTTTGTGAGGCAAGAGTTATGCTTAGTGGTCACTGGACAGCAGGTTAAATAACTTCTGCAATGCTCCCAGTTTTAATACAAGTCACTGTGAGACTTTATGCAAGCATAAAGCATTATCATATTATTGAAATTCACATTTTGACAAAAATATTAACAAATACAGCTAATTTTAAGAGGGTTGAGACCTTTCTTAGATCCATAGCTCAACTAGACTGATGCTAATTCAGTGTAGTTTCTACTGAGATAGTTAACTTCGTCTGTCTGCGTGTGTGGATATATATAATGAAGTGACTGAAGAATCTGTTCATTTTTAGAGATGACCTTCTCAAAATGAGAATGCTGAACAGTCTTGCAGAACAACCTTGTTTGTGAAAATGTACTAAATATTGGGGGTCATCTTAAAACATATTCAGACTGAAATCCCAAGTTCTTGCCGAAGCAACTCTGAGGTTCACCTGAGGTATTATCAGGGCATTTAGGCTATAGAGGCTAAACTGACAGTATATTGCAGCAGCACATTGCTCTGTTGTGTGTTATTTAAATTGGGAGATTGCTTGCCTGTAAAAAAGCTGCTGATTACAAAGGAAACAACACGGCAAATGCTTCGGGACATTAAAAATCAGGTAAAAAAGATATCATACTGAGCTCCTCACTTCCAGATTGTAATAAAATTGGGTAAACTATTCACCGTGACTAATTTATTCAAAAGTTGCCCCTTCTTGGGCTCATGAATTTATATTCAAACAGATTTGGATTTCTACAGATTTGTTATTCAATGTCACAATTACAGGAATAGCTGTACTTTTAATCCTTCCTTTGGACTTTCTCTTTTCACATTCTTCCAGTCTTATATTGTGCATGTGGCTTTCAGAGGATATGAGTTACATGAAGATATTGCCATGGGGTAGTGACGATGGGTCTTTATAGGATTACTCTTTCATAGCCGTCCTTGTGCATACTAATACTCTGCAGTAAATGCAAAATGTAGGTAACATTATCAGACTGTACACTAAACTACCTTACAATAATTTGTTCAGGAAGTCACAGTTTGAGATAAGAATCACCAAGTTCTCACTTTCAGATTAGGTTTTGGCTATAAGATGTTCCTCATCTTCTATAATTTACTGACTTATCTTAATGAATCGAGGCCCCTGCCACTCTCTTCCTTAAGAACTAGCACGCACAGAATGAACTAAAGCATCCTGAGATAAGTAGTGTATACCTTTAAAGTAGGATACAAGCCTAATATGGAAATCATTGAAGTATTTCACACTGTGCGCACACCTTACATTGTTCACTTTGTATCTCCAAGACAGGGTGGATTGATGGGAGAGCCTCGGCAGCTAAGGTAGCTGGACCCAAAGTGTTTCTAGTTCAGAGGATGGGTGGCCTGATCTATGTATGATGCAATATCAGCTAATATAAGCTATTTCTCAAAAAGATTCAATACCTTTGGTTGTACATTATAGTAAAGTGGCTCTTTATGAATACCAGAAGTTACGTGAATCTGATGTACTCTAAGCACAGAGAAAACTTCTTTCAGTTTGCCCTGTTATCCATGTACCCTTAAAAAAACCCTTTAGATGGCCTCCCTGATCCTACATTCTTACAGCTTGGTTTTGAGGTCTGAGTCTCAAAAAACATTTCCCATTGTTTCTTTAACACTTGCTTGACCCTTCCTTCTCCACTTTCCTGAGTGGCTTTCCTGACAATCTAGATATTAAATTAATTCACTGCACACAGATAAACAAACAAAAAAAAAAAACAACATCAAAATAAGCAGGTCATAACATAATATTTATAAATTATTAGAAGAAACTTTAAATCCATCACACTCAAAGTTACTGGATGAGTAGTTTAAGTAAATACACTGCAGCCCATGGAAAGCTCATGTATTATTACCAACAATTATTGTGTAAATGTTCTCTTTATTAGTCATTTGATATCAACACTAATAGTCCACTTAGACTGTTTATTATTGTTTTTCGTTCTCGGGTGACAAACACGGGGGGAAAATCAAATATTCTGTGAGATCACATTCAGATTTCTATTAACATTGACTACATAATTGCTGGGATATCCCTTACAATCAAAACCTCTACCTAAATGAATAGTGAAGAACACGGTAAAAAAAGGGTCACAAAGGTATGAAAATGAATCAGTCATGACTGACATCAAGTTTTCTTTGTCTTACATCATGCCCAAACTCAGATGGAGTCTCTGCTTCAAGGCCACAGTTAATTCACAGCTAGGACAAACTACATGTATATGATTGAGAATTAATTGCAGATACTTACAGAGTATGCACACATTTTCACACAGGTATTTCCTTTATCTGTTTCCTAGAAGAAACTTGTAGCCTTGTTTTGTGAAGAGAAAAAATGACTTCTATATACTCTCCAAACAACTGTGTAGTGTGTACCCAAATGAAGACTTATACAACCATAGAAACATAGAATGGTTTAGGTTGGAAGGGACCATAAAGATCATCAAGTTCCAATGCCCCTGCCATGGGTAGGGACACCTCCCACTATGCCACATTGCTCAAAGCCCCATCCAGCCTGGCCTTGAACACCTCCGGGGATGGGGCATCCACAACTTCTCTGGGCAGCCTGTTCCAGTGTCTCACCACCCTCACAGTAAAGAATTTCTTCCTAATATCTAATCTCAATCTACTCTCTTTTAGTTTAAAACTGTTACCCCTTGTCCTATCACTACACCCCCTGATAAAAAACCCCTCCCTGTCTTTCCTGTAGGCCCCCTTTAGGTACTGTAAGGCTGCTATAAGTTCTCCCTTGAGCCTTCTCTTCTCCAGGCTGAACAGCCTTAGCTCCCACAGCTTGTCTTCATATGAGAGGTGCTCCAGCCCTCGGATCATCTTTGTGGCCTTCCTCTGGACTCAATCCAACAGGTCCGTGTCCTTCTTATGTTTGGGGCTCCAAAGCTGGCGGTACTCCAGGTGGGGTCTCACGGGAGCAGAGTAGAGGGGCAGAACCACCTCCCTCAACCTGCAGACCATGCTTCTTTTGATGCAGCCCAGGATGTGGTTGGCTTTCTGGGCTGCAAGCACACATTGCCAGGTCATGCTGAGCTTCTCATCAACCAACACTCCCAAGTCCTTCTCCTCAGGGCTGGTCTCAGTCCGTTCTCTGACCAGCCTGTATTTGTGCTTGGTATTGCCGTGACCCATGTGCAGGACCTTGCACTTGGCCTTGTTGAACTTCATGAGGTCCACACAGGCCCACCTCTTAAGACTGTCAAGGTCTCTCTGGATGGCATCTCTTCCCTCTAGCATGTCAACCACTCCACACAGCTCAGTGTCATTGTCAAACTTGCTGAGGGTGCACTCAATCCCACTGTCTGTGTCACCGACAAAGGTGTTTAACAACACCGGTCCCACTACTGAACTCTGAGGAATGCCACTCATCACTGGTCGCCACTTGGATTTACAAAGAATCTTTCTGTTTCTGCCTCTCACAACTGGTTCATATTCAGCCCATTCTGGTAGTGACAGATAGACATGAGCGTCTGATGAGTGATTGGCAGATCTGTAAAAAGTTCTGCTCACTGCAAATAAAAAACTCTTACTTCTGACAGCAGCCACACAAGAAGCACTATAGACAGACTGCTCTAGGTCACTGATGGTGGAGGAAACAGAAGAAAAGTAAGGAGAAATAGAGAGCAGGATTTAATTATTCTTTCTCTCATAGAAATTCTGTATAAAGACTAAGGAATACACTATTGCTGAGTGTAACTGAAGGAAAGCTTAATTGTTGCTATTGGTGCTGTCTGTTCTCAGAGGATAAGTGAGGAACCAGATTTCAAGGTTTTTCATACTTTAACAGCTGCTTTTCATTGGCCCTAAACAAATGCTTTAAAAAAGGAAAGAGGTGTTCTTTGTCTAAAGAGTTGATGAGCTTCTCCTTTATCCAGAGATGTGTATTGTCTCCTCTTTTGTTTTTAAAGACAGGTGATAAGAACTGACAGAATTTTATGTTTGCGAAGTGTTGAGGGTTTTTTTTAAATTCTTTGCTAAATATATATTTTATACTCTATTGCCAAAGGGATTACCAGCTGGAAAGTATTACTTATTAATAAGTTATTTAAAATGTCTTATGTACTATTTCATGACACTTTTCTGTGGGGTTCTTTTAATACAAAGGTACCTTTCTCCCAAAGACATAACTCATGATTTTACTTTTTAATCCTCAGCTTTTTAGTGTAGTCATATGGTAACAAAACCCATAAAACTCACAGGATATGTAATGTAGACAAACACGTTGTTTTTAAAAACAAACAAACAAAAAAAAAAAAAAACAAAAAAAAGGAAAAAGAAGAAAAAGGGAAAAAGGAAGACAAAGCCAAAGGGAGACAATAATATTTGAATGTCAACTTGGGGTGCAGTACTGGAACCCCTGACTAAGGCATCTTTCATGATGAAATTCTGTCTTATGTGTTTGTCCATCTCCAGCACATTATGGCACCAAACTGGATGAGAACCTCTGGGATCTGCGATAAAGTGAGCCATTATCATCAGGGCAATGTTCTGGAAGTTACAGTTCGGGGTAAATGTAGCTCCTGAAGATGGATTCACACTTAGACCATTTTTCTCATTGTGCCACCTATTTGGAGCAAACCTTTATTTGCACTGTCAGGGACAATCAGTTCATTTGCTTTTTTTTTGAGGGAGGGGATCATTTAAGAAGCTTGCTGGATTTCATACTTCACCGAGCCTGATACTTGCAAGGGACAGCTTCATTCCTTTCATGAAATGATCAGTGGGCAATTCTCACAAGGTATGTCATGTGTCACTCCAGTTGCTATGGCCTTCAAAACGTTTACTTGTTTTCATTGTTTTGAAGTATCAGAGTCTATTACAAGATCTTCAGAAAAAGCCAAAGCTGACGTATGTCACCAAAACTGTTGAATAGTCAACCAATATTACATGGCTGGTCCTGAATGACTTGCAGGAGAGTTATGGTATCTCTGAAAGAAAGCTCTCATATTGGAGACCCTTCCCTGTGTACTTAAATGTACTTTGTACCTATGATAATTAACCATTTTTTTTTTGAGTTTGCAGTACTGATTAGATTATTTATTTATTTAGCTGGAGGGTTGGGGGAGGCGGGGGGAAGGGGAACCTAAGGTTCCTGACAGAATTTGTAAATACACTAGTGTGAACACAACCACCTGCAACCAAAGTTTCCAGGTAAGGCAGGTTGGTGTGAATAAACATCACACAAAGAACAAGCAAAATCCAACAATTTAAGAATATCTCTGTGTATGTCTCATTCTGGCCTACAGCAAATCCCAAAGTAATTAATTCACAGTCTGTTGAGTTTTCTGTTAAAACCCACATGGTGGGAACTAGTGCTTAGCAAAGGCAGGAGGCAGAACTTCAGCCAAAAATAAAAGGCCTGTTTAACACTGTCATATTCAAGCTCAGGATGGGTTCCCTGAAAGAAAAACAATCAGAGTTCAAAGGCAATAGAAACCTAAAACAATTTGTGATTTCCATAACTCACAACTGTATAAGCAGGCTGGAGAGTACAATGTGACAAAAGATCCGTGATGGAAATGAAGCAAAGTGACTGAAAGGTTGACTACAGCACATTTTTTACGGAAAGGGTGTTCTTGAACTTGGAATACATCCAGTGCTAGGACATCACACTGGCAATTGTGCAATTTGGAAAACAGGTTCAATTAGAGCAGCAGCTTCTTATACTGAGAGCTGGGAGCTTGCAAATGGGGCAAGAGCTGGTTCTAGAGGAAGTCAATGGTGGAATAGGAAGTATAAGCTTCAGGATAGCATTTGAGATCTAGTACATATCTCGTAACTGGAGCTACACTAGATGCATTGCAATTGGGGGTTGAAGAGATTATTTGAATTTGGCACTCTCAAGAAGACAGAGAAAATGCATAGTGGAACAGTATTTGGATCATCCTTGAGGCAGAATGAGGTGACCTGAAACCATTTATGTCCTCAGTACAATGGGATTAAGAGAAGTATATCCACCTCCTCACAGTACTCTAGGAGTTAACACTGCTGAGACATGTATGTATCCATTTGAAAGAAAAGAATCCCTTTGCACCACATAGTTTTCATATTTGTTTTCATTTGTAATTGTAAGTTTGAACTTATAGTTGTTTAATTAGGTAAATTGACTTTTTAATTTATTTTTTCAAAATTCAATAATGTTTGACTATATTTTATCTGAAATAATGAACTCATACTGTGATAATAATCATGATAAAATGAAAAGAAAAAACATTTGAGAGATTCCTGTTATCTGGCAACAAGTTCCATCCAGTGGATGTAAACTTAATTGCAATATATTTCCTTAATGATCTGGCCTAATTGGGACTCAAAGATATGGTATCTTTTGAATGTCGCCTTCCTTTAACAAAGTGTTTGTAGTCTGCTCTATTTGAAGCACCTTTAAATGATTAGGTTTATGTATAAGTAATGATTTTTCTGAATATTTAATCAAGACTTGGAGAAAAGGACTGGCAGGAAATCATAAAAATTAGCAATGGGAATGACCTGTTAGGTCATCAGGCTTTTTTTCTTTCATTTCCAGTCATAGAAGAGTGTAGGTGGTTTCCTCACAGTACATTCTGTAGCGCTTTGACCGTTCTTTAGAATTTGAACGTTTCGTGTTGAAAGAATGGCTGGTATACAGAAGGCGTGCTGGAACCAAGTTTTCCTCTCACTTCCACTGCAGTAAATTAAAAATCTCATCACCACTGAAATCAGTGCAATTGTTCCCTGTTCCTATTAAGGTGAAAATTAGGGTGCAAATTCCAGGCAAAATCACCAGTGGTCTGAATCATCCTTTTGTGGTGTCTGTTTTCTTTGATGATAAAAGCAGCATCCAGTAACTACTTTCCTAACTTAGATTTACTGTTTTTATGTTAATTCACAAATACTTCTGCTGAAGTGTTCTGCACATGTGCTTGTTAATACTTCAGTGTCACACACACACACACTGACACACTTGTAATGAATAGTTTTCATCCAAACTGTACCGAGAACAGCATTAGAGCAGTAGTTGTGACTATAAGTTTTGAGCACTTAAGAAATGAACAAAAGGTGAAGAAGGTGACATGGTGACACCAGCTACTTCTGCTGTTGCTCAGGATGTTCTACAATTTGAAGGACCCTTGAAAAGGAAGAAATGACAGGGAGAAACACAAAATGGGGTACTGCAGCTACCAACTTGTCTCACATTGGACAGAGTAGTGTGATTCCAAATGTTTTTGTCTTTTCATTATCTTTTTATGTTCTTTTTTTAGAAGCACACTTTGTTTGCTTTTGTATTTCTCCCCATTTTGTTTCTCTTTTTTTTTTTTTCTCTTTTTTTTTCTTTAAACCAAGAAGGATGTTAAAAAGGTACTTGACCCTAAACCATAATTGCACTGATATTTCAAACCATTACACTAGCTTCTGCTGCATTCACGCTAGCTGCCAGCCATGAATAAAACACTGACACACTGAGGCTACTTTAAAACCAAGTAAATATCACCCAAACTCAAACTGTCATGCACCTTTTATTGTAGTTTATTTTTTCCTCTGTTATTGCTCATTACCAAAGCGTGTTCATGTAAGCAGACTCTTTCTTTTCCTCTCTCCTGATTTATGAGTTATGCCAGTGACTAACTTTAGTAACATTGCTATGTTGTTTGTCACAGGAGCTGCAAGAGGCCCGAACCAGTCAAGACCAATCCCCCAGCAGATCAGGAAGTATAGACCTTGTACAAACGTGTTACCAATTAAAAAGGCAAGGGAGAGACAGAACCTAAGAAGGGAGCCAAAGATATCTTTTTACAAGGAGAATTCAAAGGCAGATAGATATGGAGGTCCATATACTAAAAGACATAGATGGGCCAAATACCTAAACAAGCATGCAGTGTCAGAGCCCACGATATCCCTGAGATCCAAGTTATCCACAGGGTCTGGCAAAGGAGCTGGTAAATATGATGCAACATCTCTGGGTTGTCCATGGTCTTCTGGAGTTACAGCTGAACACTAACAGCTATTGGTGGGTGTCTAAAATGTCGGTAGGTGCCTCTATGATGCACATGAATAACTCCTTTTTCAGACTTTTAAATAGACTTTTGTCTATTTGTGAAACTTATTAAACCCTGTCTTTTTCTTCCCAGAAACATGTCCCAAGTAACACAAAATAAGCACACTAACTTTTTTTTTTTACAATTTGAAGCTTTTTTGCATTAGTTTCCGTCGGAGCCCATGAATCTTTTATTCAAAACCACACCATGATCAAGATCCAAGGTATGTATGAGGGCCTGAGTCCCTCTTCTCTTTCTTTGGAGATGTTTAATTATTTGTTGAATCTACAGAAAGCCTATGTACCCACCCCTGGGATGTACACCTCTTGGTGTACTGGGCTTGGAAATACCTCTGCCAGCTAGGTGACTCTGAACTTCACTGTACGTAATGTATTTGCCCAAAGCCACAGTGAAACAAGTTGAAAACTGATTTCCACAGTCATCAAAATCACTCTCACAATAAAGAACTTGAGGTGTTCCAACATATTAATGTACAATAATGTCAAATGAGTCAGAGAAGGGGAAGAATTGTTAGACCATGTTTTACATAGTCTTTATATCATTAAAAAAAAAACCAAAACAAACCAACCAACCAACCAAAAAACCCCACCACCAAAACACAAAATAAGGAATTGCTGAAAAGAAAATAGTGCAAAATATTACCAGAACGCTGTTCCTACAAACATGTGGGAGTCATTAAGACTCTGGATTCAGTCTTCACATTTTCTTCCTTTTGCAAACACCAAGCAGATGAAGGATGAATATCCCAAATGATGTGTTTTGATTTGAGAGTAGATAAAAGACTGATACAGATCAGTCATATGTGGTGTGGATGGGACCAACCTGCTTAAGGAACCTTTACTTTTACTTCTTTTCACCTTCGTTCTGCATCACATTTTGAAAAGGCATCTCTTCAGTTTGATAGGTGACTTTGTGGGCCAAGTGTCTTACTTCAGGTCTGAACCTAACCCAGTGCTTTACCCTGGGGGGAAAAAAAAAAAAAAAGAAAAGAAAAAGTTATTTTTAATATGTAAATAGTTAGTGTTATTCTTTGCCCTCATCTGCTACTGCAAATATGCTTCACTTTGCCTGCAACCACAAGACAGTCGATGATCCTTGCGTCAGTGTCAAGGCTGTTTCATAAATCAGACAGCAGGAGGTGGTCCGAAAGCCAAATTCTGAGTGCTCTCCTGGGGTCTTAATGGGTTACCTTTGAATTGGAGCAAGCCCTCATGGGTCCCAGGCTGTTTGAACCCCATAACTGGGTCTTCCACATAAGTAGCTATCAAGCCAATGGGTCTTCTGGGTTCTTACTTAATATGCTTAGAGGTTTTGCTATTAGAATAAATGCCAGTTCTTTTTGTTACTAGATTCCCCAGGCTTTCAGACTACGGTTTTAAGCACTCTAAATGCCACCACTACTCATTATCCCACCTCCCACTCCCCAGTGGAATTCTTAAGTGACAAGAAGCTGGAAAAATACAGATGGCATAATTATATATTTTGCAGTTGATTAATCACCACAAAACATTAATCACATTTGGTATAACAATACATAATCAAATTCTTTATAGTAGAAATTAAGTTTCTTTCTGATAGGGAATGGATTCCTCTAGGATATTGACAAGGCTTTTCAGCATCTGTTTTTCACCAATTCCACATCTGCATTTGATTTAATCAGCTTTAGGGCTCTGCAAAAATATGGCTTTAAGGTTTGTTTCATGTTTCTAAGTGCACATGTTAATAATAACAGAAGTGCAAATAGAGATATATCTGCTGTAACAAACTACACTTTGTACGCTACACTCACTTACTTTCTGTCTTCAATGAATCTTTTACTTTTCTCCTTTCAAGTTAGTTTGTTAAATGGAATAGAAAATTTCTTTTGAAACAATTCAGGTTGGTAATATATTGACAGAAGAAAGAGGGTCTGGAGAGTACACCAAAGAATGAACTCCAGATAGCTTATTATGACTGTCAACATCAAAGGCATGAAGAATTGTTGTTGGCCCAGTGGTCAAGGCATGATGCTGTAGCTAGTCACGTTAGATGTACTTACCAGGCCATTGTGCTGTCTGATGCCCCATTCTCAATGGCCTGTCAAATACAGCTGTCCTGCCAAGGAATAATCTTTGGTGTTTGTTCGAAGCCATGATTTTATACCACTAGTCCATGGTTCGTATGTTGTCCTAGGATATGCTAAAACTGATTTCAGCTCTGTCTTCCGATGTGGGTGAAGGCGGCCACAGCTCTCACTTCCAAAAGTGTGCTTTACCAACCATATTATGGAACAGCCAGAGGCCAGTATATATTCCATCACTGCTGCTAAATCTGGGTCATGGTGCAGTAAAGCACATAAAATGTGTAAGCCAGAGGCAGAATAATCAAGCAGAATTTGGATTTTATTGCCCACTACTGAGGGATACTCTCCCCAAGATAAAGCTTGTAAACATAACTAAAAAGAGACTCTAAAATTCAGGAAGATAACTCCTTAAGATTAACTCACTCCTCGTTTGTGTTTTAGTCCAACTTGATATAGATGCCTTTCTGGTAGATTAAGTAATCTAGCTGCAGCACATAGGCTAGAGAACTGTTTCTGTTCAGGCAAGGGATAATGAAGCTCAAACTCAGCTGAAACCCAGTCTGATGGAGGCTTTTGAGAATGTTTCTCCCCATTTCTCAAGGAAGTTTTCTGACCAGTAGGATAAACTGGAAAGGAGATTTCATCCTGCCTTAAACGGTCTGCTCTGAGAAGACTGTAGACTTCAAGTGGAGAGAAGTATTCTTTGTTCATCTTGGATTTATACATCTTTCTGTTTCTCCCATATTGTGCCTTTAAGTGTCCTCCTGTCTCATCTGTTAATCCCATGGAGATACATAAGTTATCTATGTATTCACTGGCACTTAGTTCCTCTGAGTCACATTTGGAAGGCATGTACTTTCTCTTCTAATGGTACGGGAGACATCTGTACCACTATGACAGACTCGAGACTGTTGGTTAAAGAAGTATACTAAGATGAATGCTGTGGTTTAAATATGAAACCACTGACTTCCACTGGAGTTTTCGCAATTGAGGTACAAATCATCTCTGGGAAAAAAAAGGCAACAAAGTTATTTTTTAGACTTAAAAGACAATTTGTACTGAATAGNGGGAAAAAAAGGCAACAAAGTTATTTTTTAGACTTAAAAGACAATTGGTACTGAATAGTACCTCAAAACATGAATCACACCACTTGTTTAAATAAGAGCATTGTGCAAGCAGATTGCTAAGGAAAACAGTAAAAAGCAAAATCAATAAGAAACTGTATTTCACATTCAGTGTATTCAGCTCTTGATTTTAGTACCTAAATGTAGGATTCAGAATATATATCATATTCATCATATGTTTGTATGAGGGACAGCAAGAGAGCAAAGCAGCATATTTGTATGTAATACTATTTGCTGCTACATAAACATTATTTGTAAATTAACCATGCAACCTACAAAGAGTTACTAAAAAACAAAACCCAAAAAACCCGCGATCCTACTTTAAACTTAACTAGATCGACTAGGTTTTGAAACAAAGAACTGAGGCATGTTTTCTGAACACATAATTTGTCAACTGGTGCTCAAAATTGGGATGTTACTGGCTTCTGTGAAACACTTTTAGAGCTATGAAGAGTGGTGCTATAGAAATAAAGTGACTGATGTTCTGCCAATAGAAACCTCAAAAGGAGGTTGAAAAACACAGCAAGAGTTGCTTCTGAAGCTGGAGATAGGGAAGCATTATGTTTTATTTTGCCCTCTAATATAAGCCCCAAAGCATTGTTTCACTAAAACGTGTCTGCTACCTGAACTGAGTCCAACTCAGTCTCTTAGCACAAACGCAGTGATGAAAAACCCATTCAGCGTGTCGCTGTAAAATTTCCTTGTTTATTGCTGGAGTGAGCAGACCACAGGGTCTTCACATCCGCAGGTTTTGACTTCTATTTTATTGCATACTGAGGACATGTAGAACCAGCTGTGCACTGCTTATTCATACCAGGGAACCGCTACTTGCCCAACATCCCCACTGATAACAAGAGGACTGCTTCAATTGTAACTGTTCACAGTTATGAGAAACCGTGTCTGAATCCTTAAGGACACACAAGGGTACTGCCGTGATCAATGGTAGATGCGAAAATTGCTTACTTACTTTGGAAAAGCTTTTGTTTTGACTGTCCACGAAAAATTCCCTTGTGGCTCCAGCGTGCTTTGGAGCCTTTGAATGCAAGAACTTTATTCCCTAATCATGTTTGCCAATGAGTAAGGAGAATTTTAGGATCATGATTCTAATCCCGGACATATCCCTTTGTCCCCAGGAAGCCTCTACCGAACAGAGGTAGGTAGGGGGCTTGTGTAGGCCAGGGCTTGTATAGGCAAGGAAAAATGATGCTTCTGATACAGTGTTGTTTGAGGAATATTTACAGAATCTCATAGTACCTTAAAAAGAGATAATCTGGAACATGTGCATATTTTCTCAATATCTTTGAAATTAATCAATGTAGTTTAGTGCAAGTCCTTTAGCGTGTAATGTTGATCCTTGTTGAGGCGAATTTTCCTTTCTAGTGCACTTCAAGCAAAGTAAATTTGACATTAACACTGTTGGATAATCTTTTTGCCCTCAGTTTGAATATTTAAAGCGTGATATAAAGTATCGTAGAGGGAAGAATTCTGGATTGTCAGTAAGTGGAAGAGCAATGAAGTAACAGGTGTTTCTCATCTCTGTTCTTACGGTCCAGCACTTCTAGGGAGAGACAGAATCTAGTCCTTTGACATAATTTTTTTCTGATCTCTGTGATCAATACGTACTGGAGGGGTTTTACATATTCTCCACTAAATATTTATGCCTAGCAGATTAGTAGTCTAAGACTTCATCATCTTTACCTTAAATTTCTAAAGATCTAAGAGAAGAATGTATGTAATTGGATGCTATAAGACCACAACATAAAGTTCACTCTAAGGAATAAGAAGAATATTGTTACAGGGCAACATAAGAGTATATTTCATCTGCAGCTGCAGTTGGGTTTATATAGTAGATATATGCAAACTGGTACAACTCCAGTGCAGATAACAATGAATCCTTAGTCTTCATTGGATTCTGCTGAACTGCATGCCAGTACAGACAAAATTTCTGTGGGCAGCAAAACAATGTAGATTAAACTTAGATTAGCTTGTTCTGAGGTCAGATCTGTGACAAAAATACAAGTCGTGTCTATTCCTTAAAAGAGTTAAGTTACAACAAGCAACAAAAATCATTAATTGAGTAATATGATGAGGAGAATATTCACTCTTACAGGAATGGAAAAGCTGACGGTTCTAACATTTTCACCGAGTAGGTAAAATATTTTGAACCTTCAGTAAAAGCCTGTTTACTTCAAATAGTTGATTAATTTAAGTTTACAAAAATCACAGTATTGCAACAAATAAAGTTTGCAGCACTCCTAAAGTCAGAGGAGAATATTTCAAAGGTGAAGAACTCCAGGCCAATATTTTACTATGCCAGCTTTATAAATAATATAAATACCTCATCCTAAAGTACTTGGAAGCATTTTTTGAAGACCAGCTTATTCCAGAGGAAAATGGATCACAATTGAGAAAGTCATACACTGGTTAACATAATGCAAGACATCAAAGAGTATCTTGAAAAGGTTATTGTAGATCTGCCAACAGCATACGACATTCTAAAACAGCGAAGGTACCTTGCCAAAAATACGTCATAGTGAAAGATCTTTTCTTAATACGGCTGATTCAATCCCTATTTGACGCTTATGTTACCTAGAATTGTGTATGGCATAGATCTTGTTCTGGAGAAACATAATGAGTTGCTGAAAAGAAGTATAGTGACACCTACACAACTCAATGTTCATTTGAATGAGCAATTTATCCAAAAGCTTCAGCAACCTTCCGATAGCCAATAGAAAACAATTTTTGTATCAGTATAATGTGAAGAAGTTTACTCCAAATTACAGCCATATTAAATGGACACTGAGCTTTATGTCTGTATAAAATACAGACCCAGTGATATAGGATGATATTTATTCCACTCAGCTTTAGACACACAGAAGCTGATCACTCAGTCTATTCAATTATCTTAGGATAAAGGGAATTACTTTCTGAAGTTGCCCATCTCTTTCTCCATCAACGATAGAAGGATCACGGAGGGCTAATGTAAACTGAACAACTAATTTTTAAAAGGCTGAAGGCAGGTGAAATGACTTGTGCCACAGAAAAGCCTTCACAAGGAATTTTGGATGCAAAGGACAAGTTGAGGATACTGAACATTCAATAAATGCATTTTCAATGGTCATCGGGTGATCAAAATCAGAAGAAAACCTTTTGCCACAATAGGACTGTTTAAAAGCTGTTGCAGACTATACAGCTAGAAATGTGGCTTTCATAACTCAACGTTTAATAAGTGATTGGAAATGAATGTTTCTGAACATATATCTGCAGATCTGAGAAATAATTGGTTAACATATGGACATCAGAATCCCCTCTAAACAAATAGCAGTAGGGCAAAAGGTAATAGAATTAACCGAAAATATTTTTAATTTGACCAATTTTAATAGGGGGAGGGGAAAACAGATCTGAGATACTCATCAATTTGTGTACAGCTGGAATACCTGTATAACACTGTGGGGGTGCCCAGATTTACAGACCAAGCTGTAACATGCACCTGCTTTGGAAGAAATATACAATGATAATAGAAGGATGTCAGTAAGAAGACTGCAGTGTATTTATACCCTCAAGAGTCCACTCCAGTGATATCGCTGATGTAATAATAGACTAATATAGATTCTTATGCTAATACTCTTGCTCACATTTCCCTCAGTTGTTTCACAAACTAAACTTCCCCAGACATTCATAAGAGTTGTACCCGAGCAAGGACCAAGCAAAGGCAGAATCAGCAACTCAGGAATAAGTAATTTTCGGAAAGTACATTGATTAGCTATCTCTATTCTTGTTTAAACATATTCCTGCTACATTGTTGACTGAGAGGATTTGCATATGAAAGCAGAATGTGCTCCAGTGTTGAGGAAGGGTGAGGTGCTCACTGTATATTTATGGAAAATAAACTGTTAAAGAGTGACAACCAGCTCTGAAACTTAAGGGGTAGGAAGAAAAGAGAGAGAGGGAGAAAGAAAGGGAGATAGAAATCTAGCAGCTTTTGACAGGTATGCATAAATCTTCCTGAAGGGTAGAGTCACCTGAGGAAAGAGAGTGTGAGAGACCATTAAACCTTAAGAGTTTTGCAAGATTCCTGAGGAAAACATGAAAGTTTTCAAGGCACAGACTGGCACCCCCAAATGCAGATTCAAGATCATCAGGAAAACTCTTTTGTCTTTGAGGTAATTGACTCAAAGGACTCATGTTAGAAGCGGTGCCTCACAGGGTCAGGTATTGTCAAAGGATAAAGTCATGCTTTCTCGGGTTGCTGAGCAGGTGCTGTTCATGACAGACTGTTGTTACAAACCTTAGCAAACCCAGTATTGCTAAACAGTGCCATTTAAATGTCCTGACTTATAAGAAACTAGGCTGGACAATTCTTACTGTCATGCTCCAGCCTCAGCTTTCCAGGCCAATCTTTTTACATGTGCAGCAGTCCTGGGCTGAGTGATGAATGAGAGTGGCTACAGTTCATCTGTGTTGGAAGGAGATAAACAGCTTGGCGTCAGCTAACTCCCTTCCCACAAAGGGAACAACTGAGTAATGTATTGAAAGGGGAAAAGAGTCTTATTTACCCTTCATCCCTCTATTGATCGGTTGCAATTCTCAACTTTGAGCCCAGTGTTGTTCCAATGTGGCTCTTGGTAGAAGGTGAGGAACTGTTTGCTTCTGGTTTGAGAGATTTTTGCTTGCTTGTTGTCATGAAATGGGGTAAAGAAGAAACAAGGAGGGCTGTGACTAGGTTAGGTGGCTGTAAATTTCCCACTTTGCCTGCTTTCTTACTTTTCCGTATGCTTGTGGGCATAGCCAGAAAGGCAGCATTGCAATCCCTTCCCCAGTACGCAAAGCTTGCCTGAGATACTTATAACTTCTTTGTTCCTACCTTTCTTAGGTGATGTTCTTGAATAGGACCTGAAAGATGCTATTTTGCCTTTCTTCACAAAGTACGCACTCTGCAGAAACCCAGAACAAAAGAACCCACTCCTTCCCTCTGTCGTGGACTGTATTTCATGACTGATGATCAGACACAGTGATCTTCATTTCATAAATCTGGAAAGACAAAAAAAGACAAAGTCAATGGAGAATGAACAATTTAGACCCTACTTAGCTGTAGGATTTGGCTTATGTTTGTGACATTTTTTTCTTTCCTAAGAAATAAGATCTATGGCTAAACCAAAGATCAGGTAATTCCCATTTTCTCTTGTTGTTCTGATATCAGACAAGATTGTACTAGAAAATCAATAAGGAATTTTAGAAGATGAAATGCTTAGAAAATTATTTCCTCTTTAGTTCACAATGCCTTTAGATATTCCTTGCTATGACTAACAGTAAAATGGTGATTTCAGCTCATACTCATACACACTTGATCAGTTGGTCAGCTCAGAATCACTGGTGGTTATATGAACCAGTTATGTTACTCTGATTAAACAAAAAATAAAATTATGCTATCATTGCATATGAGAAGGGTTTTTATGTACTGTTGCAAAATTGAATCACCAAATATCTCAACCATTCCAGCCTTTCCTCATCTCTACCATCATGGCAGCTAACAGTAAGATGTATCGGCAGTAGCCTCTTTCTTTCTAAAAAACCCAAAGCTGAAAATAAATAAATAAATAAACCCATACAATCCCCCCAACGCAAAACTTATTCCCAAAGTACAAAACTCAGATAAGTGCTTTCCTAAAGTCTTAAATGACAAAATGAAAAAAAAAATAAAAAAAATCCCACAATGTCCCCTTATACTTCTCTTTTTAAAGTAAGCACAGGCCACCTCTGAGAAAGAGAAAGAGCTAAATCCATAAAGAGAAATAAAGAACCATTCTCCTCAGCTAATTTTAGGTCTTTATACATGTAATGTTTATTCCTCAGCTAGTTTTAATGTTACCTTTGTACTCTATGGAAAACCAAAACCAAAACCAAAAAAAAAAAACCCCACACTTTAAGAAAAGAAATCTCTTTAGCTGACATATTTTAAATTTCTACCTAAGAATAAGGTGTATAGTATCCTAAAAATAGCTATTTATCTCCTTTGCTTCTTAAGAGAGCCAAAGGATCACTAGCTCAGGGGTAAGATCTACACATAATCAGATGAAGCCTACCCTTAGTAATGGCAATAATGATAGCGGTGACATTAATTGAACTCTTATGGCTACCACCTGATGCCATAGTTTCAAGGCAAGCAGGGTCTTTATACAATGTTTGGGGAGAAACACGTAATAAGAATGGGATTTTCAGAAGCTAAAATCTGAGTAGTTTACTGAAAACTGTGGGCACTCTAAAATAATCACTTACCTATTGTAATGCAAATGCCTAGCCCACAGTTGAAGATTCCCTTTCTGTACCTTAGACTGCAAACTACGAATTTATCCAAAATGTGAAGCTACAGCAGGTCATGTCATGTTTCTTTTTTTTCTTTTTTCCTGTAAAGAAGCAACATGGAATGGAAGTGCAAATATATGCACTGTACTCCTGGATTTATAGATTTTTTCCATATCATAGGCCACAGGATCATAGGATAATTCAGGTTGGAAGGGATATAAGGAGGTTCCAAACTCCTGCCCAAGGCAAGGTCAGCTCTGAAGTCAGACATGCTTTCTCAGGGCTTTATCTAATCGAGTCTTTTCCACAGATTTGCTTCTTGGCCAGTCTGTTTCCAGCCTGTACTTCTGGAAGCTCATCCTCTTTCACAAGTGCAGGGCTTCACATTGTTGGATTTCATAAGATTACAGTCAACCCATTCAGGTGCATTCAAATCTGGGGTTCCAACATCTCAGATGACCGGGTGGGGCACAGCGGTCTTGGGTGAATGAGGAATGAACAGGCAGAACATTCCTATACTACCTGCTGAGGCTCACGGATCATGCAGGAGAAGAGTTTTCATTCAGAAGCTCAGGCAGAACTGAAATATTGCCCTATGGGATGACTAGAGGGAGAAGGCGGTCACTTGCCAAGTCCAAATAGCTTTCCTCCAAACTAAGATAACCATATGGGTAGGAAATAGGCAAAATGCCGGTGGTAGACAAAGGAAATAAAGCTTACTGTTACTCTAGAGACTAGCTTTTAGACCAACCTCAGCGTGGATATGAGCAATCATCCAGTCTGTGAAACATGATTCTGTTGTCCCCAGGAAGATTCTGTTTAAGGCTGATCCAACAAGCACCATCTGAAAATACCGAGCAGAATGGCCGGTATAGACATAGGCAGGATGCTCTTAGCCAGATTTCAGGTGGCTAAATAAAATTGTCTGAATGGCTACCTTAAGGCATCTAAGATCTGCCTGAGGCCAGCAGATATGATGCAGGAGCTATAGGAGGTCTGTTTCTGTCCGGACTGGCAGCTGGAGGCACCTCAATCCATCTCCTGCTTTCAGAACCCTTCTGGGGTCTAGGCACAGGCTGGGATCCTGGGTATATGGCTATAGGAACTCCTCATTTAGCATATATCTGCAGGTAGAAACTAAAGTATTCATTATTTTGATGCTTATAATTTTAAAGCAAAAACTAAATAGGGATTCTGAGGATCAAAATGCACTTTGTGAAGGCAGTGCTGAGACATTTGCCCATTCCTATGGAAGAAGTCTGTCAAGGAACTGAAAACAGGTCTTCCAAACTTCTTTCCAGGGCTTCAAAAGCCACACACTTCCCTTAAATATAATATTATCAAACGGATTAAAAAAAAAAAAAAAGGCAAAGCATTGCTGGTTGCATGAACTGAAAGATTTAAAAGGTTTCCTTTTATTCTATCTGGGTCTGTGCAAACAGCCGTAGCTGTTTTTTTTTCTTTGTGGGAAATAAGTCTGAACTCACTGGCCATTGTTTCAAAGCAAAAAGTTTTAAATCAAAAAGGAAAAGAAGAAAGAAAAAAAGAAATCAAGTTCGGCAAACTTTTATAGTGCAGAAGAAGAGCCACTAAGCATACAGCCGTGTGTTCTCAGAGTAAATGACATGCGCTTTTTGCTCTGGTGAGCGATCCATATTTTAAATGTCCCCATATACCATTATCATGCATAACAACCTGTCACTATTATTCATGTCTTTTTCCCAATATCCATATTTTGACATTACCACTGAAAAGATCCAGTGTGCTCAGTGGCTTCTTAAAAATAAATAATTGAAAGCTACTGTAAATTATATTAAGCCTCGACATGGCTGACCCTCTCTCGCCTCAGTCCATTGCTATCTCTTTAAATGTATTCCCTCCTAAATTATATTGTAATTTAGAGGTGCTGAAGTCTTAAGTTTTTTGACTCAAATGTAACTTCCTTCCCAATGCATAATTCATTTTCACTTTGTTCTTGGTGCTGCGTGTGCAATCGCATTTTTGGCAGCCAAATGCAGGCTGAAATCAACAACTCTGTAAAGGGTGAGAATGAAATCAGAATGGACGGCTTGGCGGAAGAAATATTAAGCATGTCACAATGTTTTGTACTCTATTTTGTGAAATGGAGACAAAAACCTCAAACAACTGTGAGTTTAAAGGGAGAGAATGACATTTAAAGTCTGAAAATTATCCACTGCTGATGTCATGCTGTTGTTGCATTTAATTACTTTTCACATCACATAAACTGACGGCTTCTGAATGTTTTCATGCCATGAGATTTTTTGATGAAGAACATACTCTCCCACTTTTCATTTTTTAAGGTGGAATAAGTCAGTCAATCTCTGTAGACTCAGATGAGGGCCATCAGGCTTATCTCATAAAAATGAGTGTCACTAACTTTAGAATACTGACCTTATTTTCTGAAATAAGATCCCTGCAGAAGTCTTGAAGCTCCCATGATATTAATATGTTATTGGGTCCAGATTTCAGCTGCTTTAAAGCAAAGTAGTTTTGCCAGCTTATGTTGACTGACAGTCATACTTTTGTTTTTATCTTTTCATCACAAATAAGTAGTACTGAATACAGACTCATTCAAAAAATAACATCCTCCAGTATTATGGTTTTCTTAACATGTAATTGTATCTGCATGTCAGACAGTGGAAAAGACAGCAAATTAGACAGAAGTGCAGTTGTAATGTGATGGATCAATGACAAAAACATGTCATATTGATATACATTCATGAAGATTTCATACGATCAAGCATAAAGATGGCAAGTTTTTCCTTATGAGATCACACACAAACCCTCAAAGATAGAAAGGTGAAGAGGAAGTTGTGAAAATTCAAAACAATCTTGGAAAGTGAGGAGTATAGGGAAAATTTACAAAAAGATAGTAAATGATGCAGAGATGACACGTAACGACTCAGGAAGACTTACATAAAATTTGTGAGAGAGAGAGATGGTGGATGGGGATAAAATATTATAAGGAAAGGATTAAAGATGGAAAAGAAAATAGGGTCCAAAATGCAATAGAGCAATAGAAACCCCTCTCCCCAGCAAAGAGTACTTAGGGGCTTGTCATTTACCCGAATAAAGTCATATGTCAATACATTATGAACAAGCGCTCCTGCATTACTAGAAGTGCCTAAATCTTATTGGGTGAGGCTGACGATGTATAATGATGACCACAACCTGTGTGCCAGTAATGACAGTCCACATGGCTAACACAATCATTCCTTTTCTCACATCTTCCTTCCATGCCCCGACATAAGACTTTGCTTCTATTCACCACAGTATGTTCAACCTTTGTCTGTTCTTCTGAAGCACGGCGCAACCGGGTCCCTCGAGAGCCGATACGTTCCTTAAATGACCAATGTTTTCCTGCCACCTCCCTCTATCCCTGACCGGTCTTACTTCATCACAACATTAGTTGAGAGGATTAATAGCTCCTCAGCAGAACTCAAGATCAGGATGTTCAGTGTCATGAATAACCCGTACCTTTGCTTTTTGCCTAGGTTTTCCTCAATTCCGGTTTTATGATCTTTGCTTTTCCCTCCTGATTTCTCACTATCCATCTGTCCCAGCATTACACCTTGTGCTCAATGTTATACTGGTGAGGCAAGCGTTGTTTGTATGATAACACCTCCCATCCTGATCTGCCTCTGTGGTTTTTTCATGTTGTTCTGCAGGACTAGAACAGCTGTCCTGAGGAAATATGCCAAGCCCCTTAACCTTGCATTATTCAAATCTCTCCCTAGGGGACCCGGAAAGTCTGTGAGCATCCTCCTCTTATGGGAATCTTCTTTTGTCAGTTTATATAGTATTATCTCAGCCCTATTCCTCTTTCTAGACAGAAGAAACCTATTGCATTAAACAGGTCATATTTTCATGGAGTCTGTTCTTCTGAAAAGACGGAGATGCTCACCCTGACTCATTAAGACAAAGAATGTGAAGACAAAGAAAATAGTTCAAATGGGACATTAAACTAATCTCCTTTTAAAGCTCTGACACAAAAAACTCAAAGTGCATTACAAGGAAGAGAAGGAAAACGTATGAAATAGAATCTACATCGGTAGATTTTGACAGCTGCGGTATTATAGGCTGAATTAATGTTCCATAAATATACATTGGGCATTTCCATTATAGTAATGTCAGCTCTCATTGTCAGTTGAACAGGTGCCTATATAGCAAACCACATATGACTTCTGAGCAGTATGTTGAGTTGTATTTTCTGATATAAAATGATACTATTATATGATGAGATACAGCCAGTCTTTAATTTTTGTACTAAAAATTCATACTAAAAAAAATTCCCACCCCATAACCAACCAGACAAACCCCACAACAGACAAGTTTGTTACATTCAACATAGCATAGCATATCTTAAAGTGAGGTGATGTGATGTGGAACAATCAACAGTATCATTCAGATCAATAAATATGTAAAAAGAGGAGCCCATTAGCTATTGTCAGAGCTATCCGTAAGGCAAAACTAAGATAAGAAGCCAGCAGTTAAAACAATGGTTTTTTTTTCAGATATTGAATTGGTGCTGGCTAGGAATGATGGCTAAGAAACTAATTAGAAAAGTACCTCCAACACCCAAAAGGAAAAGATGTAAAAATGAGGGAATTTCTCAGTTAAAAAGGCATGGAATCACTGACACTGCCTTTGCCTGGATGAAAGCTGAGGTACACTTTTTTATGAAAATTATATGACTTCTTTTCCCCAACAAATAAAAGTAGATAACATTGAGGTTTTCTTTTATGGCACCTTTTTTTTTTTCTTTTCCCTCTCTCTCTCTTTTTTTTTTTTTAATTAAGGAAATGCAGTTTGTCTGGACACGTGGTACGGGAGAACTTTGGTGTTAGTCTACCCCTCAGGGAAGTATTAACTACAGAGTTTGAAAATCTCTGCGCATCCAGCAAGCAACAACATAACAGATGGGTGAGTTGGTCACAGTAGCAAAGACTTTTCCTTGCATTATCACATCACAGGAAGCTTCTGAGAGAAAGCCTCAACTTCATACAGCCTTAACTTCAAGCAAAAGAGGAATAGAATTTTTCACATCTTTTCATTGCCTAAGAAGCTACTCAGAATGAAATGTCACAGTTCCCCTTAGCACAAAAGTAAACGTGGGATATAATTGTTTGTCATCTTTTATTTAAGTTGTGGTTCTATTCAAATTTCAGGCATGCTTAATTTGACCACAGCCAACTGTCTAAACAAGCAAGCTTCAGTACTTCTACTGCATCAACAACCAACTTAATAAAACCAGCTTACATTTTTACATGAATTTTCTCTAGCTTACTGAAAAATACTATTTCCTCTGCTCACTGCCATAGGCTAGTTACCTGTAGTGGAGCTTAGTTTCAGATACATTGAATATAATGAGAAAAAATAGCATCAGATAGATACAAGAATACTGGCAACAGCAGTCTGTGGGAGAGGCTGTCATCATAATTCCCGCCTCNAAAAAAAAAAAAAAAAAAAAAGACAATAATAAAAAAAATCAGTGATGGAATAGACCTATTAGAAACTACATTTTCATTACACCAATCCTCTAGTGAAAATGGCATGACATTGTATAAGTTCACGGCTTTAAGACTGGATCCAACCTATACTGTTTGGACAAGTTCAGTCCTACTGACTTGCTTATGATCATAAAACAAATTTAGTAGTGAAGCAGGGAACAGACACAAGGATATCCACTGACTGCAGTCATCCACTTTATCCATAAAAGCAGTTGTGTTTCTATAACAGTCCAAGGAACGTGTTATTACCTGCAATTCAAATTAGCAAACTACGAAGTTATGGAAACAACTTCTCAGCCTGGCCTACTCTTGTTTCTTTCTCCTTTTATCTCCACATGTTTGTGAGTCTTGCCTGCCTCAAAAATCCTTCTGCTTCCAAAGTATTTACACCATTGTTTCATTTATAGACAGCTATTACTTCCTCACATGGTCATCAGAGCTAAGCAGAATGCATCACTCATTTGTTTCCTTTCTAATTCATTGAGACTACAGCGATGTGGATAGGTACTAATACCAGTTCTACTGATTCTCTTCCATTCAAAATCTTGGCAGTAAATAAGTCAACCCTGAACTGAACTGCAATCAAATAATCCTACCTCAGTTTCTCTTTTCCCTGCCTGAAAATAAAAAAATTCACAACTCCACACAACTGTAGAAAACTCAGAAACTCAGGGACTTTTTCAAGGTCTGTACAAAGTATGGAGTGTCATTCACTAAGTGACCCCAGAAAAGCAGACACGGCCAAGATTTGAGCCTAAAACTGTTAAATCCAAACCTTTGGTCATTAAGCAAACAGCATTCTTGACAGATCGCTAAAGCCTGTGTTTCTCAGAATGGTCTCTCTGAAGGCTCAAGTGGAAAGTTATGGAGTAGCATTCCTTATCCAAATGCTGTAAACTTTTTGGGTCTGTATGCTACAGTATAAACACTATGAGAATGGCCAGCTTTGTGAGGGTTTGAATATTCTCACTTTCCCTAAAGGACAGTATACTTCATAAATGCTCTTTTCCACCATATTTTTCAGGATCACCTTTTGCTCATAAGTGTGAAAATAATGTATGTCTAAGTGTTACACCAATCTCCTGCATGTTAAAAAATCAGCGTTTTCTTAGTTTATGCTCATTAGTGCAGCCCTCCCTGACACACGCATTATTTGTACTATCTGTTCTTCTTAAATTCAAGCCGTTCTCTGTGCCAGATGCAGAGAAATTTTAAAGCACATTATATTCTCCCCTGTCCCCCCCAGCCAAGTATGGGACTTTACTGCATCAAACACTGAATTTACTGAGATGAAAAGTTAGCGCAATATTGGTCCCAAAATGTAGGTGGTAATGTTATCTTTTCATAGCTACATATACACCTCTCCTGAGGAGATTTCTTTTAGCTTAAGTCTGGGAGACAGTGCTTTTGAGTCAATATTATGCTGTGATAATTCTTTGAAACTTTATTTCTTCATATTAGCACCACTGGACAATATCCTTCTTTGAGTGAAACACCATCATTTACCAGTAGCTTATATTCAGACTAGTCCCTGTAGCACAATTCAGAAACACATTTTCTATTTACATTTGTCTCTCCCTGCTCTCATTTCACTTCCCAGAGCTTTTCTCCCCATGCTGTATTAGGCCTGAATTTTTATGAGGCCAAAACACAAAGCAGTCATCATGAATGACTTATTTAGATGCACAACTTTCAGCATACTGCTGATTCGGTTACTACATCAGTCAAGTTTCCTGACTACTCTTCCTGAGATGTAGCAGCTCCAGAAGGATTTGGAGAAACACTACAATAGCCCGAGAGTTGCATTTGTTCTCGCTTTTGCTGTTGCCCAGCCCTGATTAGAAGAAGCATTCCTGATAGCTAATTACTTTCACAGCAGTGACAGATGGCCGAAGGGTGCACGTGCCGGAAAAACAGAGAGGAAAAGGGTTAATGTTGCAGATCACCTCGTTCCCCTTTTATTTAGGCTCCTCTAAAGCTGTTGATTTAATGGCGTGATTTCTGATTGGGGCTAGAGCGGTGACTGGAGAATCAGGCCCATGAGGTTTAGTGACCTCCGGGTGAAGGCACTGCAGGTGTGTGGCTAACAAGGTACTAATTGGGTACCAGAGTGAGGATGAAAGCAGTTACAAGCAGTTGGTCAAGAGGCAGCATTGTACCCCAAAGAGCCGCGAGTGCCGAGCTTTGTGGCTGGGAGGGGAGGCAAGCTGTACTCCCGGCTGGTTTGCTGCCGAACCCTGCGCTGTGAGAGCCTTCTGCGGGAGGAGCAGCCTCTCGCTGGCACCGCTCCTCTGTGCTTTTCATGCAAACTGCTGAATCCGAGAGAAAAGTTAGACATTTAATTAATGGGTGCGGATGTGGCTCAGTGAGTTATGTTTTCTTAAGAGCACAGACGCAGAGACAAAAACCCTTCAGCAGGAGGATGCAGATTCTGCATCTTCCTTTCTTCTGAAATCTTTCACGAGTTGCGATGCCTTAGTTTCTCTGTCCTGTTCCCCCCGTTTGCCCCATTTTATTTTACATTGTCAGCGCTATGAAACCTGTTCCCCCTTACTCCTTGCTGTCAGTATACAAAATGCCCACCTGCTAACGTAACTTCCCCGTGCTCAGGAGTTCCCCCACATCAGAAATCAGCAGAGAAAAGAGAAAATAAAGGTTACAGGCAGGATTGTGAAGGTGTATTTCCAAACTGCACGCGCTCAGGGGTGAAAGTAATGTGACATCAGTAAGGCAGCAGCCAGAAGCACTGTGATCGTGTTTTAGTTGCTCCACCTGCTACAGACCCTTGCTTTTGTTCCCTGGTAGTTTGCTTGATTTTAAAAAGGTACTTTTCACAAGGGAAGAAGGTACGTGCTTTGAGAGTGTACTGGTCAGTACGTCCATGATAAACCTGGCTTATACAGCATTTTCATTTTCAGCTTGATGCAAGATTTACATGCCTCCTTCATAATGCAAATTCCGCATCCTTTCCCGGCAGCTGCTCATCTCTTTGTTTACTTGGGCTTTGAACAAAAAGGTGCAATATTGACAGCCTTGTCATCTACAAATATTTACCTTTTGAGTAACTGGGAGTAAAGGGAAAAAAAGGGAAAAAAAATAGCTAATATATTAGTAGGAGTGCTTATAAAAATGTTCCACTGTGGGATTTTGTTTTGGGGTTGGGTTTTTTTTTGGTGTTTTTTTATGAGACATCAGCTGCACTTTAAATAGCTGCTGAGATGAATGGAAGCTAATAGGAGATGTTCCTGAATTTTGTTTTCTAATCAGATCAGACTGGATCTTATTAATAAAAGTGACTACTCTGAGCAGAACTGTCTGTGGCTAAATAATCAGTTTTGTTATTGAGAAGTGATTAAATTGCCTAAGGATAAAATTATAAATTACACCTGGTTTACTAAGATTTAAATTAAAGGCCTCTTCTCCCCCCTAATCAATCTATACAGAATTGCTTTTTCTGTTTTATATATTTATTTATTTATCTTTATTCTTATTTATTTAATTTCAGGCATATTGTTTAGTCTATAACATGCAGCTCTGTTGAACTCTGTATTTGAGACCATATTGCAAGGAACACTGACAGCCTCCTGCATTTAAATGGTGGGAAAACGGAGGCACAGGAAGGGAAGATGTAACTAGAAGCAATTGTAAAGTATGAGTTGGCATAAAAGTGAAGTTTAAACTATGCTGAAGAAAATAAAATGAGTAGTCTAAAAATATCCCTTTGTGCAATGGGCTGCAACAGGCATGTTTTTAAATAATGGGAAAATTAACTTCTTTTTTTTTAAAGAATACTTGCATTTTGACAAGAAAAGGAAAACAAGTGATTTTCGCACAGTTCTGGTAGCTTAATGAATCATCTCAGTTATCTTTATTGGTAGATTTGTTAGAAGGTAAGGCTTGGGATAATATGCTTGACACAACTGACTTCAGAGAAAGCTGAACTCTTTCCTTCCTTCACTTCAGAAGACAATATGCCAAAGAAAAAGACTGTAAAGTATATTCTTCCTGATTTACACCCTGGCTTGGCAGTGAACCTCAACTGAGTTATTAAATCCTTTTGACTCTATCACATGCTTAAGTGCTTTGCTGACTTGAGATCTTAATGAGGCCCCATGCAGCGGTTCCTTGTTGGTCTCTGGTGGAAGTTCTGCCTGAAGCTTTAGAACAGGAGAATAGGTGGCTCCAAATTCCCATTCTGTTTTTCAGCTAATTTTTCCAACTTGAGAACATCCTTCCCCAGTTCAGGCTTGATTGCTTGATTACAACACTGAGCACACTGATAGCACTCCACAAAGAATGCTTCATAATTAGCGCCACTGATAAGCAAGAGAGGCAACATTAAAATAATAGTTAATGGGCACAGTGCAACAATGTTAATAGGTCAAATTCTCTTCTTGTCTTCACAGTGCAGCTGAGAAAAGTTTATTCCTTTTATTTCTCCTACTTCAAGCTGGTAATTGCCTATGTTACACTCAAGGCACCTTCTAGTACAAAAAAAACACTACCTTAATTAAGCATAAAATACTTACCCTAACTTAAAAATTTACACACCAAGTACCTGCCCCCCACAACAACAAGTGTCAGTTGTAACAGCCTCCATCATTATTCTTCTTACTGTCACCCGGAGGAAACATATGAGCATTGTGGTGCACTATGAAGGAGGTGAAATTCAGGGCCCTCAGGAACGAGTTGAAGGTATCACTGAGAAACTTTAGTGGTCCTATTCCTGATTAACCAAGATGTTTATACCTGAGAGGAGCTCACCTGACCCCAAGTGTTCACATGTACAGGAAAGGTCTCTCAAATAACAGGGTTGTAACACATTCAGCATTTGGTTGAGTAAAACCAGCAACTTTTCTTTGACCCAGACAGAGACTGCAAATGTGCAGAACTCCAAGACTATAAGGAGTTAACTTTGGAAATAAAATTACTTATGTTTGGGTTTTCAAAATGGTCTGGGTTCTCCAAACCAGGTGTAAGCTACCTATGGGTGTTGGTTTGGGACTCTACAGTAGGGTGCATCCCCTGCCATTGCCCACCGCACTCCACACCAGTGCTCACTCCCTCTCAGATCAAAGGCATCTCTCTAGCTACAGCACATAGCTGCAGTACAACCTTGAGGCAATAAAAATAAGAAAAGGCAAGAGAAAAGGAGGTAGCTATTTTCCTGACATGAATGGGTGGTCAGAGGCATTCTTATGACCCCAGTGTAACTCATTCTTCCAGAGATAGGTGCAGACAGTTTCTAAACCTTCAAGATCAGTCTTTTTTTTCTAGTATTACTTTTCACCCAGCTTTTTATTTCATGTACTTAACCTACTGGTTTTATTTTTAGTTTCTTCTACTTATAAAAGCCCCCCCAGGAGGCCCAGGAAGAAAATTCTCTAAGTGAGACTCCAAACAAAAAATGTGACAAAATCCCTTAGGGGGAAAAAAGAATAAATTCTTTTTTTTTTTTTTTTTTTTTAATTTCTGCATTTAGGTGGTGTTTGGTGGCTTTAAAAAAGTCGAGCTCAACAAGTTTTTATTCTTGAATTTTCCATGTGTTTAATCCCGTGGTGTATGGAAGGCACCCTAACTTTAAGTAATAGTAGGATGCAAGACCAAGAGACTGTTAATATAGCTGTGATTTTCCCAGTGCATAATTATATGTATATGGGCGTAGTTATATGCAATATATATGCGTATTACATATATGTAATGCATACATTGTGTGTCAGACATAATTTTTATACACACATGTACATATACATAACTTCTGAACTTTTCAGGCAAGGGGAAGACAGAAGAAGAGGCATGCTTTCCTGTGGCAGTGTTTAGCTCCAAAATGAAATATTGCGGTGTTTGGCAATTACACGCGATCAGCAGTATTACAGTCCTTCATCTCCACATCGCATTCAGGACTATAGTTTTTTTTATTAACCTGAGGCACCAAGATGGAATAAAATGGAAGTGGATTTGCCTCTTATGTTTCCAGAAATTGCCTCCTGTTCTTTCTCCTCCAAGTGGAGGCCCAGCAAGTGTGACACTTCATAGGCAGCTGTTCTGAAGAGGATCAGGATATTACCACTGCCTTTCAGGCTAGTAAGCACCAAGCAAGCATTTGCAGGGCTCAGTAGGAAAACTGGAATAGTGGGAAATCACATTTAAATATCCTTTTGTTTCTCTCCTGAGTATGTGTATAATGGGTATTGGGTACTACATGACATATGTCCATTGAGTCCAGGAAGTGTGTATACCTGTAAATGCTACCACTGCAGTCCTCAAATTTATTTTGGGTGAATTGTTCTTTATGGCTGTGAGTCTCAAGACGTCAGGGACAAGTAATGGACTGCGAACCTTTAGCATATCGGAACTGCTACTAGTGGATATGAGCCCTGATCTCTGAAGGTACTTGGTTCTCAGTTTTTATTTTAGATCCTTCTCTACACCCATCAGTCCCACCATTGCAGTGGGAATAAAATGGGATAATGACTCTGTTCCAGGGCATTAATGGGCAGAACATGTTTGCAATATGTTTACCTGCCATCAATATTAATGCACTCATTTGAGGGGCAATAAATTGATAGAGTGTGGCCTTATAATGCATAAAAATTGCATCAGCTTCATAGCTGTAATGGAATATTCCTCCACAAATAGAAGTAATTGGGGAAGGGGCTTTTCCTAAGTCTTTTTATTCAGCACTTTGAACATTCAGCATTGGACAAGATCAGTCTTGCTGTCTGCCCTTAGGACCTCAGTGGGACAAAATCTTAGGGTTGTTATGATGTAATAAAAATGTTAAAAATAACAAATGAATAAAATGGCTTTTCTCTTTTGGAAAAGATGATGATAAGTGGTTGACTTCTGTAATGACCAACTTGAAATAAATAAAATATACTTATCCCCAGCTTCATTAGTCTGAGAAAATGACCAAATAATGTCGTAAAAAAGACCAAAATGTGCATTAAGACAATTAATTATATGTTTATCTACCTATTCCTTCCTCTCATTTCCAGTCAAAAGGAGATGTCAGAACATCTTAGTGAGTGGTCACTTAGGCTGATATCAGTAAATTAAATACTACATTTCTTTGCACTGAATGTGATTGTCTGCACCGTTGTTATCAGTGTTCCTGGCCTGGTTTTGGTCTGAACCAACTGGTATACCCCCAAATAATTCCTGTTCATTGCTGGTCAATAACATGGGTTAAAGACCCAACAGGTAGTTCCACAGTGGCCATGCTCTTCTTAGGGTTGTGTGGAGTAACAGCTTGAATGCAAGTCGTTTTGTGCTCTTTCGTCTCTGTGACTGAACAGTCCCAGGGATTTATTTAATTTATAGCTGTAAACATAGCCATCAAAAACTTCTTTCACTTAGTCATTTAAGAGCCGGTAAAAACTCTACCATATTTATTTACTTAAGCTGGAAAACATATATATGCCGTAGCAGGTTGACAACCCTATTTAGAAGAAAGAGAGATGTGTAGAGATTAATGCACCAAATCATGTTTAAGTGTATGTACAAGATAGGAAGAAGGAAGATTCACTTTCGTGTACGCTAGCACACATCTCTCATGACTGGTAATACCTCTTCTATTTCAGGCTCTTGAACAAGACACCAGTTGTGACAAATGGCACTTTGGTAAGATGAGAAGGGCTTGATGTGTGCCACAGAGGGCTCACCAAAACAACTTGTGCCAGCAGATTCAATCTCTGAATTAAAGCATAACCAGCATGAGACACAGACTGATTTAAAGAATAGTTGTTGTAAAACATGGAGTTAGGTAAACCTGCCAAAAATAATAAAAAAAAATAAAAATCAAGTCACCTGGTGGGTTTGCCTGCAGGCTAATTTAGTAATAGGTGGCAGATACAGCCATAATCCAGCCCGCAAACTGCAAAGAATAAATAGCAGACACACTCTACTCCCCCCAAAACATAATAATATAAGACACCTCATACCTTTTGACTGATTCCTGCTTCCACCAACACCACTCCAGCTGTGCCTGGGCTGGGGCCCGATCCAGCAAACTAGCCTGACAGAGAGGGGATGCGGCAGTCAGCAGCCTGCTGAAATAGAGATGTAGAGAGCCGGACGACAACAGCGTGCGGAAAAACACCGTAGCCCATGGCTCCTCATTATCCTCGTACCTGTAACTCTACATCCTGACCTGGGGGGGATGCCTTAGGGTACATCCGTACATATCCTGAGGTAAGAAATATCCAGCTAAGACTGAGAGGGAAATGCTGCACAATGCTGATGTTGAAAGACACTCCACAAACCTAGGAGGTGAGCAGCTTTGCAGTTCACTTTTCCCCTTGGGTCCCTTTTGAAGGACATGACCATAAGAAGATAGTTTTTTTCTCTATTTGGGACAGGCCACAACTAAGCCTTAAAAAGTTGTAGGCAGGATGAAGGTGAGGAGGGGGGTGGTGATGGAGCAGAGGGCCCTGTGGTGTCAATAGGGAATGAGGAAAATGTAAAATACCTCTTAGCCATGAAATGGAAAGTCTGAGAAAAGAAGTAGCAAACTGTGTAGATTTTCAAAGGGGTCTATGAAAACTAGGTGCCCATCCTCCATCACTGCTTTGGGGGCAGCTATCGCTATCACTTAATTTCCCACTCCATGAACCCATTGCCCCCACAGGCAACTTTAGGTCACCTTTACTAGTCATCTCTCACTAATACCAAAATTCATCTTGTAGTAACCCCTGGGTACAATTCTGACTCAGGACCCTGACACATTTGGCGTTTTTCAGAGAAAATAGCAGAACTTGCCCCAAGCAGCTGGTGGGATCTGGGTTCGTGTCTCCCTCGTCACTCTTTTTAATTCCCAGGCACAGGCGGCAGTGATCAGCAGATGTCTCAACACAACTGTCATCTTCATGGGACCTGCTGCCTCCTTGTTTTCAGTTCACCAGGACACCCCATCAAGCTCACAGTGGCTCCGTGTGCTCTCAGTGGGGAAAGGGCGCTTTCTGCAGGCTGGAACGCAATCACGTTGAGGAAGGAGGGATAAAAAAGCAATGCAGTCAGCAGCAGGGGGGCTTTTCAAACCCAGAAAGACCGTGGATTCTTTTTCTCTTTCTTTCTTTAACTGCTTTCTCATTTACATTTAGAAAAATGACATATAGTAATTAGATTCCAACTCTGCCAAAACTTTAAATAGGATCCTTTAAAAATAGCCTTTAAAATTTCAGNAGCAACTCTGCTTTTTTAACACTTTTTTAACAATAGTCATTCGGAAATGCAGGCTGAATGCTGACAGGTTTTGACTAATGCAGAAAGTTTTGGAGCTTATTGTGGCGCTTTCTGTCTGTTTTACTTTCTCCCCCTCCACCTCTCCTTTTTGCCTCTTCCTTTCACTCACCATTGACAATGTATGCATTCGTAATTGAAGAAATTCTATTCTTAACGACTTACAGTTGTATGAGTTGTTGCTCTTGTTGATGGTAGGGCTGCTGTTTCCGCAAACTAAACACATTTGACTGCTAATTTCCCATTGAAAGACGTTGGAAGGTTCCTGAAATTAATGGTGTAAGGCAAGTTTACAAACTGGCAGGCTCTGATGTGAAAATTAGTGTGTCTCCTTTGCAGAGGCTAAGTACAGGAGGTTGAAATAGCGGTGAGCAGCCTGCATACTCATAAAGCTCCTCAGCAAGGAAAAAAAAAAATGGAAAAAAAATTTGCCCATATTTCAGAAACTTGGAAACTGCAAGAAAGAGAAGAAAAATATCAGAGTGTATGTAAGGAGGGAGAAGGGGAAAGCAGGCTTCTTGGCACGAAGAGGAAATTGCAGGACTTTTCAAGCAGAAAACTCTATTTTACTCTGAAAAATCAACAGCTTTGTTAAGGACCTGCTGTTGGCATCTTGCTCCAGTATAGTATGTGTTGAGCTCTGAGTAATGTTTGTGGGAAATTGCGGGAATTTTTAAGCCAGTAAGTCACAGTACACAACTTTAGTTACTTAAGAAGCAAAACTACCAGAGGAAGGAATTCATAAAACCATGGAAGTTGAATCTTTTCTTCCATCCATGTAAACCAGGAGTAATTCAGATAAAGCCAGTGGAATATTCTGCCAGAGTAAAACAAGGCAATGTGAGAAGCACTTGCTGTATTTCTTTCAAGTTAAAAAACAGTAGTCCTGGTCAGTCATTTGCTGAGGAACATATGGTTCAGATATTCAGGCAGCCATTATGGTTGTCATCTGAAAAGGTTCTGAAATAGTGACTGTCCTTAACACAATGTGTCACATGAAGTAGTGAAAGTCCTCGGCCATATCTAGATTCTTCTAATTTTCTCTAGAAATCTCTGTTAATATTTCCTTGAGACAAATAGTAAGAAAAAACTGTCTTCTCTGCCTTAGTATTTCTCTACTATCAAGATCCTTGATGAAAGGATTAAAAAAAGAAAATCTATTTCATTTTCTTTTATTCCATTCCTTACACCAGCATCAACCCATATTATGTGAGAGGATTATTTTGTATTTTTATTTTGAAATGATGCCATTTTTAGCCACAGATAATATCTCTTGGTGTAGACTTTGTTATCCCATTAACAGTAGGACTAAATGCATTGTTTATATTATGCATTTTTATTCATTGAGATAAAGCCATGTTAAAATAAAAATAAATTATGTTTAACTTGTCAAGTTTTTCGATATGAATCATATTAAACATACTTTTTCCCACTTGAAGGAAATAACAGTGTATTCTTACTGTTGTGGGGCACCTGAAAGACTTCCAGACTATGAAAATATCAGGAAATAATTATGGTAATTAATAAGTGTTCCCCCAAAATTTTTATGTGGTGGGGGGGAAAGTAATTACTATTTCACTGTCCTGTCCTCCTTCTGGATGACCTGCACATCACCAGTGCTTTCTACAAGTTATAGGCTGCATTGATATCCCAAACACAGATGACCATAATTTTGTATCCTACATTTATATTTTGCATCTGTGTAAAACCAAAAAATAAAATAAATAAATAAAAAAAACCAAACAAGATTTGTCCAGCTGCCTCTCCAGTATATCCACTTCATAAATATAATAAATGAAGCTGTTCTTCTGTCATTCAGAGCAACTTTTAAGTGATCTTGGGATGGAATAATTCTGTATCCTGTTAAAAATTCAAAGTAGGCATAAGCAGGAATAAAGTGTTAATGCCTATGTTGAAATTTCATCAGGAAACAAGGGATGAACTCAGGCTGTTTGGAAAAGCACCATGAGAGCTTTTCTAACAATGAATGATCAGTACTATTCTATGTGGACTTATCTTAAAGGGGCTTTTAATAGTAACTTCTATTGTTTTTCAGAAGATGTGTTTTCTTATGTGTATGTAACTACTTTCACCCATCACTCATCCTCTTCGACAACATCAATGATCATAAAGGGAAATATATAGATTAAAATACTTGAGGTGAGTGTGTTTTTTTCTGCTTTCTTTCTAGTGAACTGAGTCATGGATGAAAGGAAAAAAAAAAAAGACAAGAGAGATCAATTGAGAAATACATGTCCTGTACACCAAGAACTAATTTAATAAGCAGCCTCTCCCTGCTAGTGGGCGATTAAACTAAATTGCCAGTCTAAACTTTTCTATGCTGCATTTCAAATGTCAACACATTACATTGCTATTCCTCTTAATTTCTCACAAAGAAAATGCAAAATGAATTCATTATGCTGGAGTAAGTGGAAAAAATGATGAGTTTCTCCAGAAGAGTAGGCAATGGGGAGAGATTGGGCAAGGCGATTATATTGAGATATTTGAATAGCTGGCCATTAGCAAGAGGATCCCCATTACTTTGCTGATAATTATATCCTCTTCGCTATGACTTCCCAGTGGAATAATACAATGTTCCCAGTGCAGGAGATAATGAAAAATACCATTCAGGTGGTACATATATGCCAAGAATAGTGTGTTGTATTTCTTCCCTTCCCCCATCATGTAGATTGTAATAGTGCACACCTACGCGATATGTTAATGTGTGTTTGGTTGTTCAGGGCTGTGTACAGGGCAAATAAATGTATCTTGAAAATGGAGCTGGCAGTGGAATATCATTCTCCCAGTGTAATTATCTCCCGTGTTTAGTGGGCCCGGTGTATTGCTGAGTACATTTTTGTTAGCGATTATGTAAATGACTTTCAAAGCCCACCACACTGTAATAATGAGGACTTTGGAAGGGATCTTATAGAGATGAAGTTATTTCCTTTTTTAAAGCGAGTGTGGTGGTGGGAACTAGAGCTGCATGTTTCTTCTAATTAATCCATCATTTTGCAGACACGTTTCTGTTCAGCAATCAAGGAAAATGAAACAAACAAACAAAAAAGGAAAGAAGGAGGGAAAATACAGCACGAGAAGAACACCCACTCATTTACAGTAACTATTTTTTTCCAAGTGATACATAAAATCTCTCATGGTTATTGCTGTCTTATCACTTCTTGGCATTTTTATTGCTGTTCTATTTTCAGTTTGGGGGAATCTTGCTGCATACTGTATATCCGTCTCAGATTCATTAATTTTCACAGAAAACTCAATTTGCATCAAAATACTTTGCTGTTTGGCTGTTGCTTTACATATCTTGGGGCCTCATGACTTGCATGAGAACTTTGTCTTCAAATTATTTACTAGAGGGGAGAAAAGCAATGCCATTGAAATTGCCCAAGTTTGAATACCGCAAGAGGCAGTAAAATTATGCTGTTAGTTCCTCGTATGAAAGCATTATATTGGATAATCCATGTCATTGGTTTGGTTTGATTTGGTTTTGCTCTGTTCTAGTATTTAATAAGAACCATAAATGAATGTAGATGAAATTCAATAATGAGCTGTGGTAATCAATTTTTCATTTTACCTGGTCCCATAAAAAAAAAGTTTTAAACATTTAGAAGGCATACAAGAACATTTTTTTTTTTAAATATTGATATACACATAGAGATATTCACTTGGATAAAATTAATGAATCTCATGAAAGAAGCTTCTAAAAAAATCTGGAGCTGGATTCCGTTCTTACTTATTGTACAATCACTCCGGTATAAATCAGAATAGTTGTCATGAAGAGAGAATAAATAAGCATTTCTTTTCTGTTTTGTTTTGAGGTTTGGGGCAGGGAGTGAGTTGTGATACCAGAGAGGAACCAGATCACTTTCTGTGGTCTAAAATTCCACCTTGCTACGCAATGAAGTTCACTCCCATTTGAAGGTAACTTTCCTGTGTAAAAAAAGTGTATCGGTGGATGGAAAAATAATCCCTAACTTGTCCAAATGTTTTTTCCACAAAGGACATGAAAGTGAGGCAGAAACTCCTAAATTTCATTCTGCATGTGGGCATCTATGTTGATAAAAATTTCAGAGGGGAAGAACATCTGCAGCTTCAGTTGGCACTGTCAGATATCTCGAGTATCCATAACATATGAAAATCATGCCCTTTGTCATAGAAGCTGAAATGAGGATGTGGAAGCTTATCATTTACACAATAAATCTGGAGAAATGTAGCTGCCAAATGAAACAACATTATAGCATTAGTTGCAAATAAATAGTTGTGTGAGCACCTACAATGAGCAGGTCCTGCTTCCTATGGTTTGGTGCATTGAGTTACCATTTTCTTGTTCTCTCTCGTGCCACTTCACACATTCCTTTTCCTTCTGCAATCCCTTTTCCCCCTCTTTTTTTTTTTTCATGTTATACTCCATTTCGTCAGCTGCTTTCCTTTTGACTAAATCTCTTCTGCTTTTTTTTTTTTTTTAATATTCATTTTCCTCACATGGATTTATAGTTCTTTTGTACAAAGAAAAGCTTTGAGAACATTGGGAACACTCACTGCTCCTTTACTAATACTTGTTTCTTAAGGAATACTAATTCTATAAGCAGTGTGTGTGGACACTGCATGAATTGAGGACTTTGAATCCTAAATTAAAATGATTGCTTGCTTCCACTTTTCTTCCTCTAGCAACTTGACATATGAGATGAAAAATGACCAGAAAGTTTTTATATTTCACTAAGCTTGTGATTCCTAATCTACCCCTTTACAGCAAGGACAGACAGGGCACTTTTGAATAAAGATTCTTGAGTAATAGGGCAAAGCAATATGTTTTCTTGTGTTTCCCCATATTTATATAGAACACGTGATCTGAAAATGTAAGTGTTATGCAAAGAACCTTTCAGCTATTTGATAACCTTGGTAGTAACTAAACAGATGTAAAAGCTTATGACTTTTTGGAAAGAGTGATCTTTTTCTATCTGTAACACGTATTACAATTAATATGCATGCATGTCTTCCAAATAGTATCAGGTTTTGGTGAGAACACACTGAAAGAAAATCTGCTTCCATGCGTTATGTATAAATTTGACGGATGGATTAGATGGGTAGAAAGATAGAATGTTATTTCATAATGGATTTTATTTTTTATTTTATTAATATTTGCTTAAATTCATGCTTAATGTTTCATTTCATTAGTGTTATGCCTAATGTTATTTCAATTAGTTTGAAGGGGTTTTTTTGTGTTTTATGTAACACAGCTTGAAAAGCTTGGACAGAATCATGGAAATGGAATAAATCTGTTAACGTCAATCTAATTGTGCAATCTACTCAGTGGTCTTGAAAATCAATCAATACAAAACATGTTTTACATATTTCAATATGAATTTCCTCCTGTCACTCAGCAATGGTTACTCACCATAAAAATGTGTATTTTCAACAAAAAAATATTATGAGCTTTGGAGACTGGAATCTTATTCTTCAATTTGTGTTCAAGAAAATAATTTTAGCTTGCCTTAGAAATGACCTAGAGAGGCCTCCTACTGAAAAGTGATGGTTTTCATTCTCCATCTTCAGTCAAATTTTAGCATCCTTCCTGAGGGAGCCAGCTGTCACTTGGTTAAGGGTTTGGAAATCTAGGCACTAGCCTACTTTTATTTCATCAAGACAATTCAGATAATGTGGACGCTTCCAAATAGCTATTAGAGAGAGTATTAGCTTCCACTTGGTCATTAAGGCTGGGATTCATCTGACTAAATGTAGACAGCCATGAGGTAGCCACTTATTTTTTATCTTGTCACCCCAGCCAATGAGGGAAACAAGGTCATGATTCATCTTGTCCTTAAGAAAATGTTCCGAATATATCAGACGAATTACTATTCCTCTCCATAGACAGTAATGGACCCTACCTGAATCACTCAGAGATAGATGTCCAGTGTTGATATCTAAAAGTAAAGATTATGAATCGCAACATAAATATTTGTGTTTTTTTTCTATAAGCTCTGAGTCATTTGTATTACATTTCTCAAGACTATTTCAGATTAGCTGTTTAAATGCTCCTTAAGCCTGTCCTAGTTTAACTTTTGAATGAAAGACAAAACATGTAATTGCAAAGGGTCATTCATCTGACCCTGTGCTAGGCATCTGAGCTTCTCTGTTGATTATGTTTAATTTTGTGTCTTAGAGTATGATTCTGCCCATAGATTTTTTTGGCCTAAAAGACGTATCTAAATTTAACAGGTACAGTCTGTCCCAGTCCTTGTGTCACAGAATGTAGCCACCACTGTCATGCCCATACCTTGTTTCATATCTTTTGAAGATTTAGATCTTCAAAGATTTCTAGGGAACTATTTAGACATATACGTCAAAATTTTATGACTTTGCACTACCCTTATACAATACATGCCCAGACCTTGTTGTTTAAGTAGTATATGAAAAGCTTTGGAGCTCTTGGCACCTGGTCTTCACTTTCGTGGAAGCCTATTCTTTGCATCCCAGATCTGTGCCTTCTTATCAATTAGGTCAGTGTGCACTAGGCATGCGATATGTACTGTAGTGCCATCACTGTATCATCTGTGAGTCACTTTTTACTTCTGTCAAAAGATAAGCTAATTACGTCACTACTACCAAGTTCCCCAATAGCAACAAGAAAGCACAGCGTTGTTCCTATGCAACACAGTGTATCACCAACATTGTGTCTTCAGAGTAATGGGAAAAATATCCCAACTGCCCTCAACTTATGAAGCCATCCAAGAAAATCACATATATCTTTCATTTGATGTGATACAAATATAGTTAATGGGAGTCCTTTCAGAAAAGACCGACTACCTGTACATTTTGGTTCTCATTATTTAGCAACAACAAGTAAAAGGTGTTACAGAAAAAAAAGTTTGAGCAAATGAGCAAAGAAAGTATCAAAGAAAGATCTGTCAGCCTGTCTATCCCAGAAAAAAGCAAGTAAACAAACAAACAAAATAGGAAAATCTCCCCTCACATGCATAGAGTGATCATTATCAACATTCAAAGGCCACAAAAGTAATTTTGAAAAGTACGTCCTGGAAATTCATCTTGTAAAGTCAATTCTTTATTTTCCCAGGGACAGGTGGAAAGGGAAAGTCTACGAAATGAGAGTTAGTAGGGGTCCCATCAAACTTGTAAATGGAGGGAGGGTCATTTAATCATCACTAGTCTTATTACTGTGCATCTTATTGTCCTCTCAGTAACCAAATTTGCATTATTACTATCTCTGTCTCTTTTATGTCTGTCTTTTCCCATTTTATATATACATTCTTTGTACAACTCTCTCCAACCAGGACGTCTGTGCCATTACAGGAACATGTGTTTATGACTGATATGTACAGAAATACGCTCAGTTCAGAGGACTTGCTGTAAAAGGTCTAGCCCAACTGTTTCGATGACCTCCCTGATGTCCCATCACTCTGAAAAATGGCTACCTTAAAACCAGGACAGCAACAAATTTCACAGTGGTTGTCTTATGCTTCATTTTAACATTTACAACAGCATTGGGATCTGACTAGAGAACCTAAGTTGTAGAAGGTCAGGTTAGGTACTAGCACCACACTGGGAAGACAAGATCATAAACACTCTGCTGAATTTGGCCTGTGCTCTTTGATAAAATGTATTAATTAACATAGACATCAAATGGTTTAATAAATTGTCCCTAAATCTGTTCATCCCAGCATCAACCACTCTAAAATACAATTATAGGTTTTTTGGGGCTATTTTAAGGGTTGTTTTAAGGACTCTAAGGGTGTAGTTTAATAAGTGAGATTATTTGAATTCTGAGTTATCCATTCTGCTAAACTACCGTTATTCTGGCTATTTTCAAAATCATGATAAACCTCACTGAAGACAAAAGAGCTGTGCCATTTATCTCAAGTCTGAGTCTGCCTTTTATTGGTATATATTATGATAAAATAAAGCAAAGAATTGCAACCAAAATGTGTCTTACCCACATGCAGAGATGTGAGAAGAGCTGTTACTAAATTTTGTTACTAATAGTTGCTAATCTTTGTCATAAGCAGATATTCTGGGTTCTGTTTAGTAGTGTGGGGTTTTTTTTTGGTTTTTTTTTTCTCTTATCATCTCCTGAAAGAGAAACCTGAGCACATTAAAAATTTTGGTCTGATAGTGTATGACACAGAGTTGGGGAATGAACAAATTAAACCAAATTGTTCAGCATTTTAATTACAGATTTTCATTCTGGAAGCTTAGATATCTTTGGGTATAGGATATTCAAGATAAGGGCTGACATTTTGTATATGACACAGTGTTCTACTTGTGCACCAGAAAACAGGTTACGTGAGACTGTGGCAGCCTATGTTATTAAGATGCATACTACTGTCTAGGAGCTAGGAGATATCAGGTCTTTCTAAATTCTCCAAGCTTAGTGCCTGAGAGCAACAACATCTGGTTGTTTGCATCAGTAATTTTGATAACAATTAAATTGTCTAATCCTTTCCAAGTTCAATTGTGCTAGAATGTATTAATCCATGAATTCGGATTAATTTCCTTCTGTTTTTACTTGGAGTGGTATAGACAGGCCCTTTCCACAATCTAGTACTGTGTGCTGTATTAACTTTCACACAGCGGAGAACTTTACTCGTGGTCATATCTGCCTGGACTTTCATGGATTCACAGACAACAAGATCTAGAGACCTCAAACACAATGAAAGTTGGATTTGTACCTTTTAAATGGTCTCATATCTTCAATTAGAGGATATAGTCAAAGGCTCTTGATTTTGTTACTTAATTTCTCTTCTTTTAGAATTTCCTCTGAAGATCTTTAGTTTCCATAAGCAAATGTGCTCCTGTGGAGACATCAAGCGCATGTCGAGTGAAGACTGAGGAAAGCACTCTTCGGGTTGTCAACCAGCTTGTCTGGCTCTGAGTTTCTTCATAAGCTTTTCAAATATACCTCTGCAAATTACCTAAGGAAAACACTCTAAATTTGATTCTTGACTCTTTGGATAGTGTTGGTGAAGAGACAAGGATGGAAAATGGTGTGACTTTTAAATTTCTTTGCAGTGCCTTTTACCATTACAATTCATTTATTATGTCAATGATTTACAAACTGATTTCACAGCAGCAAGGAGCACTATCAGATATACAGATCCTGCCTCAGAATGCAGACACTGTAAACATTCAAGTTTTTATACGAATGATTTCTGGACACAATATGATTGAAATCAATGAGGTTCAATCAAGTTTCAAATCACTCACTCATGTGGAGCTCCTCATAAGGGTATGTCGTGACACCAGTAACCATCACTGAAGGAAACAAATATGAGAGATCAGATGGGAAAGCAATTAATGGACAATAATAGGTACATAGTGATGGAGGGTTTATACTCTATATAAGACCAATTAATGTAACATACATTCTCTTTCCTTTTAAATAAAAGACAAAATGAGACAATAAAAAAAGACAATGAAAACAAGAAAATGTTATTAATTACTTGTACATATACATATTCTTGGTTTTGAGGACTCTAAGTGATTTCTCTAGACAGCTCTTAGGATTTCTGATGAAGTGTACTATATGAAATCAAAACATCATTACAGAGAGATCTAGTTTATGCTGGTAGGTAATCCTTTCCATCAGGGAGTGGATTTCACAGCAAGGAATTTCTTCATTCAAGACTATTCTGGCCCATTCTTTGCCAGACTGTTCCGATGCCAGAACTCTTTCTGAGTGGGTTAGAAGCTAATTTTGTCTCTAGAAACAGTGCCTTCAGAAGCAAGTCAGAAGCCAATTGGTGTCCATGTGGAAATGTGGTTAGGATTTATCCATATGTAATTATAGTTCAAAAAAGATTTGCTCCTGTGGGAAGAAATAGATATATTAATTAATTAAAAAAAAAAAAAAAA